>OX381721.1:60845818-61262298 GCA_947462335.1 Harmothoe impar | reverse complement strand
GGTAGTAGTGTTGAGGCAGAGAGATCAGGGGCATTTTGCTGTACATGTCAACGTCACCACATGCATCCTAGTGGTTGTATCGTAGAACCAGGGTCCCCAGTGTCGGACAAGAGAACATACCGTAAACTCACATTCGGCTTATAACTGAGGTCGGCTTATAGCCAAGGTTTTACGGTAGTGCTGTAAACTCCTCCTTAAAGGTTATGAAATACGTGATTCACACTTACCGTAAAACGTCTCATTTATAACGACCTCAACCTCAAGAATGAGAAAAATCTTCAAAATGGTTTTCTCTTCAATCTCATATAAGAAAACCCCGCCTTTAGGGAGTGATCATTTTTTAACAACAGGGGGGGGGGGTGGTGGGTTTCCGCGCGGCCCTTTGAAGCATAGTAACACGCGGGCTTTTTAGCTCAAAACAGGTTAAATTTTTTTGCCCCCCCCCCCCCTAAGAGGGGTCCAAATTTTTTTGCCCCCCCCCCCGGTCAAGGGGTCCAAATTGAGACTCTATGGTATGTATATATAAAACCCGCGTATGAGCCACGGCTAGTACGCGAGTCAGATCAGCGGTGCAGCTGATAGGATCGGCCCAGGGTCAGGGTGCGGCTTATACACAAGTTTTTGCTACCATGGTACAGTACTAAAAGTCACCATACTTAGATCTCTGGTGCGGCTTATAGCATCGGCTCAAACCCCTATCTTCTTATCAGGTTAATCCCCTCCTTTCACACCTGGAACAGAAGGACTGATAAGAAATTCACCCATAATGCACTGCTCTGGAGTCAGGGGCCTAACCAGAATGCATTATTCTGAGTCAATATGGCGGCCCCCAGGGCCATAGCCTAATGCACTAGTGCCGTATACACAAGGTTATACGGTACATGAACGCACTGTGACTTCGTGTTGTGATTTGTGGCTGTCATACTCGGTGGAAGTTTCCTACTCTACAAGTCAGCTCTGGTACTGGGAGGATAAACGCGGCTGGAAATTTCCTATCAGCTCAATCTAGATGGTGGAAGGAGGGGGTGGGGGGGGGCAGGATCTAGTCTCTAGATGATGGGGAGATTATATCTTAAGCTTTAAAAAAGTAAATGCCCAGTGTATAATAATAATGAGATTTCCCCCCCCCCCCTAGTTATTGAGAGGGGACAATATTGTACATTCACCCCCACCCCCATCCCACATTTTCAACTATAGTTATGAGAGCACTTTTTTCTGAAAAGGGTTGTCTTTGCATGACGACAAAGGGCTTACTGGATTAAGGCACTATGTCGTCTATAAAGGGTTAACACCCCCCATACGTGCTGTAGGTCGGAGGTGAACCTGTTACTCTCTATACAGGCCTATCTATAGATATATAGACGACTGGATGTGGGATCAGCCATGTATGGGCTGTCAGTGAATACAGAGTGAAAAAACAACAAAGTTGGCCGTGTGTATAGAATGTGTGTCACAGCGGCTCAGGGGGATGAATATGGATATAGGACATAACCATATACATAGTCAAATAGGGGGCTGAGGGGGGGGGGGCAACCCCTCCTAACCCCCCCCCCTACCACCAGCCAGTCACACGTTACAAAAACATCAACACTCCATTTTATTGCACACCTCTTCGCCCCCCCCCCTACAACTCCAAAATAGATGCACAAGTATATACGTGTATATACTTATGTACCAGTCCCCCCCCCCCCCACCCACCCACACTCCCACACTCACCCACACTCCCACACTCACCCGCACTCGTAATCACAGATATATGAGTCGGGAAAATCAGGGCACTGTCATTATCACCTCCCCCCCCCCCCCCCACACCCCCACCCACCCACCCAGTACACACACACAGTGGGAGGGAGGGGGGGGGGGGGGTGTCGGGGGGGGGGGGAGGCCGTGTGGTGGGTGCCAACTCCTCGGGCCGCCCAGCCCCACGTGCCGTCAGTGAGAGGGGGCAGGAGGCGGAGTGCCCCTCCTGAGCTGGTCCACACCGGTTAGCACTGCACCCAGCCGCCGCCAACAAGCCACCTGCCTGCCACCCGCCTGCTGCTGGTAGGACACATGTAGGGTGGGCCACTGGAGGAGGCACACCAGCCAGGCACTGCAGGGAGGGATACCAGGCACAGGCACAGGAGGAGGGGGGATACCCTACCAGGCACAGACACAACAGGGGGATACCCTTACCAGGCAGGAGAAGAAAATAGGCCCAGGCCCCAAAAAGAGAGGGAGAGGGCCAGACCCCTAAAAGAAGGAGAAAACAGTGGAGAGAAACAGACGGAAAAAGAGGAAAGACACAGACCTTGTGTCTTAAACACAAGAGAAACGGGACAAGGGACCACTGGGGGTTTACAACAAGAGACAAAACCCATTTTCTCAAATCAAAAAGGGAGAAGGCCTGCTTCTTAATATATGGACTAAACTCGATAAGGGAGATTGTCATTAGTTAGACTTGCTCGGAGACTACCCCCCCCCCCCCCCGGCTGTGGTGTCGTATGAGGAGGGGTACCCCATGTAGCAGGAGGCTGGTGGTGTACGTGTATGGCAGAGCAGGGTGCTGGTACCCCTGGTACGTCTTGTACACCAAGGGCAGCCTCCTCCCCATGTACCATACTGTCACTCAGGTAGGGCTTTAATCCTTTTTAACAACAGGGGTGGGGGGTGGTGGATTTGGGGGGGGGGTTAAAAAATTTGGACCCCTTGACCGGGGGGGTAAAAAATTTAGACCCCTCTCTGCGGGGGGGGGTGTCAAAAAAATTCAACCTGTTTTGAGGGGAAAAAGCGCGATTTGCGGCCTGCCGGGGAGGGGGGTAAAAATTTTGGACCCCTCTATGGGGGGGTGAAAAGATTTCGCACGCTCCGCGCGAAATCTCACCCCCCCCCCCCTGTTGTTAAAAAATGGGCCCTCCCTTATATCTTTAGGGACGACATGTCACTGTTAAGATGAATTTGTCGTCATGATGCACCGATGCAGCCCCGGCGAGTAACTCGGCGATGAGTGTCTCAAACCTGTAGGGTCGGCATGATGTTTGAATGCATGATGCATCATGACGACAAAGGGCATGATGCATTAAAGCATCATACTGTCCCTTAAGGATGACATGATACCTGGCCTTGTCGTCATGATTGAATGCAGCCCTGGCGAGTAACTCGCCAGGGCATGATGCACCATTGCCGCATTGTCAAGTTACTCTCCAGGGCTGCATTCATGGATCATGACGACAAAGGGCATATTGCATTAAGGCATAATGTCGGCCTTAAAGGGTTAATGCTTCAAATATTCATCTTCTTGACATCTCACATTGTGCACTGATGCAGGGGCAGTGAGTAACTCGCCAGCGCTGCGTCGATGCATCTTTGGGTGCTTCTCCGGGAGTTTAATGATAATCATGTACGAACGCTGCCCGGTGCATCTTGACAACAAAAACTCATACCATACAATACATTAACCCTTTAAGGACGGCATTAGTGTATTAATGCATCATGAACATCATGACAATCCTGATGGGTCAAGACACTCCCGAAGGGTCGTCATGATGCACCAATGCAGCCGCGGTGAGTTACTCCCTAGGGGTGCATTGGTGCATCGTGAAGACAAATGTCACCTTTTAGAGACATGCCTTCCTTAAAGGGTTAAGCCCTGTGGTGCATCTAATCTATGCTGCCCTGCGCAATTCATGTTCTAGGACATTTATTGACTCAGGGTAACTGAGTAATACTAAACGACCCAACCAAGGTTTAAGACGTTTTTGTTACATAGGAGAATGTCTATCATTCAGCCTGTGTTATAGATAGACATCAGATGACCAAAGGGATAGATGGGCAGTATCGGGGGACAAATGTTTCCTTTGAAAAGAAATCTGAAATGTCTTTCCTTCTTGCTGTAATTGGCCTGCGATCTTCAGGTAGTGATTTCTCTCTTTTCCTTAAACTTTTAAGCACTCTTAAATTGCTACCCTCTAAATGAAAGGTACATAGGCTTCAGTGTTAAAGCAAAGATAGAAATCACTACTTTTGCCAAACTGTCCCATATTTCTCTCTTCACACACAGAAATGCCATCTTCTACACTGGAAATACCCTCAAACACACAATAAAAACCATCTAAAGTGTTTAAATTAAATTTAAATAAAAGTTTGCAACACAGAGCAACACCTAGCATCGCTAGGCTGGACTACCTGCCCTGGGCACACCCACTAGCGTTCTCACTGTAGGCCAGGAATAGAACTCCAATACACATGCAGTTAAGCCACCCTCACCTCCCCCAACTGCAGGCATGGGGACAGTGGTGTGTCACCGGCAAAGGAAGGAGGGGATGTGTATTTTGAAGATGTGTATTCTTGGAATGTGTATTCCCTATACACGGCCATACTGAGCCCGACACACATCACATCCAATGTATGCGATATCAGGCATGCCAATCTAGAGCATCACCTACATCACGAACAAATATTTTTTACAATATGGACATGGGAGAAACCTTTTCATTCAGTGTGTGTTGGACATAGACATGAGAGGACAAAAGACATAGATAGCCAAGATCGGGGGACATAAAAATTTGAATTTGGGCTCAAGTACCCCCCAAAAAAAAGTCAGTGTTCAAATCTTTTCTGAGTATACCCTTTTTTTGCGCGACTTGCCTCACTCGGTGTGACTTTCTTAGGGCACCTGCGTCATGCGACCTATAGGTTGTGTGGTGCAGGTAGTTGTCAGTGCCTGATATGCTATACTTGTGACGCACAATTTGGGTATGCTATCCGAAATGGTGCAGCCAGGATATAACAGGGGGAGCCAGTCAGGAATCCTGGAGAGAACCTGCTATGGTGACCAATGGATGATATGGATAGTGGACTAGGGTAAACCAAAGATGCTGAATCCATTTCTGTTATGTGTAGAATGATATCTAGGTCGGAACAAGGTCAAAATCAAGGTCAAAGGTCACGTCTTTAAGGATCCTATTAATACAAGAGTGCACCCTTTCTCTTTCTTACAATGATAAATGATACATTTCCCTTCACACCTCTCCCTGACCCTGAGTCATCTGTGAGTTCACTCACACGCTCAATCTTTTTTGTATGTAGCACATCCAACCATGTCCTATATTGAGACGATGGCTGTCGTGATTGTTGCGTTTGTGTCCAGCTTATACACCCAGTACCCTAAAACCTCGCCGATAAGCCACGGCTAGTACGCGAGCCAGATTGGGGTTCTGGCTTATAGGATCAGCCCAAAGTTGGGGTGCGGCTTATAAGATCAGCCCAGAGTTGGGATGCGGCTTATACCTAACTCTTTGCTACGAGGGTACAGTACTAAAGGCACCATAATAACTCACAAGGGGTCTGAAAATAGTCAATTTACTACTGTAGTATAAAAACTCACATACCATAAAAACCAAATAGGCCATGGCTACCAGTGCGGCTTACAGGATCCGCACACAGTGCGGGTGAGGCTTATACGCAAGTTTTTAGATGTATACTGTAAAACCTCGCGTATAAGCCTAACTCGCATATAAGCCGCACCCTGACTTTGGGCCGATCCTATAAGCTGCACCAGCGATCTGGTTATGGTGACTTTAGTACTGTACTGTATGAAAAAAAACTTGCGTATAAGCCGCACCTGGACTCTGTGCCGATCGTATAAGCCACGCCAGCCGCGGCTTATACCCGAGGTTTTAAGGCACTAAAAGTACAGTACTTACGTAGTCATAATAAGAACCTCTTATGTGCGCTTATATGATTTTTTTAAAAGTATGGGGTACGGCTTATACGCGAGGTTTTACAGTATATGCCACAATTTGGGCCAATTCTATAAGCCACACTGGTGACCTGACTCGCGTACAAGCCGCGCCATCTACATAAAAATTGACGGTATAAACTAGATGTTGGGGCTGGCAGGGGTAGAAGGGGGCTGGTTGGGGGGGGGGGGGGGGGGGGGGGTCACACACCCAGACCCGGTCACCAGGCTACACATACACCACCACCTACACTCTATCCCTGACTATATAGTATCCCCTGAGTATATCACTTAGTCTGAGAGAGTGTAAACCAGTATGGGGATAGAGCCGGGCATCTTTAAGTTGTCAATATGTGCGATACACTCATATATAGGACACTAGCAGAATCCATTTTAGACTACCGTATTCGACGTAATAAGCGCACAGTGCGCTTAAAAAAGGATATGAACACCTTTTAGTAGTAAAGAGTTTAATTGGGGTAAAAAATTGAGATATTTTTGTTTATTTTTCGTCTAAAAATCGGCCAAAAATGGGGTGTGTGCGCTTATTAAGGGGTGTGCGCTTATTACGTCGAATACGGTAATGAGGAGCTTGTCTGCCCCCCCCCCCGCCCCGCCCCCATCTCCCATCCTCCACTAGTCCTGGCTCCATCCCTCCAGTACTGAGAGTAAACCATACATTGTAAGATACTACAACTTGTGTTGTCTTGTTTTTGCAGGAGAAGTACCAACCGTCATATGAAGTCACCGTCCTGACAGAGGTGAGTAGCTTAGAAACATTTAAGGACAACATATGTCAGTTACCAACCCATAATATCTACATTTACACGCAATTACCTCCCCTTACATGTACATTAAAGTTGCTATATCCTTTTTTTTTTCAAATTCTGAATCTTACTTAAATTTTATGCAAACTCTAAATTTTACTTTGTAGCCATTTACCATAATTGGGCAAAAGATCTGATTCGAGAATAATAATAAACCTGGATACATTTTTTTTTTAAGAGTCTTTAATCACCGGATATACTAACTTTTATGGCTGCATTTCAGTTTCTGCTGGTTCTGATAAGCCGACCCCCATCTCTGAGAGAACATCATAAGCCGAATCTAGGTCCATTTAAAATATGATCTACTTGATAAGCCGAAATAAAGCCTAAAATCCTAAAAAAAAAAAGGTGGCTCACCAGAGAGGTTTTACAGTCAATGCCTATGTATTAAAAAGAATCTCGCCTATAAGCCAAATGAGAGTTTGAGGGTTAAAAATCAGCTTACAGCAACTAAAAGCGCAAGATTAAGTCTATGACCGAAGTTTTGGTACTAACTTTAACGGCTCTCTGCATATTTCAGTTCCCTCTGGACCCCTACACACATTTACCAACCCCTACATCTCCATTTACAAACCATACATGGACATATAAGAACCCCATCATGTACACTCACTATTTGTGGATGGCTCCTTGCTAACTTGAGTCTTGAAGCAGTGCCGTAGGGTATGATGTACGCCTGGACGGTAAAGGAATCAATCCATCCATCCATCTTTGGTTTCAGTTCCCCCTGGACCAGGCCCAGAGCTACCTGCAGCAGTTACTACATGTACACTCACCCCCATGTTTCAGTTACTTCATGTACACTAACCCCCATGTTTCAGCTCCTACATGTACACTAACCCCCATGTTTCAGTTCCCCCTGGACCAGGCCCAGAGCTACCTGCAGCAGTTACTACATGTACACTAACCCCCATGTTTCAGTTCCCCCTGGACCAGGCTCAGAGCTACCTGCAGCAGTTACTACATGTACACTAACCTCCCTGTTTCAGTTCCCCCTGGACCAGGCCCAGAGCTACCTGCAGCAGTTAGCTCAGCAGGAGTTACTACAGCCGGAGTACAACAAGAAGTTGTTACACCACACGGACACCAAGCCGTGTACCTGGGCCTCCCCGACCCCCGGTACCTCCTCCAGTACCACAGAGACGGCACCGGACGGAGGCCGGGGGGGAGGGGGCCGCGTCGTCAGCTTCAACCTCACTGAGCCCTACAGTCCTGCCAGCTCCGTAGAATCTCTGTAAGCACCTTTTTTCTTATTTTTTTAAATTCTATTTTTTGGTCAATTTTTAATTAAAATTTAGGTTAATTTTTTTTTATCAATTTTAAATTTTTTAGTTTTTAATTTTAATTTCTTTTTTTAAGTACCAAGCAGGGTTCCCACCCTTCAGTTAAAAGTCAGCCCCCAGCCAGCTCCGTAGAATTTCTGTAGGTAACATGCGTGTAGTGCGGACTACTTTGGTGTCTAGATATTTTTAGTCAGGCCTAAAAAATGAGAAAGAAATTGTGTTTAGGTAACATGGCTGAAAACAAAAAATTTAAATTTCTACCAAATATTTTTGTTGACTATGAGGAGAAATTTCTGCCATTTCTCATAATTTCAGTATAAAAATAAATGTCAGTAAACATTTTTTGGGGTAGCAAAACTCCCCCAAAAAAATTCAAAAACAAGAAATAGATCAATGAAATTTGGGTAGCGCCAAAAATAAGGTCAGTCAGGATACCTGAAAACAACTTTATGGACGGCATGATGCATTCATGCATCATGTCCTTGGTTGTGATGATACATGAATGCAGTCCTGGTGAGTAACTTCCCAGGGCTACATTCACCCATCATGCCACACCCATGAGGTTAATACACTCGCATTGCGTTGCATCATTGCAGCACCGGCGAGTTCTGTGAAAGCGACTGGGATATTTGCACTTTTAAATTGTCCGCAGTGAAAACCAGGGAATTAACCAATTGGTCTAAAATGTATTCCTCTATGCGCCTATAGTATAGGGTTGTAGTCTTGTACCAAAGATCACATAATTTTTCGTTTCATCAGCTTGCACTGTCTACCTTTTACGGTAACCGTTGTTAAAAAAAAAACTTCGTAAAAAAAAGATTTAAAAAACCCAAAAAGGACCCCACTTTTAAGGTAACTGAATACGGTGAATGACGGTGTGTGTCTCTTTACAAGGCCCTTCACGCCTGCCCTACTACCGGTCAGCCCATCCAAGCCTGCCGACAGTAGGTGAGTGTCAGCGCATTGCGTCCTAAACCCCCCGCCGCGGGAAACAGCGCCCCGCCGCGGGAAACAGCAAGAGTTGTGTGAGATATTATGTGGACGGTGAATTCATCCGCAAAGGGGCAAAAGCGGCAGTGTGTAAAATGGTAATGAGCAGTGGTGAAGCACGCAGATAAAGAGTTGAGGTGTGTGTGTATGTAGAACATATATATATATACCCTTAGGGCCACACCAAAAAAGAAAAGTTGGTCTACGGATTTCCCCCACCATATTTTCAAAAATGGAAATTTTTTGAATTATTTTTTTTTTCGGAAAAAAAGTTTCTTCTAATTTTCCCAAATCATTTCCAGAAGAATTGTTTATTTTTTAATATACACGATTTATTTGTTAATTAACGCAATTAGTCTTTTAAGATAGCCACAGAAAAAATATTCGCACATTCCACTTGATTGAAATTTGAAATCTGTGACCAAAAAAAAAAAATTGGAAAAAAAAATCTGAAAAAAGAATTTCCCTCCCACACCGTATTTAAAAAATGAAAATGCGTAGACCAACCTTTTTTAATTTGGTGTGGCCTAGTGCTATGAACACTTGTGTAGCAGTTAGGGAGTCTGACGGTGTGATGTTGTGTTACAGGACCTACAGGAGTAGCAGCCAGGAGGAGCCCAGCACAGACACACACACCACCCCCAGCGCAGACCTCGTGAGTAAACCCACTACCCTACTCCTCACTAGCAGGACCCCTTACTCCGGCTGCCATTGTGTGATTTGGTACTGGGGAGATAAAGCCAACTACTAAAATTCCACTTTTTTTTTCTATTAAAGAATTGACTTTTTTTTTTGCTGAAAACTAATTTTGTAAGTCTCGCTGCAACCTCAGAACAATTTAAAACTCGCATATACGTTAGTTTCATGAATATAAACTGATCATCATTTGACAAATATATCAATCTCTCCTCAATTCACCTCATCATTCCTGTATGTACAGCCATAACAGACACAATGTGTTTTTTTGCCATTTATCTGATAAAAGATTTCAAATGGATGTCATATTCATATATATATTTCACACCTAGATTTTGGGCCGATCCTTTAAGCCGCACTGGCGATCTGATTCTGGTGATTTTAGTACTGTACCATAGAAACAAAACCTCGCCTATAAGCTGCACCCTGACTCTAGGCCGATCCTATAAGTTGCACTGGAGATCTGACTCGCCTACTAGCCCTGGCTACTGGTTTTACGGTAATACTTTTAGGTCAGGTAGAATTTCACTGTCAGGTTCCGATGGGCATGCAGGCTGTCACGCTGTGTGGCTAATGCCTGTTGCTGTTTGTCCCTCAGGTGCACCCGTTGTCGACGAGTGCCTCGGCGGTGGAGGTCACCAAATGGCTGCACAGACACAGGTTCTCCACCTACGCCAACGTCTTCCAGAACTTTGCAGGTCAGTTACATTTTATTTTCTTTAATAGTTAAATGTCAGCTTAAAAAAGAACTAATATTTGGTCAATTAATTGAACCAGGGCACCTCCGTGCCTGCAGGTTCTTATCGACAGGTGTTTTTGGATTTTTTGCCAGAAAAATGTGTTGCATACTGAATGTTATTTTACTATCAAAACTCAGCAAATAAAATGTATGAATACATCATAATGCAAGTTTAGATGATCAATGCCAATCCATATGATTAAATATTAAAACAAATGAGGCAATATTTTCTGTTCAAATTAGACATTGAAAAAATGTCACATAAACTATACAAAACCAAGCTTTTCTGGCCAATGTTAAAGCATAGGGGATAAGTAAACCACAGACCTTCACCAACTAGAATTTTGCAAAGAATCCTCTTTGTTCCTACATAAAAGTGAGGTGAGACGCTTTTTGAGACGGTCCAAATTTGCAATATTGCCATTACCTTCACAAATCTTCACAGATGTGAAAGGTTAAGCATTCGTTTGCACAGAGAACAGTAACAGTTACAGTAATAATTCAGTGGTAGTATAGTATCTCTGGACGAAACTGTAGTGAATGTCTCTGGTAGGGTTGGGGGTTGGACGGAATCGGTTTTACGGTCAAAATCATCTGCAACACATGCAGGGGTGTGAAATCTCCGCGGTGAGACGTTTTTCGCCGTACAAATTGCCAACATCGACGGCTTAAAGCAGCTGGTCTGTGGACGAAAGTGGCCCAAAAACTTTCAGTCCATTGACAAAATTCTCTTAGACAAACTTCTCTCAGACAATCTTCTCTCAAACAATATTCTCTCAAACAAACTTCTCTCGAACAGACTTCTTTGGGTTGTTTCTTCTCCCAAAAACATTTCAATAGATCATTTCAGATCACTTGAGCACCCTAACCCTGAGTCAATTGTGATGTTAGATTAATCACACATTCAATCTTGTGTCTGTAGGTGCGGACCTGCTGCGACTGACCCGGGACGACCTCATCCAGATCTGTGGTTTGGTGGACGGCATCCGCCTCAACAACGCACTACAATCAAAGTAAGTAAACAATGCACTACAATCAAAGTAAGTAAACAATGCACTACAATCAAAGTAAGTAAACAATGCACTACAATCAGAGTAAGTAAACAACGCACAACAATCAAAGTAAGTAAACAACGCACTACAATCAGAGTAAGTAAACAACGCACTACAATCAAAGTAAGTAAACAATGCACTACAATCAAAGTAAGTAAACAATGCACTACAATCAGAGTAAATAAACAACGCACTACAATCAGAGTAAGTAAACAATGCACTACAATCAAAGTTAGTAAACAACGCACTACAATCAAAGTTGGTAAACAACGCACTACAATCAAAGTAAATAAACAACGCACTACAATCAAAGTAAATAAACAACGCACTACAATCAAAGTAAGTAAACAACGCACTACAATCAAAGTAAGTAAATAATGCACTACAATCAGAGTAAGTAAACAACGCACTACAATCAAAGTAAGTAAACAACGCACTACAATCAAAGTTAGTAAATAATGCACTACAATCAAAGTAAGTAAACAATGCACTACAATCAAAGTTAGTAAACGACGCACTACAATCAAAGTAAGTCATTCACAACAAACACTACAGTCACACTAAAACAAATGATTTCACTCTTCAAAAAGTGGTTTGAGTGAGCCAAACTTCTTTTTTTTTTTCAAGAAATTTTTTGTTAAAAGATTTTGTAGTTTCGAAAGTGGAGCGAGCGACAATTTCTCCCTTTTTTTACGCAACCTCCGACTGAAGTTGTGATTGAACCCACAACAAAAAGATGATTGGTTGACCCGGGAGAATCAATTGGAGAAAGTTTTTGAAAAGTAAAAAATGAATAAGATAAAATTTCGAAAAATGAGGCGGGCAAAATCCATCGACAACTCTTTTTTTTGGTCTAGTCTAAAATAAACAATGTGCAATAATCAATTTAAGCATCCACAATAATGCACTACAATCATAGTAAGTAAACAGCACGCTACAATCAAAGTAAAATATCCCCAACGACAACTCGCAACTATGAAATAAGTTTAAACAATGTCCTATGAATATAGGATATCATATCAGTGCTCGAACTCCAAGCGATATTGTAGTCCACAATGAAAACTGCAATTAAAGATTAACATCAGCAACAATCAAAAGAGCAGTCAATTATCATATAAAAGGAGATTACAAATGCATTTACTTGTTGTTTCAGAAATGTCCGGCCAAAGTTAACAATATACGTCAGTCAAAGCGATGCAGGTAGGTGACAATAGCATCTGTAGTGCAAATATGAAATGCTGTATAAATAACATTGTGTGCAAATAATTGTTGGTGCAAAAACCATGTATAGATAATATGAAATTTGTTGTGATAATGACAATGTGAAGAGTAGTTGGCCAGAGAAGACAAATAAACAGCCTGTATCCTTGTCAAATCTATAAAAAAGATACAGATAATACAAGGTTACACAGTTTAACAAGCAGCTATGTAGCCATGTACAAAAGGTAGTATAAAAGTATAAGACAAGGTACACTAGTTGTAAGTACATTCATTTAGATTAAGCAAAGTTATATAATCTAGCTACATTTAGAAATCAAGAAAGACATCAAAAGCATTATTGACATTTCCCCCGGTATAGTTCGGTAGACAAGTAAATAGTCCAATCAAATTAATGCTCCATTCTTTCCGCAACAGGGAGTAAAAAGACGAGTCCCCAGCCGGCGCCTCCCCCTCCCCCGCCTCCCCCCCCGCCCCCACCCTCCGGCCACACCCCACACAAGGCCTACCACCGTACCAGCACAGACAGCAAACCTAACGCTGCCAAGTCCCCGTCCCCCACACCCAGCTCGGGGCGCAGGGACAGCAGCTCGTCTACAGACGGGGGTCACAAGGGGGCGGGGGGCCGGCTACTGGTGGGAAGTACGGCCGGGCTGCCGTCTAAACGACAGTACCGGGAGGAGGAGGAGGAGGAGACATTCACCACAGCCGCTGCATCCTCCAGCAAGAAGCAGCGCACACGCACCCTCCGCATGTCGCAGGCCGATGGTAAGCACCACTTTTCCTACTTTTGCAGGAATTTCTACTTTTTCGCTGATATTTCTGTTGAATTATGTAAATTGCCCACAGAAAATTGATCAAAATACTTTTTCGCTGACATTTCTGTGTTGAATTATGTAAATTTCCTACGTATGTAAATTTCCTACGCAAAATTGGCCAAAATATTTAAGATTTCCTAATTTTTGTTGACCATGGAGTGGCATCTCTGAGTAGCTCCACTCAGATAGCATCAAGGATCCATGTCTATTTAGCTCTAATAGAGCCTCAGCCAAAAGTTGACCTCACCAATAAGTCGACCGCTACTTTGAGAAAAAAAGTTTAAGCTGTACGTGAAATGTAATAAAATATAAAATGAAATAAAGTCTCATAATATATTAATAATTAAGCTGTCAACTATAGGTCGATGTCCTACTTCAAGTGAAATAATTGACTTCTCTAATTAAGATATTCCAAAAAACATTTTCACTAAAAGCGGAGGATTTTGCTGTCTTTCTGTTTGTGTATGATGATTATGTGGGTTTGCCATGTCTCAGGCTGAAGATGAACATCTATGCTGTCTGGATCTGGGTAGGAAATTGAATAAAAACATGTTCTTCATCTTTTATATTAAAATGTCGCCCATAAGTGTAGCCCTTATTACTGGAAAACTTTACTCTCATGAAAAGAGAACTCAAAAAGAATTGACTTTTGGTTGACCAAAATATCAAGATTTCCTACATTTCTGAGTAGCTCCACTCATACATCATCAAGGATCCATGTCTATTAACCTTAAAACCTCAGCCAAAAGTTACCCTCACCGATAAAGTCAACCCTCTACTGCGGTCTCTTAGTAGCCTGATATTGACTCGCGGTTTGTTGGTTTTCCTTCAGTGTACCACGCGGTGTACCTAGACACGTTGACCCTGGGCTCCCTGAGTGAGAAGATGGCCGCCCTCTTCATGATAGAGCCACACCAGCTCATAGAGACCTGCATGGCCGGCCCCTCCGGTATCAGCATACTCGTCACAGACGACGTGAGTAACTCAATTTTTTTGCCATGAAATGGCCTTTAATTTGATGAGCTTACAGCAATATGAACATTTAAACCTCAGAGAAATATAGCATTAACACCTCATGTCATTGTACTGCCTCCCAATCAGGCTGAATCCCTTACTTCACACCTGAGACAATGGAGAGGATTTAAGATAGGGTGGGATGCCACCCATCAGTGGAATCAGTGTTATCTGTGGCCATTATTCCTCTGTGTGAACAGTGGCTGATAACAGATTTACCCACAATGCACTGCTCTGGAGTCAGGGGACAGTTAGAAAATGGCGGCTCCCACGCCATGTAGGCTCTCCTCCGTATAGCCAAAGAGGGTTAAATTACAACAAAAGTTGCTCTAAATACCACTTTTTGATGTAGAAACATACTGAATAGGCCACTTCAGAAAATTCCATCTTTGGTGAGAACCTTCCATATTTGGAATGTAAAAAGAATTAGTGTGGGTCACATGTTGGTTGCCATGGAAACATGATTTTCATTCTAAATCGAAAGAAATTAAAAATCAATTGATAGAAGGCCCCACAAGGATTTCTATGTTGAAAATGGAATTCAAATACCACTTGAAGAATAAAACCTATGACCAATGTTTGAACGAAATTGGATATATAGTAATTAGCAAAATTACGCTAAACAGCCTAAAAGAAAGTAAGATGGAGTTTATTAGTATTTGATCTTGGACAGGACCCACAAATATTCAAGGATCCAGTTCTCAAAAACTAGAAGTGGTACCTGCAAATGAAACCCATTGACATCAAATATATGATTCAGTTTTATCTTGGAGGACCTTTTTCCCATAGCAGTACACATGAAAATTAAACCATCCTGTTTTCTTTCTAATGGCCCAGGTGGTTCAGAACTTCACGGACCAGTCGCGCTTCCACGTGGAGGCAGAGCAGGATGAGGACTTGACGACCAAGTACCGCCTCCTCATGAAGCTGCTGGAGTAGTGCAGCAGCCTGGCACCACAACAAAGGGTCGTCATCGTCATCCGGGCTATCCAGTCCACCTCATAGACTCCATCACCACCACCCCCCTCCCCCCCGCTAAGTTCTCAGCTGTCAGCAAAGGGTGTGGCCATGTGTCACATCTCGGTTGGCATTGTGAGTACAGACAGTAAAGTCAGCTTGTGACTCCATCCTTCATTGCATCACCATATCATCAGGAAGTAGCAAGGTCGTACGACCGTCTCGTTAGTTTGACTTTCTCACAGAGTGTTGTTAGCGCTCAACATCTTGTAGCCTCAGGAAGTCAACAGTACATAAAGTTTTAGCGCTGGCATGAAATCAAAGCTCGCCTACATTGCATCACTCGGACATGAGAGAAAACGGGTACTATTGCACGTTACAAGTTTTATTATTGATAGCAGGAGCTATGGCGTATTAGACTTTATAGGCACCCTCCCCATCATGAACTATTGAAATGCCATTGAAATGGTTTCTTACATGTATACTCAGGCCGCTTGTTATGTAGAATATGGTTGACCTATTGTTGTCATGTCCAGACCTCATATTGCGGTCCAGGCGTCATATTGCGCTCCAGGCGACTTCTATCAAAAAGCAGTAAAGTCCTGCTGTTGCCACACCCAATTTCTCACGTATCCCGAGAAAGTAATTGCCTACCATACCATTTTAAATTGTCTATTTTAAGAAAAATCATGTGCTATAACTCAGTCCAAGAAAGTTATTTTATCCAATGTTTATTGAGTTGTTGCGAAGGTTATGTTGCTGTGTACAGATGGACGAGCCGCCTGCCTGCCTTTTAGTGTAGGGATCATGGCCCGATGGGCACACACTGCCCTGGTAGTAGACTTGTCACATAGTGCTCACCTTGTTCAGGCATTGGGAGGCGTTTTGGGCAATAGAGCACCGTAGGCGGTACGGAGGCCGGGTACTTCTAGTTGTTTGGTGCTTTGATAACGAAACGGTTGTTCCACGTCTTCTGGGATATTGGTGAGGCAGATGTATAAATATGTCACACAACAGAAGGGAAATACAGACGGATCAGCCCACGTGTTGCTTTAACGCATGTGTTGGATGTGGAGGACAGAAAGCACAGAGCTGGCTCTGGCAGCACCTTGTTGACGGACGAGATTTCACCCCTCATGATGACTTTCATACACTACTCACACACCAGACACAGAGACACAGGACAACACGGGTGGCGCCGCCCGTCGTTGTTGATTCAGATGTGAGCGTTAACCATGTACTTTTGCCTCATACCACAAGGAATGTTCCGGTTACACCCCGCTGCCCTGTCGTCGGGCAGGTGGGGTCTCTGCATGCTTATTAAGGCTCGGACATGTAACATGTGAAAGTTGTACAAGACAAGACAGAAGCAGAGGGTACTTGTGTACAGACAGTATCGTGAATGTGATGAAACATATTGCAGTGTCTGTGTGAGTGAAGCGTAGTAACGCGTGATTTTATAAGTTATGAATGTTTGTGTGAGAATGTATAATAAACGTGTACATTGTACGGTGTGTGTGTGAAACAGAAACAGACGGAGAGACAGCCGTGCAGCATCTGTCCTTGTGGATGGAGAACTCGACCGTTTTGAATGAATTAAACAAACAGGTCGCTGGAACACCTGCAGTGGTGCGCCACCTTGATAGCATGTCATGTCTGAATAAACTGTGTACATACAGATACTGGTTTGTGTTGCCTTCCGAGTTCTTAGGGTGTGGGTTTGTTGCACGTCGCTTAAAGTCAACATTTGCCGTCATGACACACCAACGCAGCCCCCGGGAGTGACTCGTCAGTGCTGCGTTGGTGCATCACGCCAACGTGTGTCAGCCCCGCAGCGTCGGCATGGTACTTCGATGCCGCACTGGTGAGTGACTCGCCAGGGCAACAATAATGCATCATGACGATAAAGCACTATGCAGTTCTGAAATGGATGTACAGGTGGTTACTAGAGGGTGTGTCACTGGGATACGGGCTCTCATAGGTGGAATGTCTTTTTTTTCATTGTAAATTCTTTATTTCTTCAACGGTTATTATATAAAACTTCTTTGATTTTTAGAGCGCCTAATAGTGCTCGGATTCAAGAAATTCGACCACTCACGCGAAGCCAGAAGCGCTCTGAACACGGATCTTGTACTGGATTTTATGTCAGACCATTAGTAAATGAGCGGCAAGAGTCCGTAGCGGCCGGGGTACTCGTAAGTCGAAACTTTTATTTTTGTAAATTCTCTATAAAATCGTGTGTTCATGGGAAATCCACGTTGTTGATGCCAAACAAAAGAAGAGGATAAGGTCTTTCAAATAACCGAGTCCCATGCCTGTGCGCCACACGGTTATGGAATGAGAGCTGTTACAAAAATAAAATTGCTCTGATTTTTAGAGCGCCTAATAAAGCTCCGATTTCAAAAATTCGACCACTCACGCAAAGCCAGAAGCGCCCTCAACACGACTGTTACATGAGATTTTATGTCAGGCCAGTAGTAAATGAACGCCAAGGGTCCGTAGCCGCCAAGCGTCTAATATTAGCAGGTGAATAAAAAGCATTAGTGACTCAAACTGAGCTGACACACCTCTGGACAATAATCAGAAAGCTATTCCCTCCAATTCCTGCCACCTTGGCAAGGCCCCCATGGTCCAGGTGCATTTAATGTATTTCCTCATTATCAACCAACCAGCAAACACCTTTACCTTCACCTCGGGCCTCTGAGGTGGGCAATTCTACTTCCCACTTTTCACACCAGGGGGAGGCACCGCATGCATCCTTCAGTGCAGGTCGCGTGGAACCAAATAGTTTGACTATAGATATCTTTTTGAATAACCCCTTGTTGTGCATGTGCGTACAGTAAATTGTACAACATGTGATCAAAGTATGCAGTATTACCTAATGCCCCAGGTGGTTCAGAACTTCACGGACCAGTCGCGCTTCCACGTGGAGGCAGAGCAGGATGAGGACTTGACGACCAAGTACCGCCTCCTCATGAAGCTGCTGGAGTAGTGCAGCAGCCTGGCACCACAACAAAGGGTCGTCATCGTCATCCGGGCTGTCCAGTCCACCTCATAGACTCCCATCACCACCACCCCCCTCCCCCCCGCTAAGTTCTCAGCTGTCAGCAAAGGGTGTGGCCATGTGTCACATCTCGGTTGGCATTTTGAGTACGGACAGTAAAGTCAGGTTGTGACTCCATCCTTCATTGCATCACCATATCATCAGGAAGTAGCGAGGTCGTACGACCGTCTCCTTAGTTTGACTTTCTAACAGAGTGTTGTTAGCGCACAACATCTTGTAGCCTCAGGAAGTCAACAGTACATAAAGTTTTAGCGCTGGCATGAAATCAAAGCTCGCCTACATTGCATCACTCGGACATGAGAGAAAACGGGTACTATTGCACGTTACAAGTTTTATTATTGATAGCAGGAGCTATGGCGTATTAGACTTTATAGGCACCCTCCCCATCATGAACTATTGAAATGCCATTGAAATGGTTTCTTACATGTATACTCAGGCCGCTTGTTATGTAGAATATGGTTGACCTATTGTTGTCATGTCCAGACCTCATATTGCGGTCCAGGCGTCATATCGCGCTCCAGGCGACTTCTATCAAAAAGCAGTAAAGTCCTGCTGTTGCCACACCCAATTTCTCACGTATCCCGAGAAAGTAATTGCCTACCATACCATTTTAAATTGTCTATTTTAAGAAAAATCATGTGCTATAACGCAGTCCAAGAAAGTTATTTTATCCAATGTTTATTGAGTTGTTGCGAAGGTTATGTTGCTGTGTACAGATGGACGAGCCGCCTGCCTGCCTTATAGTGTAGGGATCATGGCCCGATGGG
The DNA here is from genome assembly GCA_947462335.1 of Harmothoe impar. Lineage (NCBI taxonomy): Eukaryota > Metazoa > Annelida > Polychaeta > Phyllodocida > Polynoidae > Harmothoe > Harmothoe impar. The sequence continues at coordinate 61,243,154 of OX381721.1, read as the reverse complement.
CACACACTGCCCTGGTAGTAGTTTTGTCACATAGTGCTCACCTTGTACGGGCATTGGGAGGCGTTTTGGGCAATAGAGCACCGTAGGCGGTACTGATGCCGGATACTTCTAGTTGTTTGGTGCTTTGAAAACGAAACGATTGTTCGACATCTTCTGGGATATTGGTAAGGCAGATGTATAAATATGTCACACAACAGAAGGGAAATACAGACGGATCAGCCCACGTGTTGCTTTAACGCATGTGTTGGATGTGGAGGACAGAAAGCACAGAGCTGGCTCTGGCAGCACCTTGTTGATGGATGAGATTTCACCCCTCATGATGACTTTTATACACTACTCACACACCAGACACAGAGACACAGGACAACACGGGTGGCGCCGCCCGTCGTTGTTGATTCAGATGTGAGCGTTAACCATGTACTTTTGCCTCATACCACAATGAATGTTCCGGTTACACCCCGCTGCCCTGTCGTCGGGCAGGTGGGGTCTCTGCATGCTTATTAAGGCTCGGACATGTAACATGTGAAAGTTGTACAAGACAAGACAGAAGCAGAGGGTACTTGTGTACAGACAGTATCGTGAATGTGATGAAACATATTGCAGTGTCTGTGTGAGTGAAGCGTAGTAACGCATGATTTTATAAGTTATGAATGTTTGTGTGAGAATGTATAATAAACGTGTACATTGTACGGTGTGTGTGTGTGAAACAGAAACAGACGGAGAGACAGCCGTGCAGCATCTGTCCTTGTGGATGGAGAAGTTGACCGTTTTGAATGAATTAAACAAACAGGTCGCTGGAACACCTGCAGTGGTGCGCCACCTTGATAGCATGTCGTGTCTGAATAAACTGTGTACATACAGATACTGGTTTGTGTTGCCTTCCGAGTTCTTAGGGATGCAGTTCTAAAAAGGGATGTACAGGTGGTTACTAGAGAGTGTATCACTGGGATACAGGCTCTCGTAAGTGGAATGTCTTTTTTTTTTTATTGTAAATTCTTTATTTCTTCAACGGTTATTGAATAACAGCCATTGCAAAAAATAAAACTTCTCTGATTTTTAGAGCACCTAATAGTGCTCCCATTCAAGAAATTTGACCGCTCATGCGAAGCCAGAAGCGCTCTAAACACGGATCTTGTACTAGATTTTATGTCAGACCGTAAGTCGTAAGTCGGAACTTTAATTTTTCTAAATTCTCTATAAAATCGTGTGCATTGCTTGTTTGTGACTATACATTGGTACCCAGAATTATGACCGTGTCGCCGTGTCGTTTTTTAGCTAGGGGGCCGTGTTGCTGTGTCGATTTTTATTCTATACAATCTTTCCTATTTTTCTCTGTCCGTCGATTTTTAAAAGGGCGTGTCGCCCGTGTCAATTTTTAAAAGCGCCGTGTCGCCCGTGTCGTTTTTTACCCATGTATATGGGTGTGGACCACCAAATTCGACATGGCGACATGGGCATTTCTTAAAATCGACATTTGACATGGCTGTTTCTTAAAATCAACATTTGACATGGCAACCTATTATAAAGCGACATATGACATGGCCAAACCTTAGAATCGACACATGACATGGAGCCTAGTGACATGACATCAAGCTTGATGACAAGGAAATAATTCTACTTGAAACCTGGGATTGTTACAATGTGCATTACCATTCCTATTCATGTATATAATTTGCTCATTTTTTCTTCATCAAAAAGTAGGATAACTAAAATTTAAGGTGACACAGGTTTTTGCTTGGTGACATGGGACATGGGCATTTCTTATAATATCTATAATCGACAGGGGACATGGGACTCCCCCCCCCCCCCCCCCCCATCCAGAGCCCCATGTATAGTCACTTGTTGACTCAGGGTTCCCCTGAGGCTTGTGCGACGGGTAGCAGGGGGTCTCTCAGCCTAAAATTTAAAACAGCTGTCATTCCTTCAAAATTGGAGCTTTTTCTCTCAATTTTGTGTCATTAGATGCGGTACAATGTTGTCCTTCCTATATAATCGCGCTTTAATCCATTTTCAAACGCTTCCCCCTGAAAAGCATGATTTTAATTTTGTGTCTAAAATGGTGGTAATTTGCTTCAGCATAGAGCCCTATGGGAGCCTGTAGATAACCCTTGACATTGAACGATTACATATTGAACAGCTCAGTGCTAAGTCAATGGGACAGATCTCGGCAGCCGACCAAACCGGGGTGAGACACTTTTTTTCAGCAAGCTTTGACTGGATCCAATGGTAATTTAACACAGGGAGGTACTACACTATTTCCCAAAGCAGATGCCATCCTATATCATATACTAGGCCCAACATACGCTGCAGTATGTTAGATACCGGTATGGTAATTTAATGGTAATTTAATATATATGTTGCTGTCCAGTCTTGTTCAATACATGACAAATATTTTGAGAACAAAAACAGACAACCCTGTAGTAGTATATAGCTCAGACCCTACTAAGCACTATTCGCTGTTACTTACAATATGGACATGGGAGCTTTTTATTCAGTGTGTGTCTGACATAGACGTGAGAGGACAAAAGACATAGATAGCCAAGATCGGGGGACATGAAAATTTGAATTTGGGCCTAAGTACCCCCCCAAAAAAAAGTCAATGTCCACATTTTTTTTGAGTATACCCTTTTTTTGCGCGGCTTGCCTCACTCGGTGTGGCTTTCTTAGGGCACCTGCGTCATGCGACCTATAGGTTGTGTGGTGCAGGCCTATAGGTAGTTGTGAGTTCCTGACTTGTGACGCACAATTTGGGTATGCTATCCGAAACAGTCCAGCCAGGATATAATAGGGGGAGCAATGGATGGATATGGATAGTGGACTAGGGTAAACCAAAGGTGCTGAATTCATTTCTGTTATGTGTAGGATGATATCTAGGTCGGAAAAAGGTCAAAATCAAGGTCAAAGGTCACATCTTTAAGAATCCCATTATACAAGAGTGCACCCTTTCTCTTTCTTACTATGATAAATGATACATTTCCCTTCACACCTCTACCTGACCCTGAGTCTAGTTAACGGGGGAAGGGGAAGGGGAAGGGACTCGGGGTTGGGACTCGGGGGTGAGACTCGGGGGTGGGACTCGGGGTTGGGACTCAGGGGTGGAACTCGGGGGTGGGACTAGGGGTTGGGACTCGGGGTTGGGACTCGGGGTTGGGACTCGGGGTTAGGACTCTGGGTTGGGACTCGGGGGAGGGACTCGGGGTTGGGACTCGGGGGTGGGACTCGGGGGTGAGACTCGGGGGTTGGGACATGGGGTTGGGACATTAGCTTGGGATTTGGGGATGAACAATATTATTATATGTATACTCCTATATGATGATACTACATTTCCCCCCGACCCTGAGTCATTTGTGATGCAGTCACACGTTCGATTTTTTACGTGCCACTCAATTAGTACCGTCAGGGCCTAGAAGCATGTCTCTGGTACCGTACATCCCAATGCAGCGTCAGCGCCGGGACAATTGTTTAGGTTTGTCTGGTTCTGGTCTCATAAACGCGACAACAAATACTATGGTTCTTTACTCATACAGACTTCCTTTTATATTGTGAATTTGCACAGAGTAACATCATTATTATACCTAGCATATGATACTGGCATACTTTAAGAATAAGAGGCTGTATGCTCATGGTGTGGCGTAAAAATGTCATATGCCCACTTGTGGCTGGTATAGGTGAGCTATGGGCTCACAATTACAATAGGCTACGTTGGCACTGAACAGAGAGCCAAAACGTGAGGAAACGTTTTACGTAGGTTTGTTCCCTAATTACTGCTGCAGTTGGACGACTGCAAGTGGCTCAGTGAAATGTGCAAGTCATACTAATTGGCTGTCTGATACTGGCGCCGTGCAGAGTAGGTTCATGGTTCACCGTGGTGCTACTTACAACCCACGAGTTTGAACCATGCATCTGATAGCTATATTTAATTACTCTATTAAAATTAAAGATTGTATAACATATCGTTAACACACTAATGCTGATTGCATGAGGTTATCGAGTTGAGGCTAGGTATAATAAAGCCAAAACCACACTCAAAAGCATCCAGACTTCTGTACGGCCATGCACTTACGGGACTCTCGTGCTACGCTTTGCTACGCACTCGACCCCGTACGCTTATGGCCGTACAGAGTCTGGATGCTTCCTCGTGTAGTTTTGTTTTATTATTACCTCCTTATTTACTTTCGGTCGGCGATCGCCTGGCATATGGTGATCTCTGCTGCTGTCTCAGTCAAATATTTTCCCATCGTAACTGTGTTATTATAAATTGATTTCTCGTCTTACTTCATGCTGAGCACTTTACTTTCCACCTTCTCATATCCTCTGTGAATATTGCAAAGGAGGCATAGCATATCTCAGCATATAAACTACTTTTATTTAATAACATTCATTGTACAAACATCCACGAAACGGCACAGGACACATATGCGTATGTAGGTCATTAAGACGCCCGCACCTCGGCAGCCCGGGACACACTCGTACCCAAAGACATCAGCGAAGCCGTCAGGCTGAGTGTCTCTGGGACACCCTGATTAGCATATTTGCTGGAACCGACAGGGGGGAAAGTGGCATGAACAAAAGTCGCCGTAACAAGCTTCAGTATTTGGTCACGTGACCCCCGGCACCCGCAATTTAAAAACATTTCGGAAATCGAATCTATTCCACATTGTCATTTCATGAATTTGTGAAGGATCAATATTTTGATGATAGGATATTCATTTCTCATCACTTATTCCCACGTTATTCTCTACAACTTGATGCTAATGCTGCTGTTTGATGGGCGCTGAATACACGTGGAGGAAGCCATGTTGACAACAAAATGCACAACTGCCGTTTTCTGATTGCACCCAAAAATAATCCCTAGGTCCAGGAAACGCAGCTGTAGTATCATAATTATCCCCCCAACACACATGCCCCAAATTTTCCAAGTATGTACAAACGATAGCATACATATTAAACATAAATTTAATCAGTTTTACCCCAAAAAATGGCGTAGAATACAGTGGTGATTCTGCTGTGATCTGTGGCATGTCCCAGTGCCACTACGCTTCGCCTAGTGGTGCTGGAATCGAGTTTGAGCCCGGGAGCCCGGCACACATTTATTTTCCCCCGTGTAGGCCTATGCACCAAATAGTGGCGCATACGCCCCAACCACTATTTGCACTAAACGGGAGAAGGCCCCGAATCAATTTAATCTAGGTGTCACAGGGGCCATTCTTTCTATCAAAAAGTACAGTATCCACTACGTATTCAATGAATCTTTGCAAGGTCGGTACTAATGGGGAAACGCACAACGGGAGACTATTCAGAGACACCAGTTGTCTGCCTTATTTGGGCATAGGTCAGGTCAGGCACGCCATTAAATAGGTCACGTTGAACTTGAACTTCCGGTACGGCGGACGTAAACAAAAATTAACGACAAAACAATGATGAAAAATCGCTGTTTATCTAAAGAATGAGAAGGGACAGATCACAACAATATGCCAGAAGGAAAGAACTTAAACAGTAGGTGGTGTTTATTTAAAGATTATAGGCTGACAATTCATAATTTATGTGTGAGGGTCTTTGGAATGGTTGTTTTTTAGCTGGTTTGAATTTGGTGCTGCAGTGTGGCCATGTTATGTTAGTCTAGGCCTATAGGCTTCATGCATAAAGACACTCCTTTTTCATTCTTGGTTATTGACATCTGTTTGTTGATCTAGTTAACACAATATTTTATGTAAATGCTGTTTATGCCTATGATTCTTTATTCCACCACAAGTAGTTTTTGTGATATTATGTGAAACCATGTCTGTATCAGTCCCCCAAATAAGATCAAGTTCAAGGTTGAGAAGGTTACCTGCAAAACTACAGAATTCTGTATTGGACCATGATAAATCAGATATGGCCCTAAATACAGTTAGGCCTATGCCTGACAGTGACAGTGTCCAGTCAAAGGACAGTAGCATGCCTACAGTAGGCCTACCGGAGGTTATTCTTGATGTGGAGCAGAATTCCACACCACCATCAGTTATGTCTGACACTACTAGTGACAGTGACAGTGTCCTGTCAAAGGAAAGCAGTATGCCTACGATAGGCCTACCTGTGGTTATTGTTGATGTGGAGCAGAATTCCACACCACCATCAGTTATGGCTGACAGTGACAGTGTCCAGTCAAAGGACAGAAGCCTGCCTACAATAGGCCTACCGGTGGTTATTTTGGATGTGGAGCAGAATTCCACACCACCATCAGTTAACACTGGTAACACATCTCTTACTCTCTTAGATGACACAAGAGATGGAGACTATGTAGAACCTAGAGGTACCCAGGAGTTGTTTGAGATGTTAAACAGTGCCAGTATTTCACCATCTAAGGATAGTACTACAATAGATATCCCTGAGGAGGACCAGACCTTCGTATCAACATCAGTAAATTCTATCTTGGATGAGACAACCAATAAAGGTTATGTGGAACCACAAGGCACCCAGGAGTTGCTTGAGATGATAGACAAGAATCTCGAGGGAGGATCCGTTCAACCAGCGAACACACAGGTTCTTCTTGGCCTCATAGACCAACATCTCGAGGACGGTACAAGTACTCAGGAAGCAGCAGCATCCGTCAAAACCCCACCAAAGGCAAGTAAAGAGGGAAAAGGGCTAAATGCATCAACACCTAAAGTATCGGGATCAACTGCGAGAAATGCATGTCAATCTCTTCATAAAAAGGTGGATCTGGTGCAGAAGCAACTGGATAGTATAGAGAAATATGTTGGGATCATCCCAGAAATCCAGCAGTTAATCCAAAGACAGAAAAGCTGTGATGATATGTCAGAAGAGATTCTGAAGATGCAAAATAAAATCAAGAAGTTGGAGAAGGATGTGAATGAAGCCAGGGAAAAAAACAAGGCTGCTGAGCAAAAACTGACTGATGCATACCAGATCCATGGTCATCTAAAAGATGACCTTGACGTATGGAGGAAAAGAGCTACTTCTGCTGAAGAAAAACTCAATCTATGTAAAGACAATTCTTCACAGAGTGATAGTGAGTCTGGGAACAGTTCTAGTAAACAGCAAGACAAAACTACCACAAAGAAGCAAGTGCCAAGTAAGATGTCTATCACAGCAGTTTCTAGCCACAATGCAGAGTCCCAGAGCATGACATCTAATAACTCTTCAACAGTTCTAGAGAAGCCAAGTGACATAGTAAATGTTCGCAGCCCACATATCTTGAGTGCAATGGAAGAGCGTGCACCTTTTAGATATAAGGGTCGAGAATACAGGTATGCGGAGGTGGCGTATCAATCTGAAAAGATAGTCCACATTCTCGGCGAGGACTCACCTGGCCTACAGGAGATAGCAAAGCTAACAGGGCTTGAAGCCAAAGCTTTTGTGAAAGACATTGTCCCATACTCCAGATCATGGCAATCCTGTAAGGAAAGGGTGATGGAGGACATTTGCAGTTGCCTAGAGAATAAGGACAAGACATTTAGAGAGGCACTGTTGTCTACGGGCTCACTTCCCATAAAGCACCCAGTATCGGACAAATTCTGGGGAACAGGAACTACAGGAAAGCAAGGACAAAATAAGTTCGGTGAGATTCTCATGAAAATTCGAGCTAGAATCAGAGCTAAATATGACAATGCTGTCCCCAATGTTCCAGCACCAGTAGTCAATGAAGGATTCAAAACGGCACAGAGGGCCTGGTCCTTGCGGACAGCCAATGTAAGCACATAAACAGTCACCTGCTCTTTGGAAAAGTCAAAGTAGCGAAGCTAAAATGCCCAACCACCAAGGCTCTTAAATCATGTATCGAAGAGTTGGGTGTCCAGAAGGGCATGAAGCATGTTCTACTAAATGTAGGTATCAATGACCTCCGTGACCGTGAACATTGGAAAGTTGTTCTATCAACAATGGAGGATTCATTGAAAGCACTTGGAGTCACCTATCCCAACGCACAGCTGTATGTCAGTTCACCTCTAAAAAAGCACCCTTCCACAGAGTTAGCTGCCCTGTGTACACAACTGGAGTCATTCTGTCATAAATTTGACATTGTCTTCATATGGCACAACCTTCATCACCATTTCTTTGTGGATGAGTATCATATCAGTGAAGAGGCTACAAGGGTGTATGCAGCAAATGTACATTGGCATATGCCTCAAAATATAGAGAGAAACCGGAACAGGATTAACAGGACCCCCACTACACCCTACAAGAGAGACAGTTGGGAGCATAGTTGTGAGGAACGTAAAGCTTCGGATCGAAGGAGCCGTGCAGGGTACACTCAGTACCAACGGGGGCTTCATCAACCCTTCAGGAGAAACAACAGAGGGGCAACACAAGATGAGTGGAGGCAGCTTACACACCATTCAAGGAACGTTCATGCCTCGTATCATAGGTATTAAAAGTAAACGCAAACATTGAAAAAGACAATGGATATTGCAGTGTCAGGAGTTCTAAAGATTGGAAGCCATAACATCCAAGGTGGCATTTCAAAGAAAACAGAATGTAATGATGTCAGCAACTTTATAGCAGGTTTTGATATATTGTGTGTACAAGAAACATGGTTAACAGAAAGTAAAGTATTATCTGTACCGGGTTACAAAATATTTAGAAGCGATCGAGGTAAGCATAACAAACGCAAGATAGGCTCTGGAGGAGTCTGTGTTTTATTTCGGTCATATTTGGCTAAAGGTATCCAAAAGATGGCTAGCTCATGTAAAGATTACCTTTGGATTAAGCTAGATAAAGTATTCTTTGGTTTGAAAAAAGATGTATATTTATGTAACTGCTACATACCTCCAGAAGGGTCAGACATGCACAAACAGATGGAAACAGATTATATGGATTTATTACAGGAAGAAATAGTAAAATACAGTATTCAAGGGGAAATAATGCTTCTGGGAGACTTCAATGCTAGAACCGGAGAAAAGGTTGAAGAGTTTATTTGTTTAGAGGATGATGTTATAGTCAGAGAACAAATGGGTATTACAAATGAAGAGATTAATGTTGACCTAAATATCATAAACAGAAGCAACTGTGATGATATTGTTAATACATTTGGACGAAAACTTATGTCAATTTTAAATCAAAGTCATCTGTACATTGTTAATGGTAGAAAAATTGGAGATCTAAGAGGAAGGACTACATGTGTTACATATAATGGTACATCAACAGTGGATTATTGCATTACTTCAGCAATGTTGTATCAGGAAATGATCAACTTTACTGTCCTTGACCAGATGTGGTTTTCTGATCACAACCCCATATCATGCGTTTTAAGGGTTAAGATCGTAAATGAAGCTGAAAACCCAAAGTGTATTGAGGAATTGGACCCAATATATAAATTGATCTGGAAGGAGGAATATAAAAGTGCTTACATTAGTAATATGAGCAAACAGGAGGTTTGTGGTAAAATTAAACAGTATGCTTCTGAGCTTTATGTCGACCCGAATGAGGCTCTACATGATCTGGTGGATATCATTTTTAGTGTTGGCAAAAAATCAATGCCACTCAGAAAAATGGGTATGAAACAAAACATAGTAGACTGTACTGATACGGATGTAGATGTTTCAAAGGCAGACATGAAGAATCTTAGGGAACAAAAACAAATATTTTCTCGAGAAAGGAGACTCTTTAGAAATGACACAAATAACAACCATCGTAGAATAGCATTTGTTAGAGCGAGAAGAGTATATAAGAAGGTAAAGTATACTATCTTGAGGAAAAGTCAAGAGGAGAGCTTATATAAGTTACAGGAATTGGAATCTAAAGATTCAAAACTATTCTGGAAATCAATAAGGAAACTGTCTAAAAAGGGATTTAAGGGGAAACCTAACATTGGCTCTTCCCATTGGGTAGCATACTTTAAGAAATTGCTAAATATAAACCAGGATTTCAGTGACCAGAAAGCATTTCATGAGTATGTTGCAACAAGTCTCCCTATTATTGAGAAGTTATCAGGTGAGGGTGACCTTGATTTTAACATCACAGTACAGGAAGTGACTAAGACTATAAAATCTCTTAAGAATGGTAAAGCAACAGGGCCTGATCTAATAAATAATGAGATGTTAAAGTTTGGAGGTGACTTTCTCCATGTAGCCATTACAAAGCTGTTTAACATTATTCTGACCTCGGGTTGTTATCCTTCAAATTGGAAGAAGAGTCTAATAACCCCTATTCACAAAACAGGAAATTTGGATAATCCGGAGAATTACAGGGGTGTTGCAGTAGCAGACTGCCTTCGTAAAATATTTTGTAAAATTATTAATGACAGAATTGTTGACCATCTGGAGCAAAAACAGTTTTGGAGCATAAATCAGAATGGTTTTAAAAAGAAAAGGAGAACTGAAGACAATGTCATGGTTCTTCAGACTCTGTTTCAGAAATATGTAAAGAATCAAAAGGGTAAGTTATATGTAGCTTTCGTGGACTTTTCAAAATTCTTTGATTCCATTGATAGGCCCAGTCTATTCTATAAGCTCCTAAAGGCTGGAATCACAGGTAATACATATAATATTATTAAATCTGCATACAATGGAAATAGGTATGCTATCAAAAGTGAACATGGCATCACTGAGAGTTTTGTATCAACAACAGGTGTAAAGCAAGGATGTAACCTTAGTCCAACGCTCTCAAATCTTTTTCAAAATGATCTCCATGAAATATTTGATGATAAATGTGACCCTGTTGATTTAGGTGATATGACAATGAATTCCCTATCATGGGCAGATGATCTTGTTTTAGTGTCAAAGTCACAGACTGGTTTGCAGGAAAGTTTGGACAAGCTCAACAAATATTGCAAGATGTGGAAACTGAGAGTAAATATTAAAAAAACTAAAGTTATGGTCATGACGCAGGGAAAGGAGGTGTCTATTAGTGTGTTGTTCGAAGATAATATATTAGAGTGTGTATCATCATACAAATATTTGGGGTTATTATTATCACGTGATGGTAGTCTAAAGAAGATGAAAGCTGAACGTGTGTTAAAGGCAAAAAGGGCACTCTTTTCTATTAGACAGGCATTAAGTACTACACAAAATGTATCTGTCAAGTTGTTTATGTCAATATTTGATAAACAAATTGATCCAATTCTGTTGTATGGATGTCCCATATGGGGCATGCCGTCTAGTAATTGCTCAGTGTCTGTAAGTGCTCCAGGTGTCCAATCAAAAGTTCAACTAATGGGTCTCTTTAAATCACTAGGTATTCATGATATTAATGTAACATGTAACATTAATGTAACATTAGAAAGGGTTGTCCAGTAGAATCATTATACTCGTCAAGTTGTAAGTTTGCTCTTGGGGTGTCGAAGTATGCTAGTACAACTCTAGCACTAGGAGAGCTTGGTAGATTTCCTGTAGAGTCCAAAATAGTTATGCTGAATATTTTGTATTGGCTAAGACTTGAGCAGGGTTCAGCGAATCCTCTTTTGAACCATGCTTTTATAACTATGAAACAGGAAAACCATCAGTGGCTCAAAGATATACAGTATTTATTATGTGAAATTGGATGTAAAAATGTATGGAGTAATCCTTATATATGGTCTAAAAACTCCCTCAGGTCTAACATAAAGAGGAGACTTGATGACATTCATATTCAAAAATATAATCAATATATTGTCGATTCAGAAAACTCAGAAAAATGTAATATTGTTAAAACTTGCCAGGAGGATTGTAGAGTTAGTGGATTTAGATATACTGGATATGAGGAGAAGGAGTATGTAAGAGAGACGCATTCACCCTACATTCGAAGTATAATTACCAAGTTGCGTATAGATTATAATTGCACCTTGGACAGTTTGTCAAGGAGGTATATAGGGAAAAAACCCTTAGATTCTGTATGTATCAACTGTGGATCAACGCAAAATGTTAAACATATATTACTAGACTGTAATCTACCAGAGCTTATAACTGCCCGGAAAATGTTTGAAGATAAATACTTGAAGTTTGTACGATATTATAGAGAACATGATGATAACAGGAAAATATCACAAATTGTAACTGTGGATCCTTATTGTAATACAGCTAATATGACAGGAGCCATAAAGTGTATATACTCTTATTTAAAAATTGTTTATAATGTGATTAATACAAATTTGGTGCTGACATAAGTGTATCATTAATACATCAGTCAATAAAACCTTCTTGAATCTTGAATCTTGAATCTTGACTATAAATAGAGCGCGGACGTCGCACCCTGGAGGAAGGCGTCGGGGGGGGGGGGGGGGGTACTCCAAGGGTAGCGATGCAACTCGCCAGAGGCCGAAGGCCTCTGGTGACACTAAATTATTGAAGATTCACACTCACCTCCTGCCTGCCGATGCAGCCGATTATCGTCTGCAACAAGCGAAAATAAGCACGGGAACAAGCTTCAGTCGCGGACTTTGTGGTTCTCGGCCTAGTCTCCAGAGCAAACACTGCCAAATCGATCCACGTCCCTGCTCTATGTTACTGCTCCTATAGACCAATGCAGCAAGAAAGGGTGACTTTTCTATAATAAAGTTGTGTTTAGGTTAGTTTTAGCAGAATCCTCATAGCACTGTCTGTGATAGCTATTTTTGCATGCATCTCATATCAGTAGATTCACAGGATGATTATCTTTTAAATAGTATAAATTAAAATGCGGGATATTAAGGTTATACTCATGTATTTGTCGGTCACACTTCAGAAATGTTCAAAAACTTTATCAACAACTTTTCTGGAAAATTACCCTTTCTTGCTGCATTGATCTTTAGTAACATAGCGAAAATATCCCTGGACAAACGAATTCTCCTGAAATTTAGGCAGGGCGTGCACAGAGTCCTATACACACAACGGTCATGTAGGTCTATTTGGAATGGCACTATACACACGGCATAATATCCAGTCTTTAAACGGCCGTGTGTATTGTTTTCTTATACACACGATCACACGCCCGCCGTGTATACAGTCCCACTATATGCTCGACGGGCGTGTGTACAATGGTACTATACACACGGTAAAAGCATGATGAACTAAAAAGATCTACAAAAAGATCACCCTTGCCGTGATCTTGGAACTATGGGTTTAGTTGGGCTATATACAATATTTTTTCAGTGCTGGAAGGGAGAGATGAAGAGAATTTCGATGTGTGTATAGTGGTCCTATACACACGCCGGGCGTGCGTACAGTAGGGTTGTATACACGCCGGGCGTGCGTATAGTAGTCCTATACGCACGACGGGCGTGCGTATAGTGGCGCACGGCCGCCGTGCGTATATCACTTTCCCTCCTCATACCCTCATGCTACAAGCTGGTGCTTATTTTCGCTTGTTGCAGACGATAATCGGCAGGAGGTGAGTGGGAATCTTCAACAGAATAACAGAGGGTGTTAGGGAGTGGTCATTTTTTAACAACGGGGGGGTCGGTGGATTTTCACACGAGCGGGTTGAAATTTTTTTGGTCCACCCCTCGGGAGGGGTCGAAATGTTTTTGGTCCCCCCCCCTCAGGCAAGTGGAAATTGAGCGCGGCCACCCCTTTGAGCTATAGTAACGCGCGGGCTTTTTCACTAAAAAGGGGTGCCGTTTTTTTGGTCCCCCCCCTTCAAGGGGTCCAAATTTTTTTATACTAGAACCAAACCTCTAGTGCAGGTTATACAATATTCTCAGGTCTATGGGCAGGTAATACAAGGGTTTTTGAAGGTAAAGTACAGTACTAAAATCACAATTTTCAAGCCCTAGGTAGAGGTTATAGGATTCTCTCAAAGTCGGGGTGTGGGTTATATCTGAGATGCGGGTGTACACCAGATTTTATGGTAGCCTCATAGGTTCAGGTGACCTGGGCAATGCTAACTTTTAGCTAAGGGTTAGCAGCAAAACGCTAAGATAGGATAGGAACTTTGGGCACGTAATTTTCGCTAATGTTTGAACAAAAGTTAGTAAAAAGTTAGTACAACCTACTAACTTTTGACTAACATTTGAGATTCAATATTTTCAGTGCATGACGTAGGCCTATACGCTGCTATGAGTGTGAGTGCACCCCCCCCCCCCCCCCCCCGCCGCACCAGTAGGCTCACTGAGAAGGACGAATTTCGTAGCCACCTTGTTATAATATCATAACACGTCTTGGTGTAGAAAATTGATTCTGAGCGTGCGTTAGCTTGAGAAAACCGCACAGCAATTATCCACTCTCCCCACGCAAAAGGCCGGAATCATATGAAAACATGTTGAACTTGTATATGAGTGTACTTGGGTATTGAATGCCTGTGTTGTTTATGATGAACTCTTGTGACCATTGTCAATTGTATACTAGAGTCTAGCAATGGACTTCCAGGTTCTAGTATACCGTGTGTTTTTGGATAAGCATTATTGACATTGTTGGTTATTTGGAAACTGAGTCAATCATGAACTGTGTAACGTTCTTGTAGATCTAAAGGTAGGGATGGTTTCCTCTATGTATGTTGATACGGTACATGTACATTGAGAACTTTCCAGCAGTGTAGATTTGGTGTGGCAGGGGATACTTCTGAATCTACATGTTAACATTGTCATTTGCATACTTAAGTCTTGCTATGGACTTCCAAGTTCTAGTATACTAAATGTTTAGATAAAACATTTTGGCATGTTCAGGTGTATGCAAATTTAGTTTTCTATAGAAGACCACTTACACAGGCCAATTTTAAAAGGTATATTTCGGCATGCTATAGATCCAACACATGCATTGCATGCCAGTGCTAGACAACTGACGTCATAAAGTTTGACAGGGGCTAATGGGACACCTTTTCTTGAGGGACCACTTGATGGGGGCCAATTGGCAAGGCTGTCACTTTCTCCAGGCCAGGTATCATGGAGACTACTTACCAAGTACCAAAGGATCCTATACATCTGTTCAAATGCCTGATCAATGATATTGTAGGGGTACTATATTGTACATTGTTTCCATACACTGTATTTCCCAGTAACACCAACTGTTTACTCAGCTTCTCTGCCTGGAGTTAGCGCACACAGTTTCCCGAAGAGGACTCGGGTCCTCTTAAGGTAACCGTGTGGCATTCTTAGATGGGAGGTCGATCATCACCTGTCTATGTGACTAAGGCAGGCGGTTATATAAGACCAGGTTGTTTCCTCAGTCAGCGTAGGCCCGGCTGACAGGAACTTCACCAGTCCTATTGTGCAGGCAAGGTTGTTTACTATTGCTATATTGCATGTTGTATGAGGGAGAGGTTTAAATCATGGATCTGCTAGAACTGTTTTCACCAGGTTCACTACATATTTAGATTATGCAACACAACTTCCTTTTCCTAGATTAAAGTATGCCATTGATTTAGCAACTATCTTGCATTTCTTCTTCCTTTTGACTTTGATATTGTCCCAATTCCACTCATGTTTGATCATCACAGGTATTTAAAACTACCATGGACCTGATATCACAAGCACAAACAGATGAGGATGGCCATGTAAATGACTCTCATGATGAAACCAATATAGACAAGAAGGATAAAATGGGAAAGTTGAATTTAGCTCGACTGGTCATCATCTATATATCATCACTCTCAATCGCAAGTTGGGCATGAATATGATATTAAACATTTCATATAATTCTGAATAATATTAGATACATAATGTTCATTTAGGGCTTGACTATTTATTTATACATACTAACAGTTAATAAGGCCTTAAACCTGCAACTGCGCACTGTTACACTATTTATCTAATGAAAACTAATGTTATAGAATTGTGGAAGGTAAGCTATTAATACAAAGAAGTCACAGGCATATCTTTGTTTCATAACATGGACCCATGTAGAGCTGTGGTCCATGACCTTGTTTTTCCACTAAAATGATAGACTGGGTTTCCATCAATGAAAGAAAGGTAAAACTAAATCATATCAATGTAGTGAGTTGCAGTACTGCTTTCCATAGCACCTGGATTAGTTATGCTGGTCATTTATGTAACTACATAGCCGGGCCACACTCCCTACAGACCACCCGGTATGTGAATACATGTGAGTCTGGCTGCTGGGGAATCTACTGATCTATGAGAGAGCTAGTCTTCTAAGATCCGATATTAAGACCGTGAGCGTATCACTCCCGTAATTCACTCATCATTGTCTGCATGATGGTTTCAATAGCTGACAGCTACATCAAGTTGATCTGGCACTAAACTTTATAGATGAAGGAGGTTTTTGTTGTCTCCCCTTAAGAGCATAGAAAAAACCCTAATGAAATAAAAACATTCTCCATATATAGTCAGAATCGTTTATTGCTTGGACTTTTGAGTGAATCATGAGTCCCTTATAATGGTTTGAAATCAGAAAATAAAGAGATTTTGCAAAATGTGAAAAATTGCTAAAGATTATGATAAATACATTTTTGTATTGATCTTGACCCATGTGTATAATCATCTGCATCTAGGGGATGAGTTATGCCTTGATAGGGACTACTGCACCCTATTTGCTGGATAGACTTGGGGTCACCTTTGTTGAATATGGACAATTCCTTGCTGTGAGAAGCATTGGTAAGACTATAGGACCCCTCCTGGGAGGAATTATGTAAATATGAAATATATTCCCTATATTAATCAAACACTCACCCTTATAAATTCTTTGAACCAACATTCCTACTTATCTATTTAGTGACTATTTGTCACAGTTTAGTAATGTTCTTGCCACGTTAAAATGATAATTGATGGTTCTATAGCATTACCTTTGGAATCATTTCTTTTAGGAAACCAGTATGACTTTTCTTCTTAATTTTCATAACAGCATCTAGGAATCAAAACTTTATTAACATATATACCATTTCTGTTGCAGCTTGTTCAAAATACCAAATCATTCAGACTTGGTATCTGGAGTCTTCCTACTAATAGAGGCTATCATCATAGCTGTCATTCCCTGGATTCAAACACCAGAGTTAATGACCTTAGTGTTCTTCATGTCTGGAATACCCAACGGTGCTCGTCCACCAGGTAAGTGGTGTGGTCTTGGATATGTGAATCCTCTTTTAGATATGTCTTAGGACAGGATATGTGGATTGTCCTAGAATAATTTAAATGTGACCCGTTTCTAAGAAACTGGTTGGATGCTCATGCATTTGTGCATTGGGATATATTCTACTTTTTATAGTTCCATATCTGCTCACCAGGGTGTGATGGTTTTTCCCACACCCAGACTGGCCACATGTCACATGTATATATATATATTTAAACTGGGCCAATAGATATGTAACACACTGTACTAAATATGTACGATGCTATTAAATAGCAATGTGTGTTTGGCAAAAATACCTCCAGAGTGTTGTCAATAGATTGTTCACGTTGTCTGAGTAAAAAACAATTACTTTCAGCTTTCAAATTGGCTATCATCAACATTGTGGGAAAGAAAGCTGGATCAGCTCTGATTTTATACCTCACCATGGTATCAGTTGGATCATCCATAACACCATCCATTGTCGATGCTTTCATTACTGTACCAGTCCTTGGAGCAAACAACCTGACAATGACTTTCACCAATGATACCAATGTTAACAATACCCTAGTGCATGTGCGCATCCATGAATATACCTCATCTGACGACATCAGGATCACTGAATCACAGCTTTTTATTGAAGAAAGTCTAGGTGTAGAAGCATTTCTTGAATACCCTTATGGGATAATTGCTGCTATATATTTCTGCTTTGCCATTCTGTTTGTAATAGTTTGGAGCTTTCCTGACAGAGTTGAAAAAGTAGATGATGTCAATCCAAAGATCACATCCATTAGTCATTGGGTTCATGCTTTATGTCCGGTTACCTGTCATTCTGGCAAAGTTCTATCTTTGGTTGTGTTTGTCTTTTTGATGGCTTTTATATCAAATATCGATGGTGTACAGGGTGCAAAGGGATTTTATATATATTCTTATATCATAGAAGGCCCCCAAATATCCTCCCAAACAGATGCAGCCATAGTTACTTCTGCAGTATTCATTACCACAATGGTAGCGCGTCTCGTCAACATCATCTGTTTACATTTATGGAATATAGAAGCAGTGTTTGTCACTAATCTCATTTTGTTCATTACAGCCCTGGTAGCAGCAGTAGTGTGGGGAAATAGTGGAAAGTATGTTCTCATCATTATTCTATGTGTGATGACCTTTTTCGAATCACCATTAGTTGCATTAGGTATAGCAATTGGTCATCACCATACAACATTAACTGTGGGGTTGATGACAATCTTGCAAATAACCATGTTTATTCATAGTGCATTTTATGAATGGCTAATGGGCTATCTGAGTGATGTGTATGATATATCAATTTACTTCAATGTACTTCTAGGTGGCTCCCTCATAACCTCTCTGCTGTTTATTATTTATAGAATTCTAGTAATATTCAAAGTGAGATATGCTTCTTGCTATAAAACATTGAACTAGAAAACTTTAGATGGCTACCGGTACATTCATGTACATATACAGCATTTGATCTAGATCAGGGAATGGAACCTGAAAAACTCTGATACACCATGTAGAACCATTTTTAAATGTGGGCATAATGGGAATCTAGCAGTTGTCACAATGAGCTTGACTGAAAATGTTTATTTGACAATTCATATATCTATTTAAATCATATTTTGTCTTGACTCATAAAAAATATGATAATCAAACATGCCTATTAAATATGTCAAATAACAAATGATTAAGTATTCTTAATAATTCACCTTCTCTTAATTTGTTTATTTGAAGTGTGTGATTCATTCACCAACTGTTTTATTGTCTTTTTCCTATGACATGTTTAACACATTAATAACCTCCCATATAGATAAGGGAGTGATCATTTTTTAACAACGGGGGGGGGGTGGTGGGTTTCCGCGCGAAGCGCGCGTAATTTTTTACACCCCCCCCGGTCAAGGGGTCAAAATTTTTTACCCCCCCCCCCTTAGGGTCGAAAATCGGCTCGCGCGCGGGCCCTTTGAAGCATAGTAACGCGCGGGCTTTTTGGCTCAAAACAGGTCAAATTTTTTTGCCCCCCCCCCAAGAGGGGTCCAAATTTTTTTGCCCCCCCCGGTCAAGGGGTCCAAATTTTTTTGCCCCCCCCCCAAACCCACCACCCCCCCCCCTGTTGATAATAAATGATCACTCCCTAATGTGGATATATTGTAACCACACAACTAGAGGCAACTACATAGGGCACATACCTTAATCCCTTTTAGAGGTCTACTGATGTAGATAAAGCACATGATCTACAGCTAATTTATGAGTGGTCAAAACAAAAGTCACATTCTTTACCTCATTCTCTACATACATACTTGGCCCGGCAAATATGATATGGGCAAATACAGCCTGCAATAATCCAGCAGCCTGAAGGGAGATCAAATAGGGATGCTTGTAAAGTTTGAAAAAATTTACCTCATGATTATACATATATATCCAGCCATTTATTGTATATCACCAGAGTGACACAGTTATCATGGACTCGTTGCACTATGTTGTATACCAGCAAGTAACTTAAGGTGGCGCTACAATCATCACGGCCATATTGGCAGAATTTTGGCGCCTCACTGGTACTTGATTTAGTTTGTATCCTACTCACCAGGGGTCTCATTCTGTAGCGAGGCATGGCACCAATCCCATCAATATGTTTTACTTCTCTGTATGGTTATGACCATGTTTATGTCATGTTAATTCATTCACCTACCTATCGCTTTAATACAAATGGCAGAATAATTTACGATAAATTTCATGCTTCTGCTAATTTTTAAAATCATACAGAGATTTCTTTTTTATCGAGATCTCTGCACCAGAATGGTCTCCTCTCATTGGTTAAAGGTTGTGTTTGCTTGGATCACCGCATCATACTCAAAGTTTTTTTTACGATTTTGAGGTAAAACAATCCTTCTGCTGTATAATAACTTCAACAAGGCTAGTTATCACAACTATATCCATAGATATTAGGTGATATTAGGACATGGATTTTTAAAAAATGGCTAGGATTGGTGGTCAGAGTAGCTTGGCTGAGAAAAGAGGATTCCAGACCCGCACCCTTTGTATTGGGATCATGCCAGACAGAGCTGTGTGCTGATTGGTCCAACTTGGACGGGGACTTCCGGTGCTTCTGATCTTGATATTTAGCTATTATCCTGCAGTTATAACCAGGTTGGGGGAAATCCTACCTTTAACCCCATGCCGGGAGAAAAGCGAGTGAGGGGGTTTCTCCCCTTGGTTTTGGGTGGATATACATGTAATTTTAGGTTCAAGCAGAAAATCCGATTTGCTAATACCTTACCATTATTTGCTGAAAAACATTCACCTACATACAAGTAGACAATTTAATTGTCTAGGTATATGTGAATGGGCTACTATGAAAGTCTTATTTAAATGACAAAATATAGCCTAAAATTATATAAGGTACATTTAAATGTGGACTCCTCCCCCCTCCCGCCACACCTCCCCAGCCCACCTGTATAAGATACTGCACTGGGAGAACTCCCCTTGGAGGTGCAGACCGGCGGCAGCCCTTATCTCTACAGGCGGCCCTTATCTCTACAGAGATAAGGGCAGGAGGCCGACCTGAGGGCTGCACTCAGTAAGGGGAGATTTCCCCTTGCCGGAAGAAACCCCACTGTGAGGCTAATATACATATAATGGAAAATATCCCGGATTGCTCAGCCTGATAACCTTATATCTGCTTGTATAACACATTCCGATCCTTAAGAGCGAATTGCCCATCGATACATGCCTAAATTGATAGCACTTATTGATCTATTCAAGAGATATTCACGATCTTGGCAATACTTGCATAGACTTTGCACTGACTATGCCCATCGACGGGTACTGATTTGGGCGCCACCTAGTGGGTATTGCCTCAACTACACCCTGATCGTTTCAGAGTATATCATAACATTTTTGAAGCATTATAATATGAAAATTAACATTACAAGTTCAAATTCAAGTTTAATAAGTTTTATTGCTTCTTAATGACGTGACTATCCACCTTCGGCAACCCAGGCCTGGTCAGAACCTGTACAATATTTTGACGTTTAGATACGTTTTGATGAGCGTTTTCAAATAAATAATAAATAAAAGATGTTTATAAAGACACAGATGTTAAGTGTTGTATGTTTAAGAGACCTTGTATGCTACAGTTTATAGGTATATACCAATACTGGAATATTGATAAGTCTTCACGAAAGACTATGTGCACCATATTGCACTATGTATAATATATATCAAAGGGTTTATACGTTAATTAAACCAGAAAGACTCAAGCCTTGCTAATGCAGAGGCTTGACATCTTGTACACTACACTTCTGCAAATACAGCTTATCTATATGAAATACATTTTGTTTACAACAGTGACAACTTAGATTACATCTTAGAAATACATATAAATACAGTATTACAGAAAAACACATGATCATTTAACCTAATTCAACAATCTAATGGACTAAACAAGCTGTATATCATTGACCATAAAAAGCTCATCCATTTGAACATTTAGAGTTACAAATACCCTTCCAACCAGTGCGCCTGGTAGACGAAATCTGATATCTATATCTAGCTTAATTTTTTATGGAATATTGCAGTGCCATTGACTTAACCGAGGAAGGCCGTATTACACCCTCCCATGAAAAAACCCTCTTCCGTATTGCAAGGCCTGTGACGTCATCAAAAATGGTGGTTTGTTTACATTTGAATGGAGTAGAAAAAAGCTATTTTAACCCCTCAACCCCCCTAAAGGCCTAGTGAAATACGGCCCGAGGGTCAATGCGTGAAATAACCCACCAACAGACCAAAAACTCGTGCACCTTTGTCTATGTATCTGTCACTCAAACCAATACAGCCCTATTGCACTTACCTTTTGAATATGACAATCCCATCAGGCTGGATACTGGTGCTGCATATTTATTATGCAGTATCCCTGACCAGACAAAGGCAATAAATCTGGATAGCACTCAAACAGAACTTTAACAATACACATTGTGTTTTGCAACAAGGACCATGGGCTGCTGTGGGATTGGTCAGTAAATCACATGTAACTATGCCACAGATAGATTTTTTTTGGTTTGGAAAGGTTTTTATTGTCTTCCACAATGTATACAGAGTGATTTTAGACAATATTATCAACTTCAATTCAAATGCACATATTTTGATGCTTACCAATCAGTTACATAAGAGCAAAGCCCTAGGGTTTGTTAACAACATGTACAGTGCACTCAGCAATCCATCTCAATCCACAGCATTTAGTCTTTTGTTTGATTTATCATAAGGTTTGCTGGGTGCAGACATCAACAATTACAATTACAAGAATTTGGTCTACTTCATATTTTTCAGACTCAAATCATATCTTAATACAACAATTACAAATAAGAAACATACTTAACTTAAATAATGTTAAAAACAGTGTTATTGACAGTTACGAGTGATTCCTCCATCACTCGATGGATGTAGAAGTGTAGATGTTTAGTGGAGAATGAGGATTACCAGAGCATTAACACTCTCACAAAAGCATGTCCCCTTTCATCGATGCCTGGCACCTCAATATGTTATAAGTAGTATTGTAGTGATCTTGATTACTAACTATTTCAACTACTTTAACTACTGTAACTACTGTAACTACTGGAGGAGATGAAACGTGATACAGATACACTGAGTACAGATACACTCATACTACTACTGGTGTAGGACCAAGAATAGAAAAACCATCCCATGGGCAGCAGTTTCACACAATTTAGATTACATCAACCAGTATCACCTTTGGTATTTCTCAGCGGTTGCATCAACCGAAGCCGCCATATAACCAAAATAAACAACTGATGGCCAGAAATCACCAACAGATGGCCAGAAATCACCAACAGATGGCCAGAAATCACCAACAGATGGCCAGAAATCACCAACAGGAACTAATAAGAACCCTGCCTATCTATGCCCCCCTCCCTGTCTGTCTGTGTATCAATCTCCCCTGTCTGTCTGTGTATCAATCTGCCCCTGCCTGTCTGTGTATCAATCTGCCCCTGCCTGTCTGTGTATCAATCTCCCCCTGCCTGTCTGTGTATCAATCTGCCCCTGTCTGTCTGTGTATCAATCTGCCCCTGTCTGTCTGTGTATCAATCTCCCCCTGTCTGTCTGTGTATCAATCTGCCTCTGTCTGCCTGTCTGTGTATCAATCTGCCCCTGTCTGCCTGTGTATCAATCTGCCCCTGTCTGTCTGTGTATAATCTCCCCCTGTCTGTCTGTGTATCAATCTCCCCCTGTCTGTCTGTGTATCAATCTCCCCCTGCCTGTCTGTGTATCAATCTCCCCCTGCCTGTCTGTGTATCAATCTCCCCTGTCTGTCTGTGTATCAATCTGCCCCTGCCTGTCTGTGTATCAATCTCCCCCTGCCTGTCTGTGTATCAATCTGCCCCTGTCTGTCTGTGTATCAATCTGCCCCTGTCTGTCTGTGCATAATCTCCCCCTGTCTGTCTGTGTATCAATCTCCCCCTGTCTGTCTGTGTATCAATCTCCCCTGTCTGTCTGTGTATCAATCTCCCCCTGCCTGTCTGTGTATCAATCTCCCCTGTCTGTCTGTGTATCAATATGCCCCTGTCTGTCTGTGTATCAATCTGCCCCTGTCTGTCTGTGTATCAATCTGCCCCTGTCTGTCTGTGTATCAATCTGCCCCTGTCTGCCTGTCCATGTATCAATCTGCCCCTGTCTGCCTGTCCATGTATCAATCTGCCCCTGTCTGTCTGTGTATCAATCTGCCCCTGTCTGCCTGTCCATGTATCAATCTGCCCCTGTCTGCCTGTCCATGTATCAATCTGCCCCTGTCTGCCTGTCCATGTATCAATCTGCCCCTGTCTGCCTGTCCATGTATCAATCTGCCCCTGTCTGCCTGTCCATGTATCAATCTGCCCCTGTCTGCCTGTCCATGTATCAATCTGCCCCTGTCTGCCTGTCCATGTATCAATCTGCCCCTGTCTGCCTGTCCATGTATCAATCTGCCCCTTTCAGCCAGTGTATCAACCTCCCCATGCCTGTCTGTGTATCAATCTTCTCCTGTCTGTCTGTTAATCTCTGTGTTTGTCCTATCTCTACCTTCCTTATGTGAAGTATTAGTTCAATCTTCTGCACGACAAATCCTTCAGCCAGAGAGTAAGAGTGCACAGCATGGAAGCAGAGGCAGTGCAAATAGAGGAGCTAATTGTGGCACCTAGAGTCATGTCTGACAACATAAAGGTGGTTTTTGTTGTTAGTGTCCTGATGTAGTGTCTTTCTGTTGTGATAAATATATGATATCAAATATGGAGATGAAAATGTAATTCATTTCCAGACAAAGTCGGACAATGAGTGGTCAATACAGGTGGGTACGGCCTAAAGGGACAACCCTGGAAGATTTTTACTACGTTATGGATCTTCTTCAGGAGGGCATCTACATGCATTTCACAATGGTAAAGCTAAAATATGTATATTGCACACACAACAATGAAACAGACAATTTTTATTCAAGGTTTTATTCTAATAAGTCTAATGCTAGTTGGTACAAGCAGAATTATATTTTGAATCCCTTAGCTTTGCTACACTTTCTGGGATAAGACAAATAGAAAATCTTCAAGATCATCAATACATTTATATTAAAAAGATAACAATAGTTGTTGAGGAGGTAGACTCTATGCAGGAAGATCTTTTTATATATTTTTATATTGTGCATTTTCCTGGTCTGTAAAATGCTACTTTGAGATATATAAAGAGATTATGGTCCCTGAATCTAACAATGAGATAGCAGAGCCTACTGTCCATGTAGAAGCTAAATCTATCGCGAGATATTGACGCTAGATGTCTCCACCTGTGGGACTGAATTATATCTCTATAAGGCTCAGCTCTCCATCACTCTCCAATATCCACCGGTGGATAATGGCCGCCACCCATAGTTAGTCAGCACCAAACCTCTGCTGGAGAGTGAAGGCTACGTTGGAGACTTGAGGCGCGCAGAGACTACTCGGCCGCAGACTGGTAGAAGCTGTGTGCATGTCATGTATCTTTCTTTACAAATTAGCTGTAAACTAAATGAGGTATTGTAAACATAGACATTTTTGCATATAAATATGTTTGTGAATTTGGTATAAAGTACAGTTTGCGTGTGATTGAATATGCAGATTTCGGAAAATGGTAATTGTATCACTATACTGGATAAATATTCACGCTGTACATAATTTGGTGGATTTTCAGTTCTGCAAAATTCACAAAAATATGTAGAGTGCAAAATAACATACATTTACAGTAGAAACAGAGATGTTATATGAATAAGACCCATTGGGTACCACACAGCAATTCACATCCCAGGCACTAGGTCACAGGCACATTAGTTCCCTTTCTTGGTTAGAAAGATTGAGATCTTGTTCTCAAAATTTTGGTTATATATCATCCCAGGAAATATTTCATGAACTACTAACAGCATTGACAAATCATAGTAATATGGCCATGAACACTTAGCCCACACATTATATCAGATTGCTAGAAATGCCCTTCACTCACATTACTGATATTGTGAAGGTTGTCATCTAACACTAGCTGTTCCTGGTTAAAAGATTATGAACTACTAACAGCATTTACAAACATTTATAGTAATATGGCCATGAACACTTCCTCACACATTATATCACTAGAAATGCCCTGCAGTCACATTACTGATATTGTGAAGGTTGTCATCTAAAATTGGATAGACCTAGACACATAACAGTCTCAGTGCCATGAAACTGTGAAATAAACAAGCCCTGGTGTCAGCAAGATATTATTCTCATCTAATATCAACACACACTGTTATTGTCCCTGCTTGGGACTGCCTTCAATGTCTATCTAGAAATCATGTAGGGAAAGGAGAGGCTGAGGTATACACGGCTATTGTGAATCAAGGAGGTGTCAACCAAAAACAGATTGAACTTCTTGAAGGTACACTATTAGTTTTGAAATTGCAAAGAATCTACTACAATTTAGAAGGTACTTATGCTGGAAATGATATCAAACATACAAGGTAGTTGTCCAGGCATCGCATAATAGTCCATTTTCATTCATATGAATTCATAAGCCGGCCAATCATACATCCAAACACTTGAATTTATATTTGCTTATAACCTGACCCATTATAATGAATCTTGATAGTCTAATACCAGTTGTTGATTGTGAGGTTGTACAGGTTGAAACCAGGTCAGTTTGTAGATAAGGGAGGGCAACAATGTTGTTGGACAGGACGGTGTGGTGTCCTTAACACAATATCAGTGTGCTGTATTTTAACCTTCTGTCTGTAGAAGCCACCGACACTTCCTCACCTAGCCTCTTAGATAGAAATATTGGTTTTGTATCAGAATACATTATTCAATAATAATGTCTGCATGAAATCAATTTCACATATCCAAAATGGTTGGTAATGCCAGCTGGTGGCCTGTTGTGTGGGGCTCTACACCAAGGGGATGGTAGCAACAGGTTGTAGTAATATGTGCTAAGGTACTGACACTGACAGAGCGTGGACTAGTGAGAAGAATGTGTGAGGGGTGGGCCTGGGGAGCCCTGTGTCACCTGATATAAAAATTAAAAACAGTGTTAGAAGTGATTTTCAATGACAGACTTTATTGTAGGACTATTTGCTTGAATCATTTAACCGAATGGAAGAATCGTTCATGAATATAAACCAAGTCGGTATCAGAAAGAAAAGCTCAGTAGAAATTTTATCATTTATAAAATAACACGGGTGATGGACATTATGACGAAATCAGGAGCATCCCTATTCAAACTTATAGACGGCCATCCTGAACCATCCTCCACACATCCACTCAGAGGCATCCCCACTGCACGTTTTGTTACACTCGGCATCAGGCTTTACTCCATGTGTTGCATAGGTGAGATCAAGCGGATCATTAGGTCCACAGGTGCAGTGCACTTGATTCTAATTCAAAGAGATATAACAAAAAATGAGAAATGATTGTGCTTAACTTGGAGTTCCATAAATCATGTAATGCATCATTCTGATGTAGGACAGTATCGGAAGGGAAAACTAAAGTGTCAAATGTAAGGCATATATAACAGCTTATATAGGTAGATCTGAAATGCAGCTTTGGAATGAGTGATTTCCTTAACCTATATATGAAGACACTTGTAAGTCCCTAATAACTGTCAACGTTCTAGAGAGACTTGCTGATGACTAACCTGCATAGTTAGGTATGAGAACCCGCCGGGCTGTTTGGATGTACAGAAGTCAAAGCATGTCTTAAATGTCATCCAACCCTGCTGAACCTTGTAAGAATAGAGAGCTAAATCTAATGCTCTTGGGCTATGTTTGTCTTCATAACACCCCACGTAATCTGTAAACATATGAAAACACATTTAAAGGAGTGTTCGTTTAAACCAATAGTCTTCAAAGAGAAAGGTTGAGATGTCAGTCCAATGCAGGTGATCTCCAAGCAGCAGTTCCCTTGCTGCTTGGTAGGCAAGTTCCTTCTCCTTCCGTCTCAGTGACTTTTGAAGTAAGGAAATGACCAGATCTCTCGGTAAGGAGTTTGGTGTGAGAAATTGTCTACGTTCCCTTCGTGGCATCTTGGACTGGTGAAACTTCAAGAAAATCTGAGTGACATGCATGTGAGAACCTGATCTAAAATTCAATCTACACTTGTACAGACAAAACACAAGACACAATCAACTTTTTTTTTCATTTTTATTTCACAGTGAAAGGCTATACAAATATCACTTAGTCAACGGAATCATGGATTGAGGGTATGGCAGGAGAGGTCCATCGATTGGGACTGCAACAAAGATGGTTCCTGAAGCCTGTTTCTTTGCTTCCAGATACACAGCTGCCCGGAGTTCCTTCCTGAATGATGTCGGGTTGAACTTCTGTCTCAATTCGCGCACTTTGCCAGAAGACAACAACTCCTTGTAGGCAAGTTTGTTGAAGCGATGGCCTTCAACATAAGAAACACAACCATCAGAGCGTTTCCTCCTGTTGAAATCAACTGGCTGTTTGCAGACAATTTTGCACCAGAACTCTTCCTCTGAATGGGCAGGTTGAAAGAACAAAGCATTCTCCAGTGTCTGTGTATCATAACACTTTTCCCTGTCGAATACAAGTATAGTGGACATTGATGTCATGTTCTTGCATAATGTCTTCTTTACAAATGTTCTGACCATACTTTCCTCATGTGGAAACTTTCCATGGATCATAGGCAGACAGTCGAGTGACATGTAATGGACCAGTAACTGATTCTCCTCTTGCACGATGAACAATTGTGTCTTCTCACTGTTGCAGTCGCCTTGGACTGTCATCCCTTCTACAGTGAAATATTCACTCGATGCCAACTGCCCTGGCTGCAAATGGTCGAGTATGATCTTCTCCCTAACTGCATCATAATCACTGTACTCTGGTTTGAAGATGCTGATGTGGATCTGATCTTCACCAACTTGCACTGGTTTGGAAACTGTTTCAACCACAGGGTTTGTACATGCCCTGTAACTGAACAGACACTTCAGTTCTTTTGTCACGGGAACAGAGAAGTAGCCCCTGTCATCTGTCTGGAGTATTACACCTTCCTGATGCTTCTGGCACATGTGAGACATCAGCAGTTGTTGTGCTACTCTGTGGCGCAATTGTCCAAAATCCACTGGAACAGCAAACTTGTTTTTTTCCAGATGCTGTATACGCTCCCCTCTGCTGACATGGCACAGAAAGTGGAAAGTTCTAGCGAGGTCACTTGGAGCATCAAACACTAGGCGGCCATCAGTAGTTTTCAATGTTCCTTGATTGTATGACAATGGCTTGTTCCAACAAAGTCTGTTCTTGTTGATGAGTTCATTGGTCAGGAAAGTGGTGCACTGCTGGACCTTTCCTGCATCTTTCTCACAGTAGTTCACTGCTGCAGTGTGAGCATCAATATACAAGTTGAAGCGATCATTTGAGACAGATGGAGAAGTGCTCTTCCTGATGAGTGGTGTTCCTGCATCTGAGGTCATTCCCTCCAAGTCAGAGAGGCATTCGCTGATTGTCTGTGGAAGCAAGGAGCAGCGTCTCTGTTTCAGCTGCTCGCACATGTGCTTTAGACTTGAAGTTAGTTTCATGTAGACTACTCCATCTTCAACTTCAATACAGGTCGGATCAATGAGATGACAACACCGAAATACTTCATGAGTGTGGTTCCTGAATTTCAGTACCATTGTGGCAGCAGAGATCAAATCTGCAGGGTCTAGCACTGATCTCTTCTCTACCAGCTTTGCCAGCTCCTCCTCACTGAATGTTCCGAGATGTTTCTTGTCTATGTCAAGTTGTTCCTTGGGAGTAGCATCACTTTTCTTATGGCTGAATCCATACACTTCCATCACTGCTCTCTTTCGGCAGAAGACATCTGCAAAGTGTGTTATCTGCTCCTTGATTCTGGCGGTCAACATCCTTTTGAACCCCATCTCATTCAACACTAGGTCCATCCTTTTGAAGGTCAGTTCTTTCTCATAGCAATCCAAGTTTTTGTCCATGTCATATTCTTTGATCTCAAGTCCTATGGAAGAGCGGTTGATTGCTTCAGATACGTGAAACCTCATGAAGGAGAAGTTATGTGTCAGTCTCTTAGCATCAAGGATTTTTCTCGTTTCACTGTCATCAAGTGAAGGAATGTCTGCAGTGAGATCTGGAACATTGTAAATCAAAAACCTGTCGGTTAAGCTGTTGCATGCACGAAACCCATTAGCTAGTATGATCATCGCCCTGTCATTCAGTGCTACATCTCTTGTAGAACCGATCTTGTCTGTCTTGTCTATCTTGATGCATCTCTCACTCTTCACCATGCCATTGTCCCAAATGTTTTTCAATGTTGTAGCCTCCATCGAGGTGTCATTGAAATACCTGTTGTCATTGCCATCACCACCTCGCCATTCTTCAATGAATCTTGTTCCCGATACTCTATCATACTCATCTGCTCGAGATGCAGTAAGAGACCTGATGGTCAAATAGTCCTCTTGGTCGAATGCTTCTGTGTTGACACAGACACCAGACCCTTGGATGATCATTCCAGCTGCTTTTGCAGTATGGGACTTTCCAGCTCCAGGAGGACCAGTGAGCACTATCGTTGGCTTGTGGTCTTTCATGGTGAATCCAATCACATTAGCTTCCAGACACATGTAGAACTCAGCTCCGAGTTGCTTAACATTTGTGACATCTGCCAGAACATGATAATTCTGTGCTAACATATCTTGATAAGGCTCGGCTACAGTCGTCCTTGATAGGTACATGGGGGATGCATTTTTCCCACTGACAGAGTTCAAGTGTCCATTCTCATATATCTCATAGAATGCATCCATGTATCCATATTGATTCTTGCGGGCTTTGCCACAACTTGTCGAGCTTGAATTTGTGATATTCGTGTACATTTTCAACATGAACTCTGAGTTATGCTCTGTGATGTAGTAGGAACACAAGTCTTCCCCTCCTTCTGGGAATCCTTTCAATGTCTTTTGAATTGCATGTAGAGTGGGATAACGGAGTTCGAAGTCTGATCTGTTTGTCACATTGTCTTTAGACTTCTTGCTGGTTTCGTTGAGTGCAGTGCTAGCTGCTTGTAGCTTCTGCATCTTAGTAGGGGGTCCACTGTCAGTATTGTTATTTCCCCTCTTCTTTCCACTTCCTTTCATGATGAGTTTCTTGTCGATCAGTCTTTCATAGAATCTGTTCTCGAGAAAGAATCCATCTCTGACTGAGAAATGGTCCTTGATCATTTTCCATGCTATGTAGTCCTTCAGGTCTAGATTGTATCCCTTCTTCACAGTTCCATCCCATTGGTACAGATTCAGATGTCTCTGCAACACGTCATCATACACACCCTTCTGATTCAATTCATTCACTGCTGCCTTGAATTTATTGAAGGTTCCTTTCACGTTGATGCTGATGCTATTCTCAGACTTCCATCTGGCATATCCCAGCAAGTTTTCATACATTCCTCTCATCCGTGGACTTGCCTGGAACAAGTTATATGATGAGAACATGCTCGCCCTCATTTCCCAGTCTTCTTCTGAATTCTCATGTTTATCATCATCCCATTGAAATTCATGCAAGTGGTATTGCTTGATTGCCATATCCAGAGCCTCGGTCGTCCAAGGGGGCAACATCTCTACAGGTAGCTTTACCTTTTTCAGTTTGATTTTAGTCGTTGTACTGCAACCATCCACTGGGTTGAATTGTTCTATGGACTTTTCCAGATCATCCCACTTCTGGTTTTGAGCATAGAGCTCATGAGGAGCCAAGAAACCTCTTGCCAAAGCTATTGCAGCCACACCTGCAACATGGAAGTATGCATTGAACTCTCTCTCTGGAAAGGTGAAACAGAAAATGAGTCCTGGAGATACCTGTGACCTCTTGTCCTTGTCATCACCAGGGACGAAAGATTCAAGTTGAATCATGAAGACATCGTATTTTCCTCTACCTTTCATCTTAAAAATTTTGTGGACGGTCTGCCAGAAATTAAAAAGAAGCACTGTGTGTTCTGCTGCATCTTTCAGACACCTTTCAGGCATTTCCTTTGCATTGATATGAAACAGTATGCATCGATAGTCTTCATTGTAGGATATATCCTTCTCTGTCACAGTCTGTGCAGAAATGTCCCATTCGGTTTGTGGCTTCATTTCGGCTACTTACTTTTCTCAATTTTGGACCAACCCTCATTAGGTAAGACCACTCTTCTAAATACGATTTTGAATCTGACATTTTCATGTAAAATCCAAATTGCGATACAGATGTAGACCCTGCAAGCATATAAACACTGACATTAAGCACTTCTGTACAATGGGAAGGTTAAATGAGTGATTCTTGATTTCACACCTTGTACACTATCAACAGCAAACCTTGACCTACTTTTATTCACATGACCTAGATTTTTATCCCTATATAAGGGAAGAAAACAGCGTGCATACATGAGAAGATTTGGTGGCCTAGTGGATAAGTCACTGGACTTGTGTGTGAGAGGTCCTGGGTTCGATTCCCGGACCCGGCACCGAATCTTCCAAATTGAAAAGAGTTGTCATGACAGGGGTCGCGTCTGTAAGTGTCAGTAGACAGACTGCAGTGAGCCTTCAGTGTCCTGGTCTTTGGACTTGCACTGATCCGCTTCAGCCCGTAGAAGCATGATGCACTTGCGACTGGTAAAGAGATAGCAGATATCAGTGTCGACGAAGGTGGTCCTAGCCAAGAGGGGAAAAGGCTCAAATGGACCACTGGAGACTCTGAGAAAAGGTTGTGAGAGCAGCCATCCCACGCTATCTGACTGTGTGTATGGTCAAAGCACATTTCGCCACAGTCACCAGTTGGTTATCAGGTGTGTCAGCTTCGCCAGGGTCAGGAGCTAGGATGTGTTCACAGTGGTTGACTATGACTTGAAACTGTCCATGCAAACTCTCTTCCTGATGGGATGAGGTTTTAGCCCCATGACCTTTTGATCAGAGAGTTTCCCTTGATTTTACACCTTGATGTACTATCACCCACATTGCCCACAAAGACAAAACACAATCAACTTTTTTTTCCATTTTTATTTCACAGAGAAAGGCTACAGAAATATCAGTTTATCAAGTCAGCCATGGATTGAGGGTATGGCAGGAGAGGTCCAGAGATTGGGGCGAAGGTGGTTCCTGAAGCCTGCTTCTTTGCTTCCAGATACACAGCTTTCTGCAGTTCTTCTCTGAATTCCTTCGGCTTGCACTTCTGTCTTAGTTCACACACTTTACCAGAGCATAGCAACTCCTTGTAGGCAAGTTTGTTGAAACGGTGGCCAGCAACGTAAGACACACAACCATCATAACGTTTCCTCTTGTTGAACTCAACAGGCTGTTTGCAGTTGAGGTTGCACCAAAACTCTTCTTCTGAATGGGTCGGTTGAAAGAAGAAGGCATCCTCTGGTCTCTGTGTCTGATGATTCTTTTCCCTGTCAAATACGAGTACAGTGCACATGTCTGTCATGTTCTTGCACAATGCCTTCCTGGCAAAGGTTCTCACTATACTTTCTTCCTGTAGTACGTCACGTGAGTGGTTCCCGAAGTCGAGTAGCATTGTGGCGGCAGACAGCAAGTCAGTAGGGTCCAGTACCGATCTCATGTCTACCATCTTAGCCAGCTGCTTCATCTCTGCTTTTCTCAACACTCATCAGGCAAAGCATGTTGTGTAAAATCTGATTTCTATGTTGACAATTTCCAGTTTTTATCTCATGCTGGTGAAACAGATATATGTTCCTTCCTGATTTAACATGCATTGGGGAATTCACCCAAATACACAAAACAAGCAAATTTGGTTTACAGGGATCTAGACACAAGTAGGTGAAACAGGAAGATTTCCTGATTTGAGGTTAACTTGCTCTGATTTTAGCTTTTTTCTTTTCAGGTGTACATCCAGTAGCTTGGATTCTTAGCAGAGTTCCTCTGAAAGTCCTGCTCATGGAGTTGCCCAATTTGGTGAAACAGGGATATTTGGTTCTTATTGATTTAACATGTGTTCAAACCTCAGGAAATATCTGATCAAACCTTACATCACAAGAATGGTCAAACCTCTTGATCTGATGGGAGCTCATGAATGTGCAACCACTCAAGTAGAAGGAAAGAATTTGGACAACTTACTGACAGCAAAGAGCACAGTTCTGGTGGTGGAGGTGGTGGCAGACAGGCTATATACTATATCTAACACTACACAGTGGGCCAAGTAATGAAAGTGTCAGGAATACAGCAAAGAGCACAGTTCTGGTGGTGGAGGTGGTGCCAGACGGGCTATATCCTGTATCTAACACTACACAGTGGGCCAAGTAATGAAAGTGTCAGGAATAAGATGAGGTGTTCATCTCACATGTGAGAGAGAGATTTACTCAGTACATAAAGTTATGCAATGTAGAGCAATGTAGTGTTCTGGAAGATGAGCAATATTGTGAAGTCAGGAAATATCTGATCAGACCTTTCATCACAAGAATGGTCATACCTCTAGATTTAGTGGGAGCACATGGAACAGCAACCACTATAATAAAGGGAATGATCTTCTCTACAATCTGGCCAAAACTGGGCAAGTTAGCCTCAATCAATCAAGCAGTTCAATCAGGAAGAACTGATATTGTTTCACCTATTTGGGACAACATCTACAGGTACAGAGAAATATACCCAATGCATCAAGTTATGCAATGTAGTGCCATGTAGTGTTTTGGAAGATCAGCAACATTATGAAGTCAGGGAATATCTGATCAGACCTTTTATCACAAGAATGGTCAAACCTCTAGATTTAGTGGGAGCACATGGAACAGCAACCACTCGAATTGAAGGGAATGATCTTCTTTGTAAAATCTGGCCAAGTTATCCAAGTTAGCCTCAATCCATCAAGTTGTACAATCAGGAAAAAACTGATATTCCATTGTTTCATCTATTTGGGACAACATCTACAGGTTGAGAGAAATATACCCAATTCATTAAGTTATGCATTGTAGTGCCATGTAGTGTCCTGGAAGATGAGCAACATTGTGAAGTCAGGAAATGTCTGATCAGACTTTTCTTCACAAAAATGGTCATACCTTTAGATTTATTGGGAGCTCATGGAAAAGCAACCACTCAAATTGAAGGAAATGATCTTCACTTTACTTCAAATTGGCCCTCATGAACCAACCCTCACTGCAGTACCAGGCATAGCCCACTAACAAAAACAGCCCAAGGATTTTCCATAGCCAGTTGGAAGACTATCAAAAACACCCCACAACTAACACAGCTTATGGTTCAAACCTCAGGAAATATCTGATCAAACCTTTCATCACAAGAATGGTCAAACCTCTTGATCTGATGGGAGCTCATGAATGTGCAACCACTCAAATCGAAGGAAAGATCTCCTCGATCAACTGGCCAAATTTGGACAACTTACTGACAGCTAACAGCACAGTTCTGGTGGTGTAGGTGGTGGCAGACAGGCTACATACTGTATCTAACACTAAACAGTGGGCAAAGTAATGAAAGTTTCAGGAATGAGGTGAGGTGATCATCTCACATGTGAGAGGGATATACTCAGTACATAAAGTTATGCAATGTAGAGCAATGTAGTGTTCTGGAAGATGAGCAATATAGTGAAGTCATGAAAATTCTGATCAGGTCTTTCATCACAAGAATATCTCCTGATTTAGTTGGAGCTCAAGAATGTGCTACGACTCAAACCTAAATGAATGATCTAGATATCCTGGCTGGATATCCAGGTTGAATATCCTGGTTGGATATCCTGGCTAGATATTCTGGCTGGATATCCAGGTTGGATACCCTGGTTGGATATCCTGGCTGGATATCCAGGTTGGATATCCTGGCTGAATATTCTGGCTAGATATTCTGGCTGGATATCCTGGTTGGATATCCTGGTAGGATATCCTGGTTAGATATCCTGGTAGGATATCCTGGCTGGATATCAAGGTTGGATATCCTGGCTGGATATCCTCTAACCCTTTTATAATATATAGACCTGATGGGATAATCATGATGCAAAAAGGCAGCACTGGTGAGTTACTGGCATGGTCTGTATTCTTGCAAAATGATGACCCATGCCATGATGCATTACTTAACTATGCAGTCCTTAAATGGTTTGGATATCCTGGTTGGATATCTGGGCTGAATATGCTGGTTGGATATCTGGAGTGGATATTCTGGCTGGATAACCTGGTTGGAAATCCTGGCTAGATATCCTGGTAGGATATCTTGGTAGGATATCCTGGTAGGATATCTTGGTAGGATATCCTTGTAGGGTATCCTGGCTAGATATCCTGGTAGGATATCCTGGCTGGATATCCTGGTTGGATATCCTTGTAGGATTTTCTGGCTGGATATCCTGGCTAGACTTTCTGGCTGGATATCCTGGTTGAATATTCTGTTTAGATATCCTGGCTGGATATCCTGGCTAGACTTTCTGGCTGGATATCCTGGTTGGATATCTTGGTAGGATATCCTGACTGGATATCCGGGTTGAATATCCTGGTTGGATACAACTTTACATTTATTTATTGTACCTTTCCCCACATAGTAAAGGATCTTTTATGACCAGCTATACACATGTGAAACTATAGTTTGAAGTAATGAAAGTGTCAGGAATAAGATGAGGTGTTCATCTCACATGTGAGAGAGAGATATACTCAGTACATAAAGTTATGCAATGTAGAGCAATGTAGTGTTCTGGAAGATGAGCAATATTGTGAAGTCAGGAAATATCTGATCAGACCTCTCATCACAAAAATGGTCATACCTCTAGATTTATTGGGAGCACATGGAGCAGCAACCACTCGAAGTGAAGGGAATGATCTTCTCTACAATCTGGCCAAAACTGGGCAAGTTAGCCTCAATCAATCAAGCAGTTCAATCAGGAAAAAACTGATATTGTTTCACCTATTTGGGACAACATCTACAGGTACAGAGAAATATACCCAATGCATCAAGTTATGCAATGTAGTGCCATGTAGTGTTTTGGAAGATCAGCAACATTATGAAGTCAGGGAATATCTGATCAGACCTTTTATCACAAGAATGGTCAAACCTCTAGATTTAGTGGGAGCACATGGAACAGCAACCACTCGAATTGAAGGGAATGATCTTCTTTGTAAAATCTGGCCAAGTTATCCAAGTTAGCCTCAATCCATCAAGTTGTACAATCAGGAAAAAACTGATATTCCATTGTTTCATCTATTTGGGACAACATCTACAGGTTGAGAGAAATATACCCAATTCATTAAGTTATGCATTGTAGTGCCATGTAGTGTCCTGGAAGATGAGCAACATTGTGAAGTCAGGAAATGTCTGATCAGACTTTTCTTCACAAAAATGGTCATACCTTTAGATTTATTGGGAGCTCATGGAAAAGCAACCACTCAAATTGAAGGAAATGATCTTCACTTTACTTCAAATTGGCCCTCATGAACCAACCCTCACTGCAGTACCAGGCATAGCCCACTAACAAAAACAGCTCAAGGATTTTCCATAGCCAGTTGGAAGACTATCAAAAACACCCCACAACTAACACAGCTTATGGTTCAAACCTCAGGAAATATCTGATCAAACCTTTCATCACAAGAATGGTCAAACCTCTTGATCTGATGGGAGCTCATGAATGTGCAACCACTCAAATCGAAGGAAAGATCTCCTCGATCAACTGGCCAAATTTGGACAACTTACTGACAGCTAACAGCACAGTTCTGGTGGTGTAGGTGGTGGCAGACAGGCTACATACTGTATCTAACACTAAACAGTGGGCAAAGTAATGAAAGTTTCAGGAATGAGGTGAGGTGATCATCTCACATGTGAGAGGGATATACTCAGTACATAAAGTTATGCAATGTAGAGCAATGTAGTGTTCTGGAAGATGAGCAATATAGTGAAGTCATGAAAATTCTGATCAGGTCTTTCATCACAAGAATATCTCCTGATTTAGTTGGAGCTCAAGAATGTGCTACGACTCAAACCTAAATGAATGATCTAGATATCCTGGCTGGATATCCAGGTTGAATATCCTGGTTGGATATCCTGGCTAGATATTCTGGCTGGATATCCAGGTTGGATACCCTGGTTGGATATCCTGGCTGGATATCCAGGTTGGATATCCTGGCTGAATATTCTGGCTAGATATTCTGGCTGGATATCCTGGTTGGATATCCTGGTAGGATATCCTGGTTAGATATCCTGGTAGGATATCCTGGCTGGATATCAAGGTTGGATATCCTGGCTGGATATCCTCTAACCCTTTTATAATATATAGACCTGATGGGATAATCATGATGCAAAAAGGCAGCACTGGTGAGTTACTGGCATGGTCTGTATTCTTGCAAAATGATGACCCATGCCATGATGCATTACTTAACTATGCAGTCCTTAAATGGTTTGGATATCCTGGTTGGATATCTGGGCTGAATATGCTGGTTGGATATCTGGAGTGGATATTCTGGCTGGATAACCTGGTTGGAAATCCTGGCTAGATATCCTGGTAGGATATCTTGGTAGGATATCCTGGTAGGATATCTTGGTAGGATATCCTTGTAGGGTATCCTGGCTAGATATCCTGGTAGGATATCCTGGCTGGATATCCTGGTTGGATATCCTTGTAGGATTTTCTGGCTGGATATCCTGGCTAGACTTTCTGGCTGGATATCCTGGTTGAATATTCTGTTTAGATATCCTGGCTGGATATCCTGGCTAGACTTTCTGGCTGGATATCCTGGTTGGATATCTTGGTAGGATATCCTGACTGGATATCCGGGTTGAATATCCTGGTTGGATACAACTTTACATTTATTTATTGTACCTTTCCCCACATAGTAAAGGATCTTTTATGACCAGCTATACACATGTGAAACTATAGTTTGAAGTAATGAAAGTGTCAGGAATAAGATGAGGTGTTCATCTCACATGTGAGAGAGAGATATACTCAGTACATAAAGTTATGCAATGTAGAGCAATGTAGTGTTCTGGAAGATGAGCAATATTGTGAAGTCAGGAAATATCTGATCAGACCTCTCATCACAAAAATGGTCATACCTCTAGATTTATTGGGAGCACATGGAGCAGCAACCACTCGAAGTGAAGGGAATGATCTTCTCTACAATCTGGCCAAAATTGGGCAAGTGAGCCTCAATCCATCAAGTTGTACAATCAGGAAAAAACAGATATTGTTTCATCTATTTGGGACAACATCTGGATTTCTACAGGTTCCCAGTGGGCACAGAACATTGAATCAACATTGATGAATGGTTGTCAATGTTGATTCAATGTTGATGCAATGTTGATTCAACGTTGGACTGAATTTTGTGCCCACTGGGTTGAGAGAAATATAACCAATTCATCAAGTTATGCATTGTAGTGCCATGTAGTGTCCTGGAAGATGAGCAAAATTGTGAAGTCAGGAAATATCTGATCAGACCTTTCATCACAAAAATGGTCATAGCCTCAGTCCATCAAGTTGTACAATCAGGAAAAAACAGACATTGTCTCATCTATTTTGGACAACTCTCTTTCATTCTAACTTTGCTCCCAAAACATACAAGTTTCAGTTTCACATGTTGCTGAGCAGATATGTAGTGTACTGGAAGATGAGCAACATTGTGAAGTCAGGAAATATCTGATCAGACCTTTCATCACAAGAATGGTCATACCTCTAGATTTAGTGGGAGCACATGGAACAGCAACCACTCGAAGTGAAGGGAATGATCTTCTCTACAATCTGGCCAAAATTGGGCAAGTTAGCCTCAATCCATCAAGTTGTACAATCAGGAAAAAACAGATATTGTCTCATCTATTTGGGACAATTTCTACAGGTTGAGAGAAATATACCCAATGCGTCAAGTTATGCAATGTAGTGCCATGTGAGCTCCCATTCTAACCAGAGTTACACAGTTGACCCAAATACACAAAATAGGGAGATTCAATGAAACTTGGTTGTGATACATGAGTCAGATATCTTTTGTTCCCACTGTTGCATATTGCTTATATGCTAATGAAGTCACACCATTGTCCCTAATTTGCATATAAAGACGACTTAAATACAAGGCTGAACCTGTGGTGGCATCACAGTTGCCAAGATGTCATCTGACATTCTACCTCCACCCATTGACTTCAGGGACCCTCCTCCCTTTCCACCCAAGAGGCTGGTTCATCAACCACCACCACCTTTACCACCAAGGTACAACGCCTGGAGACCTTTCCAGCCAAGAAGACATGGCATACCGGTGCAGATGGTCCTTCCTCTAAAGAAAGACTAACAGCTGTCAGATAGGCCCTTTTCAGGGCCCCCATACTATCCGAAAAGTTTTTAGATGAACCATGGGTAATAGACATATACAGTTATCATCATTTATGATGAATCAAATTCCATTATAGCAGAATACACAACTGTATATTATGATACATGCATACGGGTATATAGATCTTCAAACAATTTACGTGGAAACAGTATCAGGTGACAGCCAAAAAAATGGCCCTTTTCAGGGCAGCAAACAGCAAAGAGACATTTTGGGTTTCGTGTGATTCATCGAATGAATGTTTATCCTTGAGTAAAACTCTTAATAGATGGACTTCTTTCCCTGTGCGAGCGGGGGTCGGGCATCACTCTATTTGCAAGGTTCATAATTGCCAAACGATGTACCAATAGTGTGAATAAATAGAACAAACTCGAACAGATTGTGTTGTTTGACTTTTATTTCACTGGGTCACTTCCAACAGTGATGGCCGGTCTTTACCCCTTACTATAAAAATGCACCTGTTTGTCTAGTTGGCAGCTGCCAACAGTGAT
Source organism: Harmothoe impar (assembly GCA_947462335.1). Classification (NCBI taxonomy): domain Eukaryota; kingdom Metazoa; phylum Annelida; class Polychaeta; order Phyllodocida; family Polynoidae; genus Harmothoe; species Harmothoe impar. The sequence goes on along the minus strand of OX381721.1, from coordinate 61,202,993 downwards.
GACCAGCCTTGTGTTATGTGACCTCCTTTACCCCTACCACTAAATGCCAAACGATGTACCAATAGTGTGAATAAATACCTCAAACTCACAAGGGTTGTGTTGCTTGACTTTTATTTTGGTGTGCTGCTTCCAACGGTGATGGCCAGCCTCTGCTCCTTACTATAAAAATGCACCTGTTTGTCTAGTTGGCAGCCCCATCCTCGCTGCCAACAGTGATGACCATCCTTGTGCTTTGTCACCTCCTTTACCCCTACCTACACTAAGAGCTAAATGCACCTGTTTTTCTAGTTGGCAGCCCCATCCTCGCTGCCAACAGTGATGACCAGCCTTGTGCTTTGTCACCTCCTTTACCCCTACCTACACTAAGAGCTAAATGCCTGCCTACACTAAGAGCTAAATGCACCTGTTTTTCTAGTTGGCAGCCTCATCCTCTCTGCCAACAGTGATGACCAGCCTTGTGCTTTGTTTCCTCCTTTACCCCTACCTACACTAAGAGCTAAATGCCTACCTACACTAAGAGCTAAATGCATCTGTTTTTCTAGTTGGCAGCCCCATCCTCGCTGCCAACAGTGATGACCAGCCTTGTGTTTTGTCACCTCCTTTACCCCTACCTACACTAAGAGCTAAATGCCTACCTACACTAAGAGCTAAATGCCTACCTACACTAAGAGCTAAATGCCTACCTACACTAAGAGCTAAATGCCTACCTACACTAAGAGCTAAATGCCTACCTACACTAAAAGCTAAATGCACCTGTTTGTCATTACAGTGAGAGGCTGAGTGTGTACCTATCTGTTTGTGTGTTTGTGTGTATGTATGTGTGTGTGTGTGTGTGGTGTATTTTGCACTCCCTGAAATAGTTGTACAAACTAACAGAGGATCACTGTACTGTGTCCTCAATTTTCCCCATAGAGAACAGGACGACACAGGACGGCACAACATAGAAACACAAAAGAGGGGATAGAGGAAAAGAGGAGACAGAATGCCAGTGGCCCCACCCTCGCCACTGGCTGTCACAACCAACCAAGCGCAAAGGCCTGCTATGTTGCGTCCTGCGTACACACCGGACAGCTGAAAGGGAAAGTGTTGATTAGACATGTTAGATAAAGTGCATCCTGTACTGGATACAAGATAAAAAATTGTTAGAGATACATGGAATGCATCCTGTACTGGATACAAGAGAGAGAAAAAAATGCAAAAAAAAATTCCAGTGGCCCCACCCTCGCCACTGGCCGTCGCAACCAACCAAGCGCAGAGGCCTGCTATGTTGCGTCCTGCGTACCGGACCAGCCAATGCATTTCTACCCCTGGCCAACGCAGATGGAGCCGACAATGGATTGTGCCGGTTGCCAAGGGACAGCAGTTGTACTTCTCATTCCACGTCACAGCAAGAAGACAGACCACCGAATCCTCAAAGCCACATATCCATTCTCGGTTTCACTCGTTCTGTTCCAGTTTCCATGCACAGACTAATGGAATTTTGATCAACATAAAATAGCCAAAGCAAATAAGAATCGATGCTACTACCACTGGCTACAGATGCGGGATTTCTCATTCCACGTCACAGCAAGAATCCCAGCAACTATCCTCCATGGCGCATCGAATACCCTAGCATGCCCGAGGCACCGGAGATATTGCACCGACTCTTCGAACGTGTCCGTGTCCGCTTACCAGGCGGCCACGAGTATATCTCAGAGTCAGAATATTCCATCTTGGTGCTACATACAATATACATCAGTATAGTTTGAGTGTATGCAGGTCTGATCATGGCAGAGTGCTTGTCCACTCTAGATCCTCTCGGCTGCTCAAGAAACAAACAACGACAAAAGGCAACCCTTTGTGGGGGTTCAAACAAGGCTTTGAAAAAGGAAAAGAAAAAAGAAACGAGTGCGTACCGGGCCAGGCTACTTTCATCTGCCAGCAGGTCAAGACGTTCACAGTTCCCTGATCCATGGGTCTAATGTCCGCAGGCAACGGGCTACAGTCCATAACGGAGTTCCCTAACCCATGGACCTAATGTATACGGACAACGGGCTACAGTGCGAACGCTCGAGTCTACCTTGGGATGTTTTGCCAAATTTAGACAAAAAGGGCCGAAAGTGATGTCAAAAAAAAAATTCCAGTGGCCCCACCCTCGCCACTGGCCGTCGCAACCAACCAAGCGCAGAGGCCTGCTATGTTGCGTCCTGCGTACCGGACCAGCCAATGCATTTCTACCCCTGGCCAACGCAGATGGAGCCGACAATGGATTGTGCCGGTTGCCAAGGGACAGCAGTTGTACTTCTCATTCCACGTCACAGCAAGAAGACAGACCACCGAATCCTCAAAGCCACATATCCATTCTCGGTTTCACTCGTTCTGTTCCAGTTTCCATGCACAGACTAATGGAATTTTGATCAACATAAAATAGCCAAAGCAAATAAGAATCGATGCTACTACCACTGGCTACAGATGCGGGATTTCTCATTCCACGTCACAGCAAGAATCCCAGCAACCATCCTCCATGGCGCATCGAATACCCTAGCATGCCCGAGGCACCGGAGATATTGCACCGACTCTTCGAACGTGTCCGTGTCCGCTTACCAGGCGGCCACGAGTATATCTCAGAGTCAGAATATTCCATCTTGGTGCTACATACAATATACATCAGTATAGTTTGAGTGTATGCAGGTCTGATCATGGCAGAGTGCTTGTCCACTCTAGATCCTCTCGGCTGCTCAAGAAACAAACAACGACAAAAGGCAACCCTTTGTGGGGGTTCAAACAAGGCTTTGAAAAAGGAAAAGAAAAAAGAAACGAGTGCGTACCGGGCCAGGCTACTTTCATCTGCCAGCAGGTCAAGACGTTCACAGTTCCCTGATCCATGGGTCTAATGTCCGCAGGCAACGGGCTACAGTCCATAACGGAGTTCCCTAACCCATGGACCTAATGTATACGGACAACGGGCTACAGTGCGAACGCTCGAGTCTACCTTGGGATGTTTTGCCAAATTTAGACAAAAAGGGCCGAAAGTGATGTCAAAAAAAAAATTCCAGTGGCCCCACCCTCGCCACTGGCCGTCGCAACCAACCAAGCGCAGAGGCCTGCTATGTTGCGTCCTGCGTACCGGACCAGCCAATGCATTTCTACCCCTGGCCAACGCAGATGGAGCCGACAATGGATTGTGCCGGTTGTCAAGGGACAGCAGTTGTACTTCTCATTCCACATCACAGCAAGAAGACAGTCCACCGAATCCTCAAAGCCACATATCCAATCTCGGTTTCACTCGTTCTGTTCCAGTTTCCATGCACAGACTAATGGAATTTTGATCAACATAAAATAGCCAAAGCAAATAAGAATCGATGCTGCTACCACTGACTACGGGTGAAGGGATTTGTCATTCCACATCACAGCAACAATCCCAACATCTGTCCTCCATGGCGCATCGAATACCCTAGCATGCCCGAGGCACCGGAGATATTGCACCGACTCTTCGAACGTGTCCGTGTCCGCTTACCAGGCGGCCACGAGTATATCTCAGAGTCAGAATATTCCATCTTGGTGCTACATACAATATACATCAGTATAGTTTGAGTGTATGCAGGTCTGATCATGGCAGAGTGCTTGTCCACTCTAGATCCTCTCGGCTGCTCAAGAAACAAACAACGACAAAAGGCAACCCTTTGTGGGGGTTCAAACAAGGCTTTGAAAAAGGAAAAGAAAAAAGAAACGAGTGCGTACCGGGCCAGGCTACTTTCATCTGCCAGCAGGTCAAGACGTTCACAGTTCCCTGATCCATGGGTCTAATGTCCGCAGGCAACGGGCTACAGTCCATAACGGAGTTCCCTAACCCATGGACCTAATGTATACGGACAACGGGCTACAGTGCGAACGCTCGAGTCTACCTTGGGATGTTTTGCCAAATTTAGACAAAAAGGGCCGAAAGTGATGTCAAAAAAAAATTCCAGTGGCCCCACCCTCGCCACTGGCCGTCGCAACCAACCAAGCGCAGAGGCCTGCTATGTTGCGTCCTGCGTACCGGACCAGCCAATGCATTTCTACCCCTGGCCAACGCAGATGGAGCCGACAATGGATTGTGCCGGTTGTCAAGGGACAGCAGTTGTACTTCTCATTCCACATCACAGCAAGAAGACAGTCCACCGAATCCTCAAAGCCACATATCCAATCTCGGTTTCACTCGTTCTGTTCCAGTTTCCATGCACCGACTAATGGAATTTTGATCAACATAAAATAGCCAAAGCAAATAAGAATCGATGCTACTACCACTGGCTACAGATGCGGGATTTGTCATTCCACATCACAGCAACAATCCCAACATCTGTCCTCCATGGCGCATCGAATACCCTAGCATGCCCGAGGCACCGGAGATATTGCACCGACTCTTCGAACGTGTCCGTGTCCGCTTACCAGGCGGCCACGAGTATATCTCAGAGTCAGAATATTCCATCTTGGTGCTACATACAATATACATCAGTATAGTTTGAGTGTATGCAGGTCTGATCATGGCAGAGTGCTTGTCCACTCTAGATCCTCTCGGCTGCTCAAGAAACAAACAACGACAAAAGGCAACCCTTTGTGGGGGTTCAAACAAGGCTTTGAAAAAGGAAAAGAAAAAAGAAACGAGTGCGTACCGGGCCAGGCTACTTTCATCTGCCAGCAGGTCAAGACGTTCACAGTTCCCTGATCCATGGGTCTAATGTCCGCAGGCAACGGGCTACAGTCCATAACGGAGTTCCCTAACCCATGGACCTAATGTATACGGACAACGGGCTACAGTGCGAACGCTCGAGTCTACCTTGGGATGTTTTGCCAAATTTAGACAAAAAGGGCCGAAAGTGATGTCAAAAAGAAATTCCAGTGGCCCCACCCTCGCCACTGGCCGTCGCAACCAACCAAGCGCAGAGGCCTGCTATGTTGCGTCCTGCGTACACACCGGACAGCTGAAAGGCAAAGTGTTGATTAGACATGCAATGAAACAAAGTGCACAGGTAAACAATGGGTTAGTAGCACACACACATTCACACAATGGTTCTGACATAGGAGGCCAATCTAATGTCAGACCCATATGGAATGCAAACCTCAGTCAGTGTGCCAAGTTACAAACAAGATGCTCTGTGCCCCGGGAAAACACAGAGCAACTTCAACAAGCAACTCAGTTCTGTCCCGGGAAAACAGAACCAAGTCCAAGTCGATTAAGTTTGGAACTCGTCACAACTGTCTGAAGCTTGACATTCGACTGGAGGGTCTCTCGACCCCCCTGAAGTACCCTTGGTGGTGAGCTGCAAAATCCAATTTTGGTTTGAGCAAATCAGCTTCAAAATTCAATTCCTACTTGCATCAATAGCTGGTTCTCATGGGTTTCAATGGTAAAATCTAATTTTAGTTTGAGCATTTCAGTTTCAAAATCCAATTCCTACTTGCTGGTTCACAGGGGTTTTTAGTGGCCTGTGAGTTGTTGAATCAGGAAGAATGTCATTGTTTCATGTAATTTGGTCAGATACAAGTAGTAAGATTGAATCAGGAGATTCCCTGTTTTACCTTAACTTCAACCCTTGGGAGCTCTTGCATGTGCAGAACAGTTGTTGAAGAACCAACTTAACCTATTTGAGTCAACCCTCCTCTACAAAGTGGGAACTCTTGTTCCAATAGGAACTTGCCTTTATTCAAGTTGAACCAAACGTCTCCATATTTAGACTAAACTTCAGAAAGTTGTTGTATCAGGTCATAACTCTGGTTCCAATGGGAACTCATGTTTGATTCAAGTCGAACCAAATGAGACCAAACTCCAGTAGACTCTCCTCTACAAACTGGGAACTTTGATGATGGGTTGTTATATCAGGATATTAGTCTGGCTGTGCAACTCCTTGAATGAAACAGGGGCTTTCAAGGGTTGCAAAATGCATCACACATGGGATCCCCATACCAGGTGAGCCCTGGAACAGCATAAAGGTGACAGAATGTGAATAAGTTATGACAATAAACAATGACACAGGTTATATGATGTATGTTGTCGTTTTATTTTTGCTGTGTGAAACTACTGGGTCTTCTCTCATCAACTGGTTGATGTCTTAGAGTAGGCCCTCTGCTTCCTTCCTGCATCTGGAATGAATCTGATATTACACAGTGTGTCTTTTGATGAAGCAACTGCATTTTGGAATGTCCTTCGGCTTGTATTTGCATCCACCTTTGTCCTTCATGTGCTTCAATACCTTTGTGTACGTGTTCCTCAACAGAGTAGTCCTGCACCACAGGCAATAGAAGTGAGACTTGTTCATGGCATAGGCATCGCATGGCAGGTAACCGTTGCACTCCTTGCACATCATCTTGAGATCCTCTTATGACTACAACAGTCCTCACCACACCTTATATAGTGCCTCTGGGGGTAGATTGTTAACATGCAAATAAGTCAGATGACTAATTTGCATATAAACTATATCATGAGCTGGACTATGCTACTGATGTGTCTAGCACAAGGTGTGTTGCTATCAGAGGGTTTCAGCATTGGCTGGAATGGTTGTGAAACAATCAGTGGCCAAGCAGCACATGAGGTGTTCGGGAGAGGTAGTGCTCACGAGGGTAGACCTTGCAACCAACTCAATTGGACATGTGCTGATGGTCACAACTGCAAGACAGTGATCATTCCTTGTGGTGAGTATCTACATGTCTGACTCATCAGCCATCACCATACATCATCACACATGGGATCCCCATACCAGGTGAGCCCTGGAACAGCATAAAGGTGACAGAATCTATCGAAAAAGGTCAGATGGTAATTGAATTTTAAAAGCAACTCCAATGGTCACTTGGTCAACAAAAGGAAATGCCAAGGTGAACATGGCACTTAAAAAGGATTCTCTGATCAACATGGCTACTCTTGTCAAATTATTGGATCAAATGAATGATCTGCGCTCTAAGATAAATGACATAGAAAAGACCATGCTTGATTCCACAGCTCTGTTAGAAGAAGGTCTGGAAAAAGTCCAGAAGACAGAACAGAAGCGATCTTCAGGTCTGGGAGGAACAGGAGGAGGACTCTTTGGAGAGAAAACGTTTGGAAGCAAAGGGGAAACGTTTGGCTGCTAATGCAGATCTTAGCAGATGAGGAAGCAGGGGTACTAAAAGCACGAGCTTGTTCCATATTCAGACGACGACCTCACTTAGTGTATTTCAATAAAAAGTCTAACTCCCAAATGTATTTTTTCTTCTTTTATTCCAAAGATGTAAATAGTTCGCATTCAGGTTTAGTTCATGGGTTTCCTCATGCCCTCACTTTTCAAAATGATTTCTGCTGGTATGCTTCAAAAAAGGTTGACCATCCCAATGCCATGTCAGTCACCAAATCTTGTTCAATTTCTATAGCTCTCGAACAGTGAAGCCTGTAGTATGGACTGGTAGGAATACTGTTCATGTTTGTCTATGGGAAAGAGGTGGGGGAGGTGGCGGATTACATGCCCGCCAGTTCCTCTCATATGCATCTCGATATGCTGCCCATCCCATTTTCATTCTGAGAAGCGTTTGAGCAGTGACATTGCCATTTTCATGAAGCTGATTGACCATAAATTTGGAATGGGCAATTAACCCATATAAAGAATTCTCAAGTATGCATTGATATAATCGTTTGCTGTCCGCCATAATGTGAACAACTTTTCTGCAATTACAGTAATAACATTAGATTGGAAGGATCTTCCTGACTGATTCTGCAAGATAGAAATTGAATTTGAGAGACATCTCAAAGGGGCTATTGCCCTCTGTCATGAGAGGATTGTTTCATAAACAACCATGGCTAATCTTGATATTGGAGAGGGACAATCTATTTTGATCCACATGAATGAAGAGTGTCAGGAAGTTGAGATGGAAATCAATCCAGACAGCACAGAACGCAAAGTGCTCTCACTTTCAAAACAGCGGTGGTCAAGGCTCTTCTCTAATGCACCTGAAATAAGTTCCCGTCTGGCAGAGGATGTTGGCTCTGAGACTGATCACAAAGACTGTTGGAAAGAAGAAGCGATCATTCACCTTGGAGGACCGATGTATCTACATGCATGTGCTACGTGCAAGACTGTGACAATAGCCAAATGTTGGTTAAGCCTTGATGGCGTTTCGCCAAGACATGGAGATGTGTGTATTTCACTGACACAGAAGGAGTGGAACAATTTGTGTGATATAGCCAAGGCTATGGATCTATGTGATGTTGTCCCCTGCTATCTGGATGAAGACCACCAGAATCAGTTGGGGATGCTCAAGTGTGCTGAATGTAATCCTTTCAATTTTCTTGATTGGTACTAGAATAAAAACTATGAAACATGAAAATTTGACTTGATCATTTTTATTTCAAGAAACTGAACTGACTACAGAATTTCTAACATGGTCTTTTTAACATACAAACACATCTTTTTTTTTTAGTCTTTCATCAAATTCAACCAACATAGATTTCATTTTCTCTCAACAAGTGTGTGCCCATCTGACTACTATGATATACATGAGAAACAAAAACAAGTCTTTCATACATTTTCAACTTTTAATGTGATAATCAATCAGATATCCGAGTTCATAGCCTTGCGACCATCTGACGTACTTTCACAATTCTTTTAATGAATAACTGTCGGTCATAATTCACACCATGCCGCTCTGCCAGCAGGTCCATCTGTGGATATCCAACTGGTCTTTCTAGGAGTTGGAGCAGTTGGGTCTTGTTGCGTTTGGCGCTTTCCAGTATTGCCTTTCCAAGCTGTTCAGACGGCACCTTACTGAACATAACATCTAGAAGTGAATGAATGGCTTTCAGCTTGCCCCTCCTCTCCTCTATGGCATTGACATGGAGGAGAGGAGGGGCAAGCTGAAAGCCATTCATTCACTTCTAGATGTTATGTTCAGTAAGGTGCCGTCTGAACAGCTTGGAAAGGCAATACTGGAAAGCGCCAAACGCAACAAGACCCAACTGCTCCAACTCCTAGAAAGACCAGTTGGATATCCACAGATGGACCTGCTGGCAGAGCGGCATGGTGTGAATTATGACCGACAGTTATTCATTAAAAGAATTGTGAAAGTACGTCAGATGGTCGCAAGGCTATGAACTCGGATATCTGATTGATTATCACATTAAAAGTTGAAAATGTATGAAAGACTTGTTTTTGTTTCTCATGTATATCATAGTAGTCAGATGGGCACACACTTGTTGAGAGAAAATGAAATCTATGTTGGTTGAATTTGATGAAAGACTAAAAAAAAAAGATGTGTTTGTATGTTAAAAAGACCATGTTAGAAATTCTGTAGTCAGTTCAGTTTCTTGAAATAAAAATGATCAAGTCAAATTTTCATGTTTCATAGTTTTTATTCTAGTACCAATCAAGAAAATTGAAAGGATTACATTCAGCACACTTGAGCATCCCCAACTGATTCTGGTGGTCTTCATCCAGATAGCAGGGGACAACATCACATAGATCCATAGCCTTGGCTATATCACACAAATTGTTCCACTCCTTCTGTGTCAGTGAAATACACACATCTCCATGTCTTGGCGAAACGCCATCAAGGCTTAACCAACATTTGGCTATTGTCACAGTCTTGCACGTAGCACATGCATGTAGATACATCGGTCCTCCAAGGTGAATGATCGCTTCTTCTTTCCAACAGTCTTTGTGATCAGTCTCAGAGCCAACATCCTCTGCCAGACGGGAACTTATTTCAGGTGCATTAGAGAAGAGCCTTGACCACCGCTGTTTTGAAAGTGAGAGCACTTTGCGTTCTGTGCTGTCTGGATTGATTTCCATCTCAACTTCCTGACACTCTTCATTCATGTGGATCAAAATAGATTGTCCCTCTCCAATATCAAGATTAGCCATGGTTGTTTATGAAACAATCCTCTCATGACAGAGGGCAATAGCCCCTTTGAGATGTCTCTCAAATTCAATTTCTATCTTGCAGAATCAGTCAGGAAGATCCTTCCAATCTAATGTTATTACTGTAATTGCAGAAAAGTTGTTCACATTATGGCGGACAGCAAACGATTATATCAATGCATACTTGAGAATTCTTTATATGGGTTAATTGCCCATTCCAAATTTATGGTCAATCAGCTTCATGAAAATGGCAATGTCACTGCTCAAACGCTTCTCAGAATGAAAATGGGATGGGCAGCATATCGAGATGCATATGAGAGGAACTGGCGGGCATGTAATCCGCCACCTCCCCCACCTCTTTCCCATAGACAAACATGAACAGTATTCCTACCAGTCCATACTACAGGCTTCACTGTTCGAGAGCTATAGAAATTGAACAAGATTTGGTGACTGACATGGCATTGGGATGGTCAACCTTTTTTGAAGCATACCAGCAGAAATCATTTTGAAAAGTGAGGGCATGAGGAAACCCATGAACTAAACCTGAATGCGAACTATTTACATCTTTGGAATAAAAGAAGAAAAAATACATTTGGGAGTTAGACTTTTTATTGAAATACACTAAGTGAGGTCGTCGTCTGAATATGGAACAAGCTCGTGCTTTTAGTACCCCTGCTTCCTCATCTGCTAAGATCTGCATTAGCAGCCAAACGTTTCCCCTTTGCTTCCAAACGTTTTCTCTCCAAAGAGTCCTCCTCCTGTTCCTCCCAGACCTGAAGATCGCTTCTGTTCTGTCTTCTGGACTTTTTCCAGACCTTCTTCTAACAGAGCTGTGGAATCAAGCATGGTCTTTTCTATGTCATTTATCTTAGAGCGCAGATCATTCATTTGATCCAATAATTTGACAAGAGTAGCCATGTTGATCAGAGAATCCTTTTTAAGTGCCATGTTCACCTTGGCATTTCCTTTTGTTGACCAAGTGACCATTGGAGTTGCTTTTAAAATTCAATTACCATCTGACCTTTTTCGATAGATTCTGTCACCTTTATGCTGTTCCAGGGCTCACCTGGTATGGGGATCCCATGTGTGATGATGTATGGTGATGGCTGATGAGTCAGACATGTAGATACTCACCACAAGGAATGATCACTGTCTTGCAGTTGTGACCATCAGCACATGTCCAATTGAGTTGGTTGCAAGGTCTACCCTCGTGAGCACTACCTCTCCCGAACACCTCATGTGCTGCTTGGCCACTGATTGTTTCACAACCATTCCAGCCAATGCTGAAACCCTCTGATAGCAACACACCTTGTGCTAGACACATCAGTAGCATAGTCCAGCTCATGATATAGTTTATATGCAAATTAGTCATCTGACTTATTTGCATGTTAACAATCTACCCCCAGAGGCACTATATAAGGTGTGGTGAGGACTGTTGTAGTCATAAGAGGATCTCAAGATGATGTGCAAGGAGTGCAACGGTTACCTGCCATGCGATGCCTATGCCATGAACAAGTCTCACTTCTATTGCCTGTGGTGCAGGACTACTCTGTTGAGGAACACGTACACAAAGGTATTGAAGCACATGAAGGACAAAGGTGGATGCAAATACAAGCCGAAGGACATTCCAAAATGCAGTTGCTTCATCAAAAGACACACTGTGTAATATCAGATTCATTCCAGATGCAGGAAGGAAGCAGAGGGCCTACTCTAAGACATCAACCAGTTGATGAGAGAAGACCCAGTAGTTTCACACAGCAAAAATAAAACGACAACATACATCATATAACCTGTGTCATTGTTTATTGTCATAACTTATTCACATTCTGTCACCTTTATGCTGTTCCAGGGCTCACCTGGTATGGGGATCCCATGTGTGATGCATTTTGCAACCCTTGAAAGCCCCTGTTTCATTCAAGGAGTTGCACAGCCAGACTAATATCCTGATATAACAACCCATCATCAAAGTTCCCAGTTTGTAGAGGAGAGTCTACTGGAGTTTGGTCTCATTTGGTTCGACTTGAATCAAACATGAGTTCCCATTGGAACCAGAGTTATGACCTGATACAACAACTTTCTGAAGTTTAGTCTAAATATGGAGACGTTTGGTTCAACTTGAATAAAGGCAAGTTCCTATTGGAACAAGAGTTCCCACTTTGTAGAGGAGGGTTGACTCAAATAGGTTAAGTTGGTTCTTCAACAACTGTTCTGCACATGCAAGAGCTCCCAAGGGTTGAAGTTAAGGTAAAACAGGGAATCTCCTGATTCAATCTTACTACTTGTATCTGACCAAATTACATGAAACAATGACATTCTTCCTGATTCAACAACTCACAGGCCACTAAAAACCCCTGTGAACCAGCAAGTAGGAATTGGATTTTGAAACTGAAATGCTCAAACTAAAATTAGATTTTACCATTGAAACCCATGAGAACCAGCTATTGATGCAAGTAGGAATTGAATTTTGAAGCTGATTTGCTCAAACCAAAATTGGATTTTGCAGCTCACCACCAAGGGTACTTCAGGGGGGTCGAGAGACCCTCCAGTCGAATGTCAAGCTTCAGACAGTTGTGACGAGTTCCAAACTTAATCGACTTGGACTTGGTTCTGTTTTCCCGGGACAGAACTGAGTTGCTTGTTGAAGTTGCTCTGTGTTTTCCCGGGGCACAGAGCATCTTGTTTGTAACTTGGCACACTGACTGAGGTTTGCATTCCATATGGGTCTGACATTAGATTGGCCTCCTATGTCAGAACCATTGTGTGAATGTGTGTGTGCTACTAACCCATTGTTTACCTGTGCACTTTGTTTCATTGCATGTCTAATCAACACTTTGCCTTTCAGCTGTCCGGTGTGTACGCAGGACGCAACATAGCAGGCCTCTGCGCTTGGTTGGTTGCGACGGCCAGTGGCGAGGGTGGGGCCACTGGAATTTCTTTTTGACATCACTTTCGGCCCTTTTTGTCTAAATTTGGCAAAACATCCCAAGGTAGACTCGAGCGTTCGCACTGTAGCCCGTTGTCCGTATACATTAGGTCCATGGGTTAGGGAACTCCGTTATGGACTGTAGCCCGTTGCCTGCGGACATTAGACCCATGGATCAGGGAACTGTGAACGTCTTGACCTGCTGGCAGATGAAAGTAGCCTGGCCCGGTACGCACTCGTTTCTTTTTTCTTTTCCTTTTTCAAAGCCTTGTTTGAACCCCCACAAAGGGTTGCCTTTTGTCGTTGTTTGTTTCTTGAGCAGCCGAGAGGATCTAGAGTGGACAAGCACTCTGCCATGATCAGACCTGCATACACTCAAACTATACTGATGTATATTGTATGTAGCACCAAGATGGAATATTCTGACTCTGAGATATACTCGTGGCCGCCTGGTAAGCGGACACGGACACGTTCGAAGAGTCGGTGCAATATCTCCGGTGCCTCGGGCATGCTAGGGTATTCGATGCGCCATGGAGGACAGATGTTGGGATTGTTGCTGTGATGTGGAATGACAAATCCCGCATCTGTAGCCAGTGGTAGTAGCATCGATTCTTATTTGCTTTGGCTATTTTATGTTGATCAAAATTCCATTAGTCGGTGCATGGAAACTGGAACAGAACGAGTGAAACCGAGATTGGATATGTGGCTTTGAGGATTCGGTGAACTGTCTTCTTGCTGTGATGTGGAATGAGAAGTACAACTGCTGTCCCTTGACAACCGGCACAATCCATTGTCGGCTCCATCTGCGTTGGCCAGGGGTAGAAATGCATTGGCTGGTCCGGTACGCAGGACGCAACATAGCAGGCCTCTGCGCTTGGTTGGTTGCGACGGCCAGTGGCGAGGGTGGGGCCACTGGAATTTTTTTTTGACATCACTTTCGGCCCTTTTTGTCTAAATTTGGCAAAACATCCCAAGGTAGACTCGAGCGTTCGCACTGTAGCCCGTTGTCCGTATACATTAGGTCCATGGGTTAGGGAACTCCGTTATGGACTGTAGCCCGTTGCCTGCGGACATTAGACCCATGGATCAGGGAACTGTGAACGTCTTGACCTGCTGGCAGATGAAAGTAGCCTGGCCCGGTACGCACTCGTTTCTTTTTTCTTTTCCTTTTTCAAAGCCTTGTTTGAACCCCCACAAAGGGTTGCCTTTTGTCGTTGTTTGTTTCTTGAGCAGCCGAGAGGATCTAGAGTGGACAAGCACTCTGCCATGATCAGACCTGCATACACTCAAACTATACTGATGTATATTGTATGTAGCACCAAGATGGAATATTCTGACTCTGAGATATACTCGTGGCCGCCTGGTAAGCGGACACGGACACGTTCGAAGAGTCGGTGCAATATCTCCGGTGCCTCGGGCATGCTAGGGTATTCGATGCGCCATGGAGGACAGATGTTGGGATTGTTGCTGTGATGTGGAATGACAAATCCCTTCACCCGTAGTCAGTGGTAGCAGCATCGATTCTTATTTGCTTTGGCTATTTTATGTTGATCAAAATTCCATTAGTCTGTGCATGGAAACTGGAACAGAACGAGTGAAACCGAGATTGGATATGTGGCTTTGAGGATTCGGTGGACTGTCTTCTTGCTGTGATGTGGAATGAGAAGTACAACTGCTGTCCCTTGACAACCGGCACAATCCATTGTCGGCTCCATCTGCGTTGGCCAGGGGTAGAAATGCATTGGCTGGTCCGGTACGCAGGACGCAACATAGCAGGCCTCTGCGCTTGGTTGGTTGCGACGGCCAGTGGCGAGGGTGGGGCCACTGGAATTTTTTTTTTGACATCACTTTCGGCCCTTTTTGTCTAAATTTGGCAAAACATCCCAAGGTAGACTCGAGCGTTCGCACTGTAGCCCGTTGTCCGTATACATTAGGTCCATGGGTTAGGGAACTCCGTTATGGACTGTAGCCCGTTGCCTGCGGACATTAGACCCATGGATCAGGGAACTGTGAACGTCTTGACCTGCTGGCAGATGAAAGTAGCCTGGCCCGGTACGCACTCGTTTCTTTTTTCTTTTCCTTTTTCAAAGCCTTGTTTGAACCCCCACAAAGGGTTGCCTTTTGTCGTTGTTTGTTTCTTGAGCAGCCGAGAGGATCTAGAGTGGACAAGCACTCTGCCATGATCAGACCTGCATACACTCAAACTATACTGATGTATATTGTATGTAGCACCAAGATGGAATATTCTGACTCTGAGATATACTCGTGGCCGCCTGGTAAGCGGACACGGACACGTTCGAAGAGTCGGTGCAATATCTCCGGTGCCTCGGGCATGCTAGGGTATTCGATGCGCCATGGAGGATGGTTGCTGGGATTCTTGCTGTGACGTGGAAAGAGAAATCCCGCATCTGTAGCCAGTGGTAGTAGCATCGATTCTTATTTGCTTTGGCTATTTTATGTTGATCAAAATTCCATTAGTCTGTGCATGGAAACTGGAACAGAACGAGTGAAACCGAGAATGGATATGTGGCTTTGAGGATTCGGTGGTCTGTCTTCTTGCTGTGACGTGGAATGAGAAGTACAACTGCTGTCCCTTGGCAACCGGCACAATCCATTGTCGGCTCCATCTGCGTTGGCCAGGGGTAGAAATGCATTGGCTGGTCCGGTACGCAGGACGCAACATAGCAGGCCTCTGCGCTTGGTTGGTTGCGACGGCCAGTGGCGAGGGTGGGGCCACTGGAATTTTTTTTTTGACATCACTTTCGGCCCTTTTTGTCTAAATTTGGCAAAACATCCCAAGGTAGACTCGAGCGTTCGCACTGTAGCCCGTTGTCCGTATACATTAGGTCCATGGGTTAGGGAACTCCGTTATGGACTGTAGCCCGTTGCCTGCGGACATTAGACCCATGGATCAGGGAACTGTGAACGTCTTGACCTGCTGGCAGATGAAAGTAGCCTGGCCCGGTACGCACTCGTTTCTTTTTTCTTTTCCTTTTTCAAAGCCTTGTTTGAACCCCCACAAAGGGTTGCCTTTTGTCGTTGTTTGTTTCTTGAGCAGCCGAGAGGATCTAGAGTGGACAAGCACTCTGCCATGATCAGACCTGCATACACTCAAACTATACTGATGTATATTGTATGTAGCACCAAGATGGAATATTCTGACTCTGAGATATACTCGTGGCCGCCTGGTAAGCGGACACGGACACGTTTGAAGAGTCGGTGCAATATCTCCGGTGCCTCGGGCATGCTAGGGTATTCGATGCGCCATGGAGGATGGTTGCTGGGATTCTTGCTGTGACGTGGAAAGAGAAATCCCGCATCTGTAGCCAGTGGTAGTAGCATCGATTCTTATTTGCTTTGGCTATTTTATGTTGATCAAAATTCCATTAGTCTGTGCATGGAAACTGGAACAGAACGAGTGAAACCGAGAATGGATATGTGGCTTTGAGGATTCGGTGGTCTGTCTTCTTGCTGTGACGTGGAATGAGAAGTACAACTGCTGTCCCTTGGCAACCGGCACAATCCATTGTCGGCTCCATCTGCGTTGGCCAGGGGTAGAAATGCATTGGCTGGTCCGGTACGCAGGACGCAACATAGCAGGCCTCTGCGCTTGGTTGGTTGCGACGGCCAGTGGCGAGGGTGGGGCCACTGGAATTTTTTTTTTGACATCACTTTCGGCCCTTTTTGTCTAAATTTGGCAAAACATCCCAAGGTAGACTCGAGCGTTCGCACTGTAGCCCGTTGTCCGTATACATTAGGTCCATGGGTTAGGGAACTCCGTTATGGACTGTAGCCCGTTGCCTGCGGACATTAGACCCATGGATCAGGGAACTGTGAACGTCTTGACCTGCTGGCAGATGAAAGTAGCCTGGCCCGGTACGCACTCGTTTCTTTTTTCTTTTCCTTTTTCAAAGCCTTGTTTGAACCCCCACAAAGGGTTGCCTTTTGTCGTTGTTTGTTTCTTGAGCAGCCGAGAGGATCTAGAGTGGACAAGCACTCTGCCATGATCAGACCTGCATACACTCAAACTATACTGATGTATATTGTATGTAGCACCAAGATGGAATATTCTGACTCTGAGATATACTCGTGGCCGCCTGGTAAGCGGACACGGACACGTTCGAAGAGTCGGTGCAATATCTCCGGTGCCTCGGGCATGCTAGGGTATTCGATGCGCCATGGAGGATGGTTGCTGGGATTCTTGCTGTGACGTGGAATGAGAAATCCCGCATCTGTAGCCAGTGGTAGTAGCATCGATTCTTATTTGCTTTGGCTATTTTATGTTGATCAAAATTCCATTAGTCTGTGCATGGAAACTGGAACAGAACGAGTGAAACCGAGAATGGATATGTGGCTTTGAGGATTCGGTGGTCTGTCTTCTTGCTGTGACGTGGAATGAGAAGTACAACTGCTGTCCCTTGGCAACCGGCACAATCCATTGTCGGCTCCATCTGCGTTGGCCAGGGGTAGAAATGCATTGGCTGGTCCGGTACGCAGGACGCAACATAGCAGGCCTCTGCGCTTGGTTGGTTGCGACGGCCAGTGGCGAGGGTGGGGCCACTGGAATTTTTTTTTGCATTTTTTTCTCTCTCTTGTATCCACGGACACGGACACGTTCGAAGAGTCGGTGCAATATCTCCGGTGCCTCGGGCATGCTAGGGTATTCGATGCGCCATGGAGGATGGTTGCTGGGATTCTTGCTGTGACGTGGAATGAGAAATCCCGCATCTGTAGCCAGTGGTAGTAGCATCGATTCTTATTTGCTTTGGCTATTTTATGTTGATCAAAATTCCATTAGTCTGTGCATGGAAACTGGAACAGAACGAGTGAAACCGAGAATGGATATGTGGCTTTGAGGATTCGGTGGTCTGTCTTCTTGCTGTGACGTGGAATGAGAAGTACAACTGCTGTCCCTTGGCAACCGGCACAATCCATTGTCGGCTCCATCTGCGTTGGCCAGGGGTAGAAATGCATTGGCTGGTCCGGTACGCAGGACGCAACATAGCAGGCCTCTGCGCTTGGTTGGTTGCGACGGCCAGTGGCGAGGGTGGGGCCACTGGAATTTTTTTTTGCATTTTTTTCTCTCTCTTGTATCCAGTACAGGATGCATTCCATGTATCTCTAACAATTTTTTATCTTGTATCCAGTACAGGATGCACTTTATCTAACATGTCTAATCAACACTTTCCCTTTCAGCTGTCCGGTGTGTACGCAGGACGCAACATAGCAGGCCTTTGCGCTTGGTTGGTTGTGACAGCCAGTGGCGAGGGTGGGGCCACTGGCATTCTGTCTCCTCTTTTCCTCTATCCCCTCTTTTGTGTTTCTATGTTGTGCCGTCCTGTGTCGTCCTGTTCTCTATGGGGAAAATTGAGGACACAGTACAGTGATCCTCTGTTAGTTTGTACAACTATTTCAGGGAGTGCAAAATACACCACACACACACACACACACACACACATACACACAAACACACAAACAGATAGGTACACACTCAGCCTCTCACTGTAATGACAAACAGGTGCATTTAGCTTTTAGTGTAGGTAGGCATTTAGCTCTTAGTGTAGGTAGGCATTTAGCTCTTAGTGTAGGTAGGCATTTAGCTCTTAGTGTAGGTAGGCATTTAGCTCTTAGTGTAGGTAGGCATTTAGCTCTTAGTGTAGGTAGGGGTAAAGGAGGTGACAAAACACAAGGCTGGTCATCACTGTTGGCAGCGAGGATGGGGCTGCCAACTAGAAAAACAGATGCATTTAGCTCTTAGTGTAGGTAGGCATTTAGCTCTTAGTGTAGGTAGGGGTAAAGGAGGAAACAAAGCACAAGGCTGGTCATCACTGTTGGCAGAGAGGATGAGGCTGCCAACTAGAAAAACAGGTGCATTTAGCTCTTAGTGTAGGCAGGCATTTAGCTCTTAGTGTAGGTAGGGGTAAAGGAGGTGACAAAGCACAAGGCTGGTCATCACTGTTGGCAGCGAGGATGGGGCTGCCAACTAGAAAAACAGGTGCATTTAGCTCTTAGTGTAGGTAGGGGTAAAGGAGGTGACAAAGCACAAGGATGGTCATCACTGTTGGCAGCGAGGATGGGGCTGCCAACTAGACAAACAGGTGCATTTTTATAGTAAGGAGCAGAGGCTGGCCATCACCGTTGGAAGCAGCACACCAAAATAAAAGTCAAGCAACACAACCCTTGTGTGTTTGAGGTATTTATTCACACTATTGGTACATCGTTTGGCATTTAGTGGTAGGGGTAAAGGAGGTCACATAACACAAGGCTGGTCATCACTGTTGGCAGCTGCCAACTAGACAAACAGGTGCATTTTTATAGTAAGGGGTAAAGACCGGCCATCACTGTTGGAAGTGACCCAGTGAAATAAAAGTCAAACAACACAATCTGTTCGAGTTTGTTCTATTTATTCACACTATTGGTACATCGTTTGGCAATTATGAACCTTGCAAATAGAGTGATGCCCGACCCCCGCTCGCACAGGGAAAGAAGTCCATCTATTATTTACTCAAGGATAAACATTCATTCGATGAATCACACGAAACCCAAAATGTCTCTTTGCTGTTTGCTGCCCTGAAAAGGGCCATTTTTTTGGCTGTCACCTGATACTGTTTCCACGTAAATTGTTAGAAGATCTATATACCCGTATGCATGTATCATAATATACAGTTGTGTATTCTGCTATAATGGAATTTGATTCATCATAAATGATGATAACTGTATATGTCTATTACCCATGGTTCATCTAAAAACTTTTCGGATAGTATGGGGGCCCTGAAAAGGGCCTATCTGACAGCTGTTAGTCTTTCTTTAGAGGAAGGACCATCTGCACCGGTATGCCATGTCTTCTTGGCTGGAAAGGTCTCCAGGCGTTGTACCTTGGTGGTAAAGGTGGTGGTGGTTGATGAACCAGCCTCTTGGGTGGAAAGGGAGGAGGGTCCCTGAAGTCAATGGGTGGAGGTAGAATGTCAGATGACATCTTGGCAACTGTGATGCCACCACAGGTTCAGCCTTGTATTTAAGTCGTCTTTATATGCAAATTAGGGACAATGGTGTGACTTCATTAGCATATAAGCAATATGCAACAGTGGGAACAAAAGATATCTGACTCATGTATCACAACCAAGTTTCATTGAATCTCCCTATTTTGTGTATTTGGGTCAACTGTGTAACTCTGGTTAGAATGGGAGCTCACATGGCACTACATTGCATAACTTGACGCATTGGGTATATTTCTCTCAACCTGTAGAAATTGTCCCAAATAGATGAGACAATATCTGTTTTTTCCTGATTGTACAACTTGATGGATTGAGGCTAACTTGCCCAATTTTGGCCAGATTGTAGAGAAGATCATTCCCTTCACTTCGAGTGGTTGCTGTTCCATGTGCTCCCACTAAATCTAGAGGTATGACCATTCTTGTGATGAAAGGTCTGATCAGATATTTCCTGACTTCACAATGTTGCTCATCTTCCAGTACACTACATATCTGCTCAGCAACATGTGAAACTGAAACTTGTATGTTTTGGGAGCAAAGTTAGAATGAAAGAGAGTTGTCCAAAATAGATGAGACAATGTCTGTTTTTTCCTGATTGTACAACTTGATGGACTGAGGCTATGACCATTTTTGTGATGAAAGGTCTGATCAGATATTTCCTGACTTCACAATTTTGCTCATCTTCCAGGACACTACATGGCACTACATTGCATAACTTGATGAATTGGTTATATTTCTCTCAACCTGTAGAAATCCAGATGTTGTCCCAAATAGATGAAACAATATCTGTTTTTTCCTGATTGTACAACTTGATGGATTGAGGCTCACTTGCCCAATTTTGGCCAGATTGTAGAGAAGATCATTCCCTTCACTTCGAGTGGTTGCTGCTCCATGTGCTCCCAATAAATCTAGAGGTATGACCATTTTTGTGATGAGAGGTCTGATCAGATATTTCCTGACTTCACAATATTGCTCATCTTCCAGAACACTACATTGCTCTACATTGCATAACTTTATGTACTGAGTATATCTCTCTCTCACATGTGAGATGAACACCTCATCTTATTCCTGACACTTTCATTACTTCAAACTATAGTTTCACATGTGTATAGCTGGTCATAAAAGATCCTTTACTATGTGGGGAAAGGTACAATAAATAAATGTAAAGTTGTATCCAACCAGGATATTCAACCCGGATATCCAGTCAGGATATCCTACCAAGATATCCAACCAGGATATCCAGCCAGAAAGTCTAGCCAGGATATCCAGCCAGGATATCTAAACAGAATATTCAACCAGGATATCCAGCCAGAAAGTCTAGCCAGGATATCCAGCCAGAAAATCCTACAAGGATATCCAACCAGGATATCCAGCCAGGATATCCTACCAGGATATCTAGCCAGGATACCCTACAAGGATATCCTACCAAGATATCCTACCAGGATATCCTACCAAGATATCCTACCAGGATATCTAGCCAGGATTTCCAACCAGGTTATCCAGCCAGAATATCCACTCCAGATATCCAACCAGCATATTCAGCCCAGATATCCAACCAGGATATCCAAACCATTTAAGGACTGCATAGTTAAGTAATGCATCATGGCATGGGTCATCATTTTGCAAGAATACAGACCATGCCAGTAACTCACCAGTGCTGCCTTTTTGCATCATGATTATCCCATCAGGTCTATATATTATAAAAGGGTTAGAGGATATCCAGCCAGGATATCCAACCTTGATATCCAGCCAGGATATCCTACCAGGATATCTAACCAGGATATCCTACCAGGATATCCAACCAGGATATCCAGCCAGAATATCTAGCCAGAATATTCAGCCAGGATATCCAACCTGGATATCCAGCCAGGATATCCAACCAGGGTATCCAACCTGGATATCCAGCCAGAATATCTAGCCAGGATATCCAACCAGGATATTCAACCTGGATATCCAGCCAGGATATCTAGATCATTCATTTAGGTTTGAGTCGTAGCACATTCTTGAGCTCCAACTAAATCAGGAGATATTCTTGTGATGAAAGACCTGATCAGAATTTTCATGACTTCACTATATTGCTCATCTTCCAGAACACTACATTGCTCTACATTGCATAACTTTATGTACTGAGTATATCCCTCTCACATGTGAGATGATCACCTCACCTCATTCCTGAAACTTTCATTACTTTGCCCACTGTTTAGTGTTAGATACAGTATGTAGCCTGTCTGCCACCACCTACACCACCAGAACTGTGCTGTTAGCTGTCAGTAAGTTGTCCAAATTTGGCCAGTTGATCGAGGAGATCTTTCCTTCGATTTGAGTGGTTGCACATTCATGAGCTCCCATCAGATCAAGAGGTTTGACCATTCTTGTGATGAAAGGTTTGATCAGATATTTCCTGAGGTTTGAACCATAAGCTGTGTTAGTTGTGG
Source organism: Harmothoe impar (assembly GCA_947462335.1). Taxonomy (NCBI): domain Eukaryota; kingdom Metazoa; phylum Annelida; class Polychaeta; order Phyllodocida; family Polynoidae; genus Harmothoe; species Harmothoe impar. The sequence goes on along the minus strand of OX381721.1, from coordinate 61,180,804 downwards.
GGTGTTTTTGATAGTCTTCCAACTGGCTATGGAAAATCCTTGGGCTGTTTTTGTTAGTGGGCTATGCCTGGTACTGCAGTGAGGGTTGGTTCATGAGGGCCAATTTGAAGTAAAGTGAAGATCATTTCCTTCAATTTGAGTGGTTGCTTTTCCATGAGCTCCCAATAAATCTAAAGGTATGACCATTTTTGTGAAGAAAAGTCTGATCAGACATTTCCTGACTTCACAATGTTGCTCATCTTCCAGGACACTACATGGCACTACAATGCATAACTTAATGAATTGGGTATATTTCTCTCAACCTGTAGATGTTGTCCCAAATAGATGAAACAATGGAATATCAGTTTTTTCCTGATTGTACAACTTGATGGATTGAGGCTAACTTGGATAACTTGGCCAGATTTTACAAAGAAGATCATTCCCTTCAATTCGAGTGGTTGCTGTTCCATGTGCTCCCACTAAATCTAGAGGTTTGACCATTCTTGTGATAAAAGGTCTGATCAGATATTCCCTGACTTCATAATGTTGCTGATCTTCCAGGACACTACATGGCACTACATTGCATAACTTGATGAATTGGTTATATTTCTCTCAACCTGTAGAAATCCAGATGTTGTCCCAAATAGATGAAACAATATCTGTTTTTTCCTGATTGTACAACTTGATGGATTGAGGCTCACTTGCCCAATTTTGGCCAGATTGTAGAGAAGATCATTCCCTTCACTTCGAGTGGTTGCTGCTCCATGTGCTCCCAATAAATCTAGAGGTATGACCATTTTTGTGATGAGAGGTCTGATCAGATATTTCCTGACTTCACAATATTGCTCATCTTCCAGAACACTACATTGCTCTACATTGCATAACTTTATGTACTGAGTATATCTCTCTCTCACATGTGAGATGAACACCTCATCTTATTCCTGACACTTTCATTACTTCAAACTATAGTTTCACATGTGTATAGCTGGTCATAAAAGATCCTTTACTATGTGGGGAAAGGTACAATAAATAAATGTAAAGTTGTATCCAACCAGGATATTCAACCCGGATATCCAGTCAGGATATCCTACCAAGATATCCAACCAGGATATCCAGCCAGAAAGTCTAGCCAGGATATCCAGCCAGGATATCTAAACAGAATATTCAACCAGGATATCCAGCCAGAAAGTCTAGCCAGGATATCCAGCCAGAAAATCCTACAAGGATATCCAACCAGGATATCCAGCCAGGATATCCTACCAGGATATCTAGCCAGGATACCCTACAAGGATATCCTACCAAGATATCCTACCAGGATATCCTACCAAGATATCCTACCAGGATATCTAGCCAGGATTTCCAACCAGGTTATCCAGCCAGAATATCCACTCCAGATATCCAACCAGCATATTCAGCCCAGATATCCAACCAGGATATCCAAACCATTTAAGGACTGCATAGTTAAGTAATGCATCATGGCATGGGTCATCATTTTGCAAGAATACAGACCATGCCAGTAACTCACCAGTGCTGCCTTTTTGCATCATGATTATCCCATCAGGTCTATATATTATAAAAGGGTTAGAGGATATCCAGCCAGGATATCCAACCTTGATATCCAGCCAGGATATCCTACCAGGATATCTAACCAGGATATCCTACCAGGATATCCAGCCAGAATATCTAGCCAGAATATTCAGCCAGGATATCCAACCTGGATATCCAGCCAGGATATCCAACCAGGGTATCCAACCTGGATATCCAGCCAGAATATCTAGCCAGGATATCCAACCAGGATATTCAACCTGGATATCCAGCCAGGATATCTAGATCATTCATTTAGGTTTGAGTCGTAGCACATTCTTGAGCTCCAACTAAATCAGGAGATATTCTTGTGATGAAAGACCTGATCAGAATTTTCATGACTTCACTATATTGCTCATCTTCCAGAACACTACATTGCTCTACATTGCATAACTTTATGTACTGAGTATATCCCTCTCACATGTGAGATGATCACCTCACCTCATTCCTGAAACTTTCATTACTTTGCCCACTGTTTAGTGTTAGATACAGTATGTAGCCTGTCTGCCACCACCTACACCACCAGAACTGTGCTGTTAGCTGTCAGTAAGTTGTCCAAATTTGGCCAGTTGATCGAGGAGATCTTTCCTTCGATTTGAGTGGTTGCACATTCATGAGCTCCCATCAGATCAAGAGGTTTGACCATTCTTGTGATGAAAGGTTTGATCAGATATTTCCTGAGGTTTGAACCATAAGCTGTGTTAGTTGTGGGGTGTTTTTGATAGTCTTCCAACTGGCTATGGAAAATCCTTGGGCTGTTTTTGTTAGTGGGCTATGCCTGGTACTGCAGTGAGGGTTGGTTCATGAGGGCCAATTTGAAGTAAAGTGAAGATCATTTCCTTCAATTTGAGTGGTTGCTTTTCCATGAGCTCCCAATAAATCTAAAGGTATGACCATTTTTGTGAAGAAAAGTCTGATCAGACATTTCCTGACTTCACAATGTTGCTCATCTTCCAGGACACTACATGGCACTACAATGCATAACTTAATGAATTGGGTATATTTCTCTCAACCTGTAGATGTTGTCCCAAATAGATGAAACAATGGAATATCAGTTTTTTCCTGATTGTACAACTTGATGGATTGAGGCTAACTTGGATAACTTGGCCAGATTTTACAAAGAAGATCATTCCCTTCAATTCGAGTGGTTGCTGTTCCATGTGCTCCCACTAAATCTAGAGGTTTGACCATTCTTGTGATAAAAGGTCTGATCAGATATTCCCTGACTTCATAATGTTGCTGATCTTCCAAAACACTACATGGCACTACATTGCATAACTTGATGCATTGGGTATATTTCTCTGTACCTGTAGATGTTGTCCCAAATAGGTGAAACAATATCAGTTTTTTCCTGATTGAACTGCTTGATTGATTGAGGCTAACTTGCCCAATTTTGGCCAGATTGTAGAGAAGATCATTCCCTTCACTTCGAGTGGTTGCTGCTCCATGTGCTCCCAATAAATCTAGAGGTATGACCATTTTTGTGATGAGAGGTCTGATCAGATATTTCCTGACTTCACAATATTGCTCATCTTCCAGAACACTACATTGCTCTACATTGCATAACTTTATGTACTGAGTATATCTCTCTCTCACATGTGAGATGAACACCTCATCTTATTCCTGACACTTTCATTACTTCAAACTATAGTTTCACATGTGTATAGCTGGTCATAAAAGATCCTTTACTATGTGGGGAAAGGTACAATAAATAAATGTAAAGTTGTATCCAACCAGGATATTCAACCCGGATATCCAGTCAGGATATCCTACCAAGATATCCAACCAGGATATCCAGCCAGAAAGTCTAGCCAGGATATCCAGCCAGGATATCTAAACAGAATATTCAACCAGGATATCCAGCCAGAAAGTCTAGCCAGGATATCCAGCCAGAAAATCCTACAAGGATATCCAACCAGGATATCCAGCCAGGATATCCTACCAGGATATCTAGCCAGGATACCCTACAAGGATATCCTACCAAGATATCCTACCAGGATATCCTACCAAGATATCCTACCAGGATATCTAGCCAGGATTTCCAACCAGGTTATCCAGCCAGAATATCCACTCCAGATATCCAACCAGCATATTCAGCCCAGATATCCAACCAGGATATCCAAACCATTTAAGGACTGCATAGTTAAGTAATGCATCATGGCATGGGTCATCATTTTGCAAGAATACAGACCATGCCAGTAACTCACCAGTGCTGCCTTTTTGCATCATGATTATCCCATCAGGTCTATATATTATAAAAGGGTTAGAGGATATCCAGCCAGGATATCCAACCTTGATATCCAGCCAGGATATCCTACCAGGATATCTAACCAGGATATCCTACCAGGATATCCAACCAGGATACCCAGCCAGAATATCTAGCCAGAATATTCAGCCAGGATATCCAACCTGGATATCCAGCCAGGATATCCAACCAGGGTATCCAACCTGGATATCCAGCCAGAATATCTAGCCAGGATATCCAACCAGGATATTCAACCTGGATATCCAGCCAGGATATCTAGATCATTCATTTAGGTTTGAGTCGTAGCACATTCTTGAGCTCCAACTAAATCAGGAGATATTCTTGTGATGAAAGACCTGATCAGAATTTTCATGACTTCACTATATTGCTCATCTTCCAGAACACTACATTGCTCTACATTGCATAACTTTATGTACTGAGTATATCCCTCTCACATGTGAGATGATCACCTCACCTCATTCCTGAAACTTTCATTACTTTGCCCACTGTTTAGTGTTAGATACAGTATGTAGCCTGTCTGCCACCACCTACACCACCAGAACTGTGCTGTTAGCTGTCAGTAAGTTGTCCAAATTTGGCCAGTTGATCGAGGAGATCTTTCCTTCGATTTGAGTGGTTGCACATTCATGAGCTCCCATCAGATCAAGAGGTTTGACCATTCTTGTGATGAAAGGTTTGATCAGATATTTCCTGAGGTTTGAACCATAAGCTGTGTTAGTTGTGGGGTGTTTTTGATAGTCTTCCAACTGGCTATGGAAAATCCTTGGGCTGTTTTTGTTAGTGGGCTATGCCTGGTACTGCAGTGAGGGTTGGTTCATGAGGGCCAATTTGAAGTAAAGTGAAGATCATTTCCTTCAATTTGAGTGGTTGCTTTTCCATGAGCTCCCAATAAATCTAAAGGTATGACCATTTTTGTGAAGAAAAGTCTGATCAGACATTTCCTGACTTCACAATGTTGCTCATCTTCCAGGACACTACATGGCACTACAATGCATAACTTAATGAATTGGGTATATTTCTCTCAACCTGTAGATGTTGTCCCAAATAGATGAAACAATGGAATATCAGTTTTTTCCTGATTGTACAACTTGATGGATTGAGGCTAACTTGGATAACTTGGCCAGATTTTACAAAGAAGATCATTCCCTTCAATTCGAGTGGTTGCTGTTCCATGTGCTCCCACTAAATCTAGAGGTTTGACCATTCTTGTGATAAAAGGTCTGATCAGATATTCCCTGACTTCATAATGTTGCTGATCTTCCAAAACACTACATGGCACTACATTGCATAACTTGATGCATTGGGTATATTTCTCTGTACCTGTAGATGTTGTCCCAAATAGGTGAAACAATATCAGTTCTTCCTGATTGAACTGCTTGATTGATTGAGGCTAACTTGCCCAGTTTTGGCCAGATTGTAGAGAAGATCATTCCCTTTATTATAGTGGTTGCTGTTCCATGTGCTCCCACTAAATCTAGAGGTATGACCATTCTTGTGATGAAAGGTCTGATCAGATATTTCCTGACTTCACAATATTGCTCATCTTCCAGAACACTACATTGCTCTACATTGCATAACTTTATGTACTGAGTAAATCTCTCTCTCACATTTGAGATGAACACCTCATCTTATTCCTGACACTTTCATTACTTGGCCCACTGTGTAGTGTTAGATACAGGATATAGCCCGTCTGGCACCACCTCCACCACCAGAACTGTGCTCTTTGCTGTATTCCTGACACTTTCATTACTTGGCCCACTGTGTAGTGTTAGATATAGTATATAGCCTGTCTGCCACCACCTCCACCACCAGAACTGTGCTCTTTGCTGTCAGTAAGTTGTCCAAATTCTTTCCTTCTACTTGAGTGGTTGCACATTCATGAGCTCCCATCAGATCAAGAGGTTTGACCATTCTTGTGATGTAAGGTTTGATCAGATATTTCCTGAGGTTTGAACACATGTTAAATCAATAAGAACCAAATATCCCTGTTTCACCAAATTGGGCAACTCCATGAGCAGGACTTTCAGAGGAACTCTGCTAAGAATCCAAGCTACTGGATGTACACCTGAAAAGAAAAAAGCTAAAATCAGAGCAAGTTAACCTCAAATCAGGAAATCTTCCTGTTTCACCTACTTGTGTCTAGATCCCTGTAAACCAAATTTGCTTGTTTTGTGTATTTGGGTGAATTCCCCAATGCATGTTAAATCAGGAAGGAACATATATCTGTTTCACCAGCATGAGATAAAAACTGGAAATTGTCAACATAGAAATCAGATTTTACACAACATGCTTTGCCTGATGAGTGTTGAGAAAAGCAGAGATGAAGCAGCTGGCTAAGATGGTAGACATGAGATCGGTACTGGACCCTACTGACTTGCTGTCTGCCGCCACAATGCTACTCGACTTCGGGAACCACTCACGTGACGTACTACAGGAAGAAAGTATAGTGAGAACCTTTGCCAGGAAGGCATTGTGCAAGAACATGACAGACATGTGCACTGTACTCGTATTTGACAGGGAAAAGAATCATCAGACACAGAGACCAGAGGATGCCTTCTTCTTTCAACCGACCCATTCAGAAGAAGAGTTTTGGTGCAACCTCAACTGCAAACAGCCTGTTGAGTTCAACAAGAGGAAACGTTATGATGGTTGTGTGTCTTACGTTGCTGGCCACCGTTTCAACAAACTTGCCTACAAGGAGTTGCTATGCTCTGGTAAAGTGTGTGAACTAAGACAGAAGTGCAAGCCGAAGGAATTCAGAGAAGAACTGCAGAAAGCTGTGTATCTGGAAGCAAAGAAGCAGGCTTCAGGAACCACCTTCGCCCCAATCTCTGGACCTCTCCTGCCATACCCTCAATCCATGGCTGACTTGATAAACTGATATTTCTGTAGCCTTTCTCTGTGAAATAAAAATGGAAAAAAAAGTTGATTGTGTTTTGTCTTTGTGGGCAATGTGGGTGATAGTACATCAAGGTGTAAAATCAAGGGAAACTCTCTGATCAAAAGGTCATGGGGCTAAAACCTCATCCCATCAGGAAGAGAGTTTGCATGGACAGTTTCAAGTCATAGTCAACCACTGTGAACACATCCTAGCTCCTGACCCTGGCGAAGCTGACACACCTGATAACCAACTGGTGACTGTGGCGAAATGTGCTTTGACCATACACACAGTCAGATAGCGTGGGATGGCTGCTCTCACAACCTTTTCTCAGAGTCTCCAGTGGTCCATTTGAGCCTTTTCCCCTCTTGGCTAGGACCACCTTCGTCGACACTGATATCTGCTATCTCTTTACCAGTCGCAAGTGCATCATGCTTCTACGGGCTGAAGCGGATCAGTGCAAGTCCAAAGACCAGGACACTGAAGGCTCACTGCAGTCTGTCTACTGACACTTACAGACGCGACCCCTGTCATGACAACTCTTTTCAATTTGGAAGATTCGGTGCCGGGTCCGGGAATCGAACCCAGGACCTCTCACACACAAGTCCAGTGACTTATCCACTAGGCCACCAAATCTTCTCATGTATGCACGCTGTTTTCTTCCCTTATATAGGGATAAAAATCTAGGTCATGTGAATAAAAGTAGGTCAAGGTTTGCTGTTGATAGTGTACAAGGTGTGAAATCAAGAATCACTCATTTAACCTTCCCATTGTACAGAAGTGCTTAATGTCAGTGTTTATATGCTTGCAGGGTCTACATCTGTATCGCAATTTGGATTTTACATGAAAATGTCAGATTCAAAATCGTATTTAGAAGAGTGGTCTTACCTAATGAGGGTTGGTCCAAAATTGAGAAAAGTAAGTAGCCGAAATGAAGCCACAAACCGAATGGGACATTTCTGCACAGACTGTGACAGAGAAGGATATATCCTACAATGAAGACTATCGATGCATACTGTTTCATATCAATGCAAAGGAAATGCCTGAAAGGTGTCTGAAAGATGCAGCAGAACACACAGTGCTTCTTTTTAATTTCTGGCAGACCGTCCACAAAATTTTTAAGATGAAAGGTAGAGGAAAATACGATGTCTTCATGATTCAACTTGAATCTTTCGTCCCTGGTGATGACAAGGACAAGAGGTCACAGGTATCTCCAGGACTCATTTTCTGTTTCACCTTTCCAGAGAGAGAGTTCAATGCATACTTCCATGTTGCAGGTGTGGCTGCAATAGCTTTGGCAAGAGGTTTCTTGGCTCCTCATGAGCTCTATGCTCAAAACCAGAAGTGGGATGATCTGGAAAAGTCCATAGAACAATTCAACCCAGTGGATGGTTGCAGTACAACGACTAAAATCAAACTGAAAAAGGTAAAGCTACCTGTAGAGATGTTGCCCCCTTGGACGACCGAGGCTCTGGATATGGCAATCAAGCAATACCACTTGCATGAATTTCAATGGGATGATGATAAACATGAGAATTCAGAAGAAGACTGGGAAATGAGGGCGAGCATGTTCTCATCATATAACTTGTTCCAGGCAAGTCCACGGATGAGAGGAATGTATGAAAACTTGCTGGGATATGCCAGATGGAAGTCTGAGAATAGCATCAGCATCAACGTGAAAGGAACCTTCAATAAATTCAAGGCAGCAGTGAATGAATTGAATCAGAAGGGTGTGTATGATGACGTGTTGCAGAGACATCTGAATCTGTACCAATGGGATGGAACTGTGAAGAAGGGATACAATCTAGACCTGAAGGACTACATAGCATGGAAAATGATCAAGGACCATTTCTCAGTCAGAGATGGATTCTTTCTCGAGAACAGATTCTATGAAAGACTGATCGACAAGAAACTCATCATGAAAGGAAGTGGAAAGAAGAGGGGAAATAACAATACTGACAGTGGACCCCCTACTAAGATGCAGAAGCTACAAGCAGCTAGCACTGCACTCAACGAAACCAGCAAGAAGTCTAAAGACAATGTGACAAACAGATCAGACTTCGAACTCCGTTATCCCACTCTACATGCAATTCAAAAGACATTGAAAGGATTCCCAGAAGGAGGGGAAGACTTGTGTTCCTACTACATCACAGAGCATAACTCAGAGTTCATGTTGAAAATGTACACGAATATCACAAATTCAAGCTCGACAAGTTGTGGCAAAGCCCGCAAGAATCAATATGGATACATGGATGCATTCTATGAGATATATGAGAATGGACACTTGAACTCTGTCAGTGGGAAAAATGCATCCCCCATGTACCTATCAAGGACGACTGTAGCCGAGCCTTATCAAGATATGTTAGCACAGAATTATCATGTTCTGGCAGATGTCACAAATGTTAAGCAACTCGGAGCTGAGTTCTACATGTGTCTGGAAGCTAATGTGATTGGATTCACCATGAAAGACCACAAGCCAACGATAGTGCTCACTGGTCCTCCTGGAGCTGGAAAGTCCCATACTGCAAAAGCAGCTGGAATGATCATCCAAGGGTCTGGTGTCTGTGTCAACACAGAAGCATTCGACCAAGAGGACTATTTGACCATCAGGTCTCTTACTGCATCTCGAGCAGATGAGTATGATAGAGTATCGGGAACAAGATTCATTGAAGAATGGCGAGGTGGTGATGGCAATGACAACAGGTATTTCAATGACACCTCGATGGAGGCTACAACATTGAAAAACATTTGGGACAATGGCATGGTGAAGAGTGAGAGATGCATCAAGATAGACAAGACAGACAAGATCGGTTCTACAAGAGATGTAGCACTGAATGACAGGGCGATGATCATACTAGCTAATGGGTTTCGTGCATGCAACAGCTTAACCGACAGGTTTCTGATTTACAATGTTCCAGATCTCACTGCAGACATTCCTTCACTTGATGACAGTGAAACGAGAAAAATCCTTGATGCTAAGAGACTGACACATAACTTCTCCTTCATGAGGTTTCACGTATCTGAAGCAATCAACCGCTCTTCCATAGGACTTGAGATCAAAGAATATGACATGGACAAAAACTTGGATTGCTATGAGAAAGAACTGACCTTCAAAAGGATGGACCTAGTGTTGAATGAGATGGGGTTCAAAAGGATGTTGACCGCCAGAATCAAGGAGCAGATAACACACTTTGCAGATGTCTTCTGCCGAAAGAGAGCAGTGATGGAAGTGTATGGATTCAGCCATAAGAAAAGTGATGCTACTCCCAAGGAACAACTTGACATAGACAAGAAACATCTCGGAACATTCAGTGAGGAGGAGCTGGCAAAGCTGGTAGAGAAGAGATCAGTGCTAGACCCTGCAGATTTGATCTCTGCTGCCACAATGGTACTGAAATTCAGGAACCACACTCATGAAGTATTTCGGATCATGTGTTGTCATCTCATTGATCCGACCTGTATTGAAGTTGAAGATGGAGTAGTCTACATGAAACTAACTTCAAGTCTAAAGCACATGTGCGAGCAGCTGAAACAGAGACGCTGCTCCTTGCTTCCACAGACAATCAGCGAATGCCTCTCTGACTTGGAGGGAATGACCTCAGATGCAGGAACACCACTCATCAGGAAGAGCACTTCTCCATCTGTCTCAAATGATCGCTTCAACTTGTATATTGATGCTCACACTGCAGCAGTGAACTACTGTGAGAAAGATGCAGGAAAGGTCCAGCAGTGCACCACTTTCCTGACCAATGAACTCATCAACAAGAACAGACTTTGTTGGAACAAGCCATTGTCATACAATCAAGGAACATTGAAAACTACGTTTGTTAATTTAATACAAGGGTGGCATAAAAGATTTTGATCCCTCGGGGGGACATAAAAAGTTCTGACCTGTCTTGAGGATGGAGAAAAAACGTTATGCCCCCTTTAAAAAAAAAAGGTCTGAATGGTAGTAAAGTTTTTTTTTTGCTGCCTTTGGTAAGTGAAAGTGGGGGAGACCCAAAATATTTTGCACATACTAGGGGGGGAGTAGTACATCTTTGCACCTCCACGCAAGATTTACTACCTCTACTGTAATTAATAAGCTTACATTAACATTTACACAGTCTCTCTTTAAGACAGTAGGGTGTATATATTTAAACCTAGGCCTATTATTACTTCACTGCATCAGGTTAATTGTGCCACTGTATGTGATCTGTTTAAGACTACTGTAACAGTCATAGCTGGTCAGACCTGCTGAGGGGTTGGTGGCAGCACGATGGACTGAAGGGGTGATGGCAGTGGTTGCATCTGGCACCTAAAAGTGAAAATTGAAAAAAAGTATCATACCCGTGATAAAGCAGGAAATGTAAGTCATTATTAACATGTGGAAAACAATGTGCTCTAATCATACTTTCCAAACAATATTTACATAAATGAAAAAAACTTTTTCTGCCACAACCCATGATACCTTAAGTTATTATCAACGTACCCTCTGGTAGACGACTCCGCCTGCTGCAGACACCAGGGCTGGGTCAGTGATGGGGGTACAGCTGCCTGACTGGTAGGAGAAGGCCACACAGCCACTGACCCGGGTACAGTCACGGCCACATCTGATAACACCATGGGTCGGTTCATCATTGGGAGGAGAAACTCTGGTGAAGTAGTCAGCAGATGTTGATGCTGCATCTGTAACTGTAAATGACCAGAAACTCTCTGAGAAGCTACTTTCTGAGTGCTGCATTGATGCAGGAGTACATCAATCCCATAGGGTCAGCATGATGCTTGAATGCAGCACCGGCAAGTAACCTACCAGGGCTGCATGCATTCACTAAAGGGACATTAAAGCAATCTGCTATCCTTAAAGGACTAAGTCAGAGGACTAGCTATTCCATTTGTAAAAGGCCTGAGTGTAAAAGAAAAGTTCGGTTGGAGTTCAGGAAGTAAAAGCACCTTGGCATTTGTTCAATTTGTACCATTGGCTTCATCACTAGGGATTTTATGGGGATTATCAAACAGGAATTGGTTGTTTTGGAAGGTTATGTGTATAGAAATAGGGAGCAGAATCAAGATGAATTGTAAATAGATCATTATCAACCTCTGACTAAAATACTTTCTTGTCAATTACCTGGTGAAGAATGGAGATGCAGCAAAATGCAAACCCAAATAAGGCTGTTTGTCCAAACCATTTTCTGAAAGAGAAAATCTTTTATTAAGAATATCAATACAACATATACAGCCTCATAATTAGACATAATTGGGGAATGAAGGACTTATTCCAAGATATTTAAATCATGTGTATACCGCCAATTGGCCCAATATGACACTATTTGAATCATCCATACTCCTGACATCTACCAACCTCTTAGCTTTATTATTCACTCAAACTAATTCAACAATTGGTCTATGAAAGGATCAGATTGGACATTAAAGTGAACTTACCTCCCTGGATGCTTACCAATCTGTTCTCCGGGTGAACAATCCACGAGTGATGTTACATCTACACACGGCTTCCTGCACCCTGCACCACACTGATAATCTTCAGGCTCCTGACCTTAGTCAGTGCAAATCAGTCAATAATACCTAACCAAGCCAGTAATTTTCTGGCTTCCTGTACAACCAACCTAGGTTAGGTAATTCTGTCAGGTTGGTCAGTCCTGACCAACTCATATAAGTCCTTTTGAGTAAGGCATTTGTCATATGTTGTGTTCCTTCAGTCAATTTTTAATAGCACTTTGTCATGCCTGACCAATGTCCCTACAACTAACCTAAGATGGCCACTACAGACTAAGGGCTGGGGTTTAGATTTGTTGTGCATACACCCTGTACTGACGTTATTATAACCACAAACATTTATTTCATTGAATTCAGGGATCCCCTGGGGGGCAACAGCCTCTCAGCACCGAGAGCTTAAGGAGCCCCATCTGCACCTTCACACGACCCACACAACTCACTGTTTACCTCTTTATTGGACTGACTACAATGAAACCACTTATATACTGCCTTCTTTCAGAAAGCAGATAATTGTTTTCCAGTGGACACTATTGATATGCCATGTGTTAATCACCCTGAGGTTGACTGCAGAGCTTGTGTTAAGCTGGTCGAGCATACCACTTCACATGTACCCATATACCATACTGTGTGCTCCACATGTACCCCATATAATCTACTGTGTGCTCGCTGCGACAGTCTAAGTGAACAAATGTTTCACATTGATTAAAAGTCTATGTTAGTCACCTTGTTGATAAGCTCTTGATATTCCCCAGGGCACTGCATGCTATAGAGGTAAGCTATGAAACATAGGACTCTTGGCCCAGTCATGTTAACACACTTTCAGCAAACTTCAGAGAAGATATTGAGATCTAGTATTGATATATGCTGTTTCCTTAAAGCTGAAGATTCTTGGTTCCCATTTGTTGAAAGCTTGATCCACAGCACATGTTTGACCTTGTACATGCCTGGTCCATACAGGCTTGCGGTACCTAAGTTTGTGGTTGCTAGACACTGACAGCACTCTGTCAGTGACTTTCTATCTAACTGTGCTTTTTTTATAATGTGTATTAGTCACATTGTCAGTCCATGACCTTTAACGTTTATTGGAAAAGATTGCACTTCTTTCATTGTCGATGGTTAGTGGGTGCTTTTATTGGGCAAGTTTAGTTTTAGGTACTACAACTTCCATGTTTTATGGCCTTCAACTTCATTCCCACATGGGATGCTGTCAGACACGCTCAGGACAGGTGCAATAATAAAGTTACAAATTCAGTCTTTGAGAAATTATTTATTATTTTGTCACAGGATGTATCAAGCATCCTTTATAGAGGATTTGATTTTAAAAAAACACAATTTATTTCATTCTCAACAATAGCACTTAAAATCTGCAATGGGATAACATGACACATGACTGTATTATGCTCTTGTTTGAATTTTGTAAATTTCTGAAGCTAGAGCTGATCATTTCATTCCTTTAACAATGCATACTTGTGTATGAGGCGTTACATTCCTATACAAGATGTACCTGCTATACAAGATGTACCTGCTAATGGAATGCACATATTGCTCGTGATATACCATTATTCTTACACAACCTAACCAAACTTTCCTACTTCCGAAGTCAATGTATGATGGCGTACAGAAGTAAAGGTGTATTGATAGTTATGTATCACTTTCATCTCACCGGCTGCCAATGTGGCCATGTGCATGTATGATGTTTAGGGAATCTAAAATTCAAATCCTGGCTATATTGAGACTAAATGCCCCTAACCTCAAAAACCAAAGTAAACGTTTTTCCCATTAGAAACTGTAATCAGTATTTGGGACTCTAACTCTTGCCTTAGTTCCCTAGCCCTGCTGCTAAATCTGATCAGGATAATTATGAATGGTTCCAGATGGATTTCTTCAGGCTTGTTCAAATACATTAATGCCCATGCTAATGGTACCTTAGTAATATGTTTACCCCAAGGCTACCTTTATAATGTATAGATGAGAGTGTGAATACTCACACACCTGGACGCCCTTAGGGAGTGGTCATTTTTTAACAACGGGCGGAGTCGGTAGATTTTCCCGCGAGCGGGTCTAAATTTGTTTGGTCCCCCCCTCACATTGATTAAACTTCTATATTAGTCATCTTGGTGATAAGCTGTTGATATTACCCACGACACTGCATGCTATAGAGGTAAGTTATGAAAGATAAGATTCTTGACCCAGTCATGTTAACAAACTTTCAGCAAACTTCAGAGAAGATCTGGTAAATAGATAGGAACCGGTTCTTGTGAAGTCCTCCAGAGGATACCCCACTTTTGGTGCCCCCCTCGAGAGGCCCCCGCTGCACCAGAGATATGATTATTGTGACTTTAGTACTGTACCATAGTAGCAAAACCCCTCGTATAAGCCGCACCCCGACTCTGGACCGATCCTATAAGCAGCAGCAGCGATCTGATTCAATTACTAGCTGCGGCTTATACGCGAGGATTTACGGTGTGAAGTACACAGCATTCATTTTCACACCTAGTTGTAACAACACCTACAGCTGTGAATTAACCTTCACACCTAGATGTGTCCACACCAATAGCTTTATGGTAGCCTTCACACCTATCGTAAAACCCCTCCTTTAAGACAAACCCCTTGTATGAGAAAAAAAAACATTAAAATAGTTTCTTTTTAATCCTACCGTAAAACCTCGCGTAGAAGCCGGGGCTAGTACGCGAATCAGATCGCCAATGCGGCTTATAGGATCGGCCCAAAGTCGGGGTGCGGCTTATACGCGAGTTTTTCCCAATTTATATTTCTAAATAACCCTAAAATGCCATCCCATTACTGCTACACTAGCCTAGTACATGTGTACCGGGACAGGGTTGGGGGGGAGGGCAGGGGGACCCTGGGCATTAGCGGCTTTCTCTGAGCAGAGTGACGGGGGGGGGGGGGTGGGGGTGTGAAGTCGGTTAGCTACCCTGTAACAGTAACAGCTTTCTCTGTCTTGGGGGGGGGGGTGACCGGCACATACATGTGCTACCGGGTAATTTCGGAGAGGGGTTAAGAAAGCTGTCAACACTCATGGAGGCCCCACGGGCCACGGGAGGCAGTACGGGCCGCCAAGAGGCCACACAGGGCCACCAGGATGACTCTGACCCCATTTGGGACTCATACACTAAGCCTCAAGTTCAGGGTGCGGCTAATACGCGAGTTTTTCCAATGGGTGATTCAAAGGGCCTCTGCGGCTTATAGCATAGGGCCAAAGTCGGGGTGCGGCTTATACGCGAGTTAGGCTTATACGCGAGGTTTTACGGTCTATAAGAAAACCCCGCCACCCCCTAGTTAAGCAAAATAAATCCCAAATAAGGCCGTCTTAGAGGCTGGGTTTTACGGTAGTTGTGCCAACAGCTACAGGTGTGAATTAGCTTTTACACCAGTGACCTAAATGTCAACAACACCCACAGGTGTCATTTGGATATAATAACTAACAAGTAAGAGACTTCAGTTGACATTATTGGGTTTATTTCTGGTGCTTTGCACCCAAACTGAGACAGATTGACTGAAGAATGAAACGACGAGAAGGTAACATAGTTTTGCAAACATAATCTAGTAAAAATGACAATTCAACTTTGGCATAAGGAGAAAAGGCATTCTAAATATTGGTGAAAAATTGATATCACAGTATTGGAGATCTGATGATTTGTACTGCTAGGGTCTACACTCAAGGAGAACCCAGGAGAACCAGGAGTGCAGATCTAAATGTTGGTACAACCTCAATATCACAGTATTTTGATCTAATTACAATATATGTACAACAATATATAAAATACACATTAAAGAACAGGAAAACGATGGTCCATATTAGACTACTGTGGTCTACTGTATACACGTTATATAGATCAGACAGACTGTGGTGACGGCTGTGGTCATTGTATGGTGATCGTCTGCACTCAGGGAGAACCCAGGAGAACCCAGAGTGACCGAGGACTGAACCGAGCATCCATCTGTATTTTATCAATATCAGTCTTGAAAACAATACTGTGATCATATTTTTTCTTTTTATCCCTCTTTAATCTTTTTTTCTGCTCTGATGATTGTACTGTTAGTCCACACACAAGGAGAACCCAGGAGAACCAAGAGTGAGAATCTAAATGTTTTGGTACAATATCACAGTATTGAAGATAATTAATTGACCATCTCATTGGAATAAATATCACAATATATATACAACAATATACAAAATATTCAACAAATAACAGGCAAATGATGGTCCATATAACCATGGTCTACTGTATACACATTATATATATAGATGAGACAGACTGTGGACACACTGCTCTGATGATTGTACTGTTAGAGTCTGCAGTCAGGGAGAACCCAGGAGAACCAAGAGTGCAGATCTAAATGTTGGTACATCAAACAGCACAGTTTTCTCATTATTGGAATAAATATCACGATATATGTACACAAATTTATGAAATAAACTTCAAACAGACTGATCTTTGTACGGTTATGGTCTGCACTCCGGGAGAACCCAGGAGAACCCGGAGTGACTGAGGACTGGACGCGGCCTCCGTCTGTACTTCCACAGACGGGAGGGACCTGCAGCGCCCCCTTCAGGGAACCACAGGAACCGGTAGGTGCTGCCACCTACCAGGTCCCCACGGAACTACTTCCAGGAGCATGTGGTCTCCATCCACAGTGACTACTTAAACCTGTACCTGTTTGTAGTGTGGTATACCTCTCTACTGTACATGCTAATAGACTCTACTGCTGAACTTCACTGATGGACCATCTTCTCCTTCACACCCACGGCGCTATATTCAATGTGAAACTGATGGGATGATTGTACTGTTAGCGTTTACACTCAAGGAGAACCCAGGAGAACCAGGAGTGAGTATCTAAATGTTGGTACAATATCAATCACACAGAACTAATACATTGATCATCTCATCACAATAAATATCTGTACAAAAACACAACATTTAAAAAAATACTGAGACTGATGTGGTCATTGTACGGTTATCGTCTAAACCCTAGGAGAACCCAGGAGAACCTAGAGTGACTGAAGAGAGGACCAAGCATCTGTCTGTATTATATCATTATCACAGTCTTAAAGACGATACATTGATCATCTTCTTTTTGAATTTTTTTTCTTTTAATCTTTTTTTTTTCAATTTTAATTTTTCAATCTTTTTTTTCAATTTTAATTTTTTAATCTTTTTTTTCTTTTATCCTTTTAGTATAAATATCATTATATATGTAAAACAATATGTAATATACATATCAAACAACAGGAGAACGATGGTCCATATTAGACTACACATTATCAGACAGCGTGATCTTTGTACAGTTATGGTCTGCACTCCGGGAGAACCCAGGAGAACCCGGAGTGACTGAGGACTGGACGCGGCCTCCGTCTGTACTTCCACAGACGGGAGGGACCTGCAGCACCCCCTTCAGGGAACCACAGGAACCGGTAGGTGCTGCCACCTACCAGGTCCCCATGGAACTACTTCCAGGAGCGTGTGGTCTCCAACCACAGTGACATGTTAACCTGTACGTGATCTGAAGTGTTGGAAACTCTGTGATAAATTATTCACCACTCTACTTCTCTGATGGACCATTTAAATACTCAAAATCACCGTGCTATATCCATTGAAGGATGCGTGTAGGCAGCGGCATTCATGATTCCTGTAATGTTCCCCATACCCTGGCCCCCCCATGCATATATTTGAACCTTCGTATTCAGAGTTGACACAATGTTGACACGTATTCAGACACATACCATGATACACAATGTTTGCATCTGTTCTGACTTTAAACACATAATTTTGGTTCGTATTTTGGCATATAAATTGACAATTTTTAGATTTATGTCTGATGATTGATGTTACTCATTGAAGTCTGATGTTCATCTTCGTACGTGCTAATGTTGCTGTCATTCTCCGCTTCATTCTCCACTTAGTCATCGTGAGGTGTCTGAAGGAAAGAGAAAGTTTGGGTAAATACATTGTGCTTAATGCGGCGTACTGAGCTTTTCCCATTTCTGGTTTTGTTTTAGTCTACCATGTGGTTGAATTTAATTGACTACCAAACCATGATCTTTCTGGATATTTTAAGTATGCAGGGGTGTGAAATACCGAAAGCAGTTTCATCTGAAGACCATTATGCGTCTCCGGGTCGCGTTATTATTAATGCTTTTCTTTCAATAAGTTTTGCAATTAAGGTTGCTTAATCACTTAAAACCTATCTTTCATTGACAGATACATTCAAATTATGCATTTAGCTACAGATTCATTTTCTCAGTGAATTTAGAGGAATGATCCTCTGGGACATAGAAAATGCGGAATTCCGCATATCTGCGGAGATTTCACACCCCTGGTATGTAGGTGAGTAACTCGCTGGCTGCATTCATGCATCATGCTGACCAAGGACATGATGCATTAAGGCATGATGCCTTTCTTAAAGAGCTAAAGAGGAGCGGGGACCAACAAGAAGCACTTACCGGGTGTGGTTGTGCTTATTTCAGCGGCACGGCCTTCTCCAGGCTGTCCTCATCATCCATGTCAATGATGACGTGCCCAGGCAGACTCTCGAGACGCTGAAACATTTAGGATTCGGGATTAATCTACTTCATTCCTTAGATTATGATTGATTGATTTGTTTAACGTCCAGACGTACATCAAGTACCTCACGGGACATTATAAAGTATATTGTAATGCTCTCTGATAAGCCTAACTTATCATTATCAGGCCCCCCTCAATGAGAGAAATTTAGGAGCTGTGGCGTTTTTTGTTTTGTTTTTTAGAGAGGGGTTATAAGTATATAATTCAAACGAACTGGGTTATTTAAATGGAAACTTAAAAATTACCTTGGCTTCATCTGATTCTTGCACGCTGCCTCCACAGGCTCCAGCTTCCAGGTGGATTTTTGACAGTTGAGCCCAGTAGGACTTAGCCTCGAATAGCCCTGTGGTTTTGCGCGCATTCAGGGCCCTCACAGCGTTGCAGGAGTGGCGCTCCTGAGCTTCCCTCAGGGCCTGCTCAGCCTTCAGCTCCTCGTTGACCTCATTCTGTATGGCGAGTTCGGTGGCTTCACGCTTGGCCTTGTGCCTGGCAGTGCGCTTGGCAATGCGCCCATTTCGGACATGCTGTCTGAGCTCTTCAGCGGTTGGGTCGGCATGCTGCCCAGGACCTGCCTTGACAGCAGCCTTGTCATGCTTGTAGGCCTTCAGCCTCTTCTTGGCCCTGTCTAACTGCTGCTGAGTCGCCTCATCCGCCATCTTCTTCTCATTGTTGCCAACCACTGCAGCATCTTTCTCTACCATGATCTTTGACACATCCTTCTCTACCACGGCCTTTGACACATCTTTCTCTAACACGGCCTTTGACACCTCTTTCTCTACCACAGCGTTTGACACCTCTTTCTCTCCCTTTGCAGCATCCTTTGGCACATGCTTACTGATCTCGGTGACAGTCTTCTCAACTTTGCTCATTGCCTTCAGCAATTCCCTTCCTGCCTTCCTTTCGGCCTTTACAGCATCTTTGAATTCCTTGTCTAGTTTTTCGTCCTCCTTGGCGGCATCATTCTCTGCCTTTTTCTTGGCCTTTTCGGCATCCTTCGCTTCCTTTTCCTTGGCCTTCCTGGCATCCTTTTCGGCCTTATCGTCTGCCTTTAGGGCATCCTTTTCAGCCTTTTCCTGGGCCTTCCTATCATCCTTCTCTTTCTTTTCGGCAGCCTGTGCAGCTTGTTCCTCCTCCTTTGCTACCTTTGCAGTAGCCTTTGCGATGGCCTTGGTGACAGCCTTGTTGGCCTTGGCTTTGCGCTGGGCCTCTGACTCAGCCTCTTTGTTCTTGTAAGCCTGGCGTTCATCTTCGTTCATGAGCTCCACCTTAGCGGCCAGCTTCTTGGCCTTCTCTGCCTTCTCAGCAGCCTTCTTAGCCTCAGCCTTACGGTCAGCCTCTTCACGTTTCTCCCCCAGCAGGGTGAACAGCTCGTATTGAGTCACTTCCATGTAGCCTGCAACAACAATGTTAAAGTGATAACTTCGGGTTGACCCTGATTTCATGAGAATTGGAAAGGTATTTTACAAAAATTCAGCCAATCAAAATCATCTAAAATATCGAAATGTTGGTACTAATCGATCTTCATACTACATTAATGTACACCAAGGATTTTTACTCAACGACAAAATAACAAAAAAATTGTGTACAAAATCTCTCTGTCTGCTATTGCGGGAATGTACCATTTCTCCATTTTACAGCAAAAGTGAAATAATTCTATCTATCTTACATAGAGTTCCCCCATGAATTTGAATTCATCGCTTTGTCCCCGATATATTGTTATCATAATTTATTAACTCGATGATAGTGTCTTTGGTGATGGGTTCTACAACTGTTACTAAAGTCAACCCCCATTGGGTGGTTGTATTAGAGGGAGTCAACTTCCACACAATCTGATATGTTTGGGACTATCGAAAAATGGCTGCATCAGAGAGGTGGCTTTGTTAGGGATACTGTAAAACCTCTGTGATAAGCTGACATTTTTTGGGCATTTTAGGCTTAATTTGGCTTATAGCATTGTCTCAAAGATGGGGGGGTTGTCTTATCAGAGAGGTTTTACGGTAGGTAATATTTTGTTTTGACTTACGGGCTCGGATCTGCCAGTAGGCACGTCGCATCAGGTCAGCCATGGGGCATGCGATCAATAGACTGGTCATTGCCATCATGACGGTCCAGGCGTCCTTCTCCATCATGTGGACGTCCAGTTCTAACAAAGAAAGGGACACAAACTGTTAAAAAAAGCATTTACCAATTTGCATTGCCCCTCAGACAATCTCACACAATCAATTAAAAAAGAACAAGTCGATGAATTTTGATAAGTATAGTTAACAATCATATGACAAAAACCAGATATGTTGAATTCTGTTATTTAACATTTTAATAGGGTAATATTTACATCAATTAATGCCCAGCTCTCACCGCTAACACTTCAACACAGAGTAGACTAGAGATGGGACTGGTAGACGCTTGGTAAGAATACTACTCTAAGGGACCAAAAGTGCATTAATGTGCTATGCCCTTTGTCTCTATTTGTGGTCATGATGCATTCATGCAACCCTAGCTGAGTAACTTGTCAGCTGTATTCATGCATCATCATGACTCTTTGGGAGTGTATCAACCCCATAGGTCAGGAGTTACTCACCAGAGCTGTATAAATGTAGCAATGGTGAGTTACTTGCCAGGGTCTGAATGTAGCACTTGTGCGTTACTCGTCAGAGCCTCATTCATGCATCATGATAATAAAAGGCATACCGTAAAACCCCACCTTTAAGACGCTATTGTATTTAAACCCCGCCTTTAAGAAAAATTGTATGAAAAATAAATCCCAAATAAAATTTGTCTTAAAGGAAGGGTTTAACGGTAATCTTCAAAGCAGTTTGCAGCCCCTGGTGGGATAATATAAGAGAGTAACTTACCGAAGCCGCTGACCATGCAGATGGTGGTGAGGCTCATAGCAAGGCTGCTGGACAAGTAGGAAAGTGCCAGGATAAGGGCTGTCACAAAGGCACTGAAACATACAGGTTAGCTGTCAAACACATGCTGTCACATACAGGTCAGCCGTCAAACACATGCTGTCAAATACAGGTCAGCTGTCAAACACATGCTGTCACAAACAGGTCAGCTGTCAAACACATGCTGTCACACACAGGTCAGCTGTCAAACACATGCTGTCACACACAGGTCAGCCGTCAAACACGTGCTGTCACACATAGGTCAGCTGTCAAACACATGCTGTCACACACAGGTCAGCGGTCAAACACGTGCTGTCACACATAGGTCAGCCGTCAAACACATGCTGTCACAAACAGGTCAGCCGTCAAACACATGCTGTCACATACAGGTCAGCCATCAAACACATGCTGTCACAAACAGGTCAGCTGTCAAACACATGCTGTCACAAACAGGTCAGCCGTCAAAAACATGCTGTCACAAACAGGTCAGCCGTCAAACACATGCCGTCACATACAGGTCAGCCGTCAAACACATGCCGTCACACACAGGTCAGCTGTCAAACACATGCTGTCACATACGGGTCGGCCGTGTGTGCTGTTTAACCATTTAAAGGCAGTATAGTAGTTTAATGCATCATGGCTGTGTCTCACGAACTTGGGCCAACGTTTTTGTCGATGACCGGGTGCGGTTGTTTGGAGGAGTAAAAAAAGATTAAAATTTTTGTTATTTACAATTTTTATGAATAAAAATTGTAAAATTCAATTTTTCTTTATGTTTATCCCTCCAAACAACTTTTCTAGATGGCCGGTCATAGACGGCACCCGGTCATAGACGGCACCCGGTCATAGATGGCACCCGGTCATAGACAAAATTATTGGCCCAAGTTCGTGAGACACAGCCTCATGCATTTGCGGTCATGATGCATCAAGTATCATGCTAACCATACAGGGTTAATGTACTCCTGAATGGTCAGCACGATGCATGAATGCAGTCGTGGCAAGTACATTCAACACACCTACATGCATGTATTATGACCACCAAGGAGACACGATGCGGCCCTTAAAGGGTTAACATAATGTACCATGCCCTACTACAGAAACATGCTTTATAAATAAGAAATGTCAAGCTAAAATTTCTAGTCTCAAACTACTTTATCTCTATTTTCTTTCATGAGAACTGATTCACTATTTACCGTTTATTACTTTTGCCGATGCAGACCCCGAGGAGGCTGTTATGGTGGTCGTACTGCTCCACACACTTCTGACACTTCAGGCAGTGGCCGGTACGGAAAGGCCTGAAACACAACAGGCACGGTCAGACATGTGTTATCACGTTTTAAATCTTATTTTTGAAGTTGAAGTTGAAAATTCTTTTATTTATCCTGAAATATTACATTAGCCTAGGGCATGTTTTAATAATATTCCAGCTCATGTGTCCATGCATGAACATACATTTTCATCATAGTATAATTAATTACATCATTAGTCCTTATGGACAGAGTATGTTACATTTAAATTAAAGGTCCAAAAAGGGTGTGTCAGATGTTATGACACATGCCTGATGGAATATGGCATATGAGAGAGTGGTAAAATTTTGAAATTTTGAATAAAAGGTTATGGCCATTATGGCCTACAAATGCTATTAATTGGATTGTTAAGAGAGATGGAATGAGAAGTATTAGTTACATAATAATATAAAGTCTTGGGTGGGTGGCACTGAGAGAGGGAGATAATGCTGGGACTCCCTCGTATAGAGGGAGAGGTTCTATGTCCTTGACATGACCGTGAGGTCATGTCGTTGGGTCAAGCATGAGTTTGGTTGCATAGAACTCCTTCCTTTTTGAAACAAACCTAGTTATATCGTCGATATTTCTTATATCTTTGTCAAAGGAGTTCCATGTCATTGACTGTCTGAATCTTAAATTTTCTTTCCTGAATAATGTTTTTCCTCTGCTCTTAGCCCTTATACATATCATTACCATATCAGAGATGCCACAGAGTCCCCGACAAAAAGCAGGAAATCCTACAAGTTTGATCACATTTATGTAGGAAATCAACCTAATATAATACAGAAATTCCAGCCAAAAAGTAGGAATTCCTGCAATAGGAGGAGAAGTGGATTCTCTGCCATATGCATATCCCTTGATCTTCATTGATTTTGTCTTTCTCAACAGTACTACAACTACAATGATTAAAATGTTGGTATAGTTATTAGTGAGATAGCTTTTGATTAAGATAATTAGATAAAGACACAACATAACGCCATTATATAGATAATGCTGTCTTGAGTTAGCAGATGATGGAATCAACAAAAACTTTTTTAACATTAAAACAATGTGTTAATGCAAACATGAATTGTACAAATCATGTTGAAACGTTCAATTATCTGTTACCGTAAAACCTCGCGTATAAGCCTAACTCGCGTATAAGCCGCACCCCTAACTTTGACAGATTATATAAGCCGCAGAAGGGGTCTGAAAATTATTAATTTGGTACTGTAGTATACTTATAAAAACTCTCGTATAAGCCGCACCCTATATAGGCATGTTTGGTATCAAAAGAAAGCTGAGTCTGACTCGCGTACTAGCCGCGGTTTGTACGCGAGGTTTTACGGTAGGTAAAATAACATTTTAGATAGCAAGTACACTGTATATATATTTTTTTAAAACACTTAAATAGCATTTTAAAACTTAAATTCTCCTGTAATCATTCTACACACATTTGAAAATGTTAATAAATGTATTTTAATAAAGCTACTTGAAAGCTAACTTATATTACCATTAATCTACATTTTTGTATGAATCTACTGGAATCTTAACTACCATTAAACCCAGGCTGATGGATGAACCCACTTTTAAGCTGAACATCCAGTTTGAGAAAAAAACATTCGGCCTATGTTAAAGATCATTTTTCTCTTTGATAAAATGTATTGAAACCAATATAAGCCAAACCCCCTATTTGAGAAGGGAAAAAAAGTCCAAATGAATTTCTCTAATAGGTGGGATATTAAGGCAACTTTAATTGAAGCACACTTGTAGTATTAATTTACAATGTGTTAACGTGTTATTGATTAACATGCCAGTAGATTCTGTATCAAGTTATGTTTTTGTATCACGTTCATGCAATTTTAATCTGCACACACTCCTATTTCTTCAGGCCTAACTATGATTATTTGAGATAACTCAAACGATAGTAATGGTTAGTAAAACAGGAACACAATTATTACAAACACATGAGTATGGTTGAAAGGGGGGGGGCTGATTAGAAAAAAAGTTGTGTTCTGGTACATGGCCAAAATAGAATAGGCCCAATAATATTGATTCAATGTTGTTGTTTTTTTACGATTTTGTTTTAAGATATGAGGAGCAATTTCTCACTTTTGTCATCATTTCTTTATAAAAATGGCTACCGTAAAACCTCTCTGATAAGCCGACCTCCCTTATAGGCTGACCCCCCAGTTTGAGAGAATGTTATAAGCCAAATTTGGACCTATTTAAACATGGTTAAACTATAATTTACTTAATAAAAAATCCTCCCTTATAAGCCGACCCCCCTCTTGGAGACAATGCTATAAGTCAAATCAGGCCTAAAATCCCCAAAAAACGTCGGCTTATCAGGGAGGCTTTACGGTACTTGTAAAAACCCCAAAAGGTTATTCTCCTTACTCAACCAAGAAGCTAAATGTCAACACATTCAAATGCGAAACAAGTCAATGTAACAACACATCCTTTAGACGAGTGGCGTCCTTCCTGTTTGTATCCTGCTGTACAAAGTAATATATTTCTCAACATTAATTTTCATGACCTAAAGAATGGACGAGAATGTTAACTACCCTGGTGGATAATTCAAGCCACTCCCATCCCCAGTATGTTGTTGATATTGAACATTAGATACAAGTGATAATCTAAAAGAATCCATATCAAACTTATTACATGAATAGCTTTTTAAAAAAAAACTATTCCTATCCAAACATATGTTCACCAATGAAATTAATACAACGTTATTTTTTTACACTATTTTTTTTTTCATTTTGTATCCTATGAATTGCACTGAGTATAAACCTGAACTAAGCTGACATAATAACAAAATGCCTGTAAAAAGAACAGAACTGTCTACTCACGCATTGATCTCACATCTTTCACACTTGTAGGTCCACTCATCCAGGGGCAGGGTTTCCCCCGTGTCCACCAGGAGTTTTCCGGGCTGGGCGAGTTTCTCTTTGACCTCGGCTACAGCAGACTCTGTTGTCATGGTGACTATTGCGGCTATCACTGTGGCACAGAGCAGTGCATCGTTCATCTAAGCAGTTGGTTAAGGGCTATCTCAACAATTGTAACTATGGAAACAACTGTCCACTATTACAACTATTGTAAACATAGATCTAGATATATTCGCATGTACCTGTAGGTATACATTTTCACGATTTTCCTAAAAAGTCCAATTTCGCTTGCATTTCAATTTGCGAATTTCCAAGACTGGCACAGCCGCACTTTATTTCAATACTGTAGAGTTCTATATACACTTTTAGCCTATTACATACTATAGAGGGGGGGGGGGGTCAACAAAATTTCATCCCCTCTAGAAGGGGGGGGGAGGTCAAGAAAAATTTAACCCTTTTCAGGTAATCAGGATAATTCGGACATGTCTCAAGAGGGGAGGGGGGGGGCAGAAAAATGTTGTCTCGAGAAGGGGGCGGGCAGAAAAATGTTCACAACAAGAATTGCGGTTGTTGCCGCGTAAAAAATGCCTCAGGCATTTATATACGCGGCAACAACCACAATTCTTGCATTCGAAGAAATATAATGTCTACATGGTTGGTATGTTTGAAGGTAACCCATTCAAGACACCAAAAAAGCAGGGCTGGGAAGGGGTTATCAGGGGGAAGGATGATATTACTTCAAATATGGCATTTCCTATGAATCCCTTGGGTCCATGTTAGAAGGTAAGGAAATGTGTGTTGCTAGGCAGATAAACAATTACAATTGATGTTGCTAGGCAACCAGCGGGATAAGCAACAAACTGATAGAACCATTGAATTCCTTGGGTCCATATGAGGGGGTAGGTATGATTATAATCAACCTTAGGACCATGGAAATGTGCGTTGCTAGGCAGATAAACAATTAGAATAGCCGTTGCTAGGCAACCAGCTGTATTAGCAACAAACCAATAGAACCATTGAATTCCTTGGGTCCATATTAGGGGGGGTAGGTATGATTATAATCATCCTTAGGACCATGGAAATGTGTGTTGCTAGGCAGATAAACAATAAGAATAGCCGTTGCTAGGCAACCAGCTGTATTAGCAACAAACCATTAGAACCATTGAATTCCTTGGGTCCATAATAGGGGGGATAGGTATGATTATAATCAACCTTAGGACCATGGAAATGTGTGTTGCTAGGCAGATAAACAATTAGAATAGCTGTTGCTAGGTAACCAGATGTATTAGCAACAAATGGATAGAACCATTGAATTCCTTGGGTCCATAATAGGGGGGGTAGGTATGATTATAATCAACCTCAGGACCATGGAAATGTGTGTTGCTAGGCAGATAAACAATAAGAATCGCCGTTGCTAGGCAACCAGCTGTATTAGCAACAAACCAATAGAACCATTGAATTCCTTGGGTCCACAATAGGGGGGGTAGGTATGATTATAATCAACCTTAGGACCATGAAAAAGTGTGTTGCTAGGCAGATAAACAATTAGAATAGCCGTTGCTAGGCAACCAGCTGTATAAGCAACAAACTGATAGAACCATTGAATTCCTTGGGTCCATATTAGGGGGGGTAGGTATGATTATAATCAACCTTAGGACCATGGAAATGTGTGTTGCTAGGCAGATAAACAATTAGAATAGCTGTTGCTAGGCAACCAGCTGTATTAGCAACAAACTGATAGAACCATTGAATTCCTTGGGTCCATATTAGGGGGGGTAGGTTTGATTATAATCAACCTTAGGACCATGGAAATGTGTGTTGCTAGGCAGATAAACAATTAGAATAGCCGTTGCTAGGCAACCAGCTGTATTAGCAACAATCCGATAGAACCATTGAATTCCTTGGGTCCATATTAGGGGGGGTAGGTATGATTATAATCAACCTCAGGAACTATCAAAGGTTGATTTATATTATTGTTATCACATAGCATAAATTTGTGTTGTGACACCTTAATCCAAGATGGCGGCACAATCCAAAATGGCGGCCCCCATTCTGACTTCTGGCAAAGTGCAAACATCATATACCTCATTCTGGTGGTGCCTGGCGGCACCACCAGGTGGCTACGCCACCGCTTCGGCATAAAAAATCCACCAACCCCCACTGTTGACAAAGACGAAGACTGAAGAGTGAATATGAAAGACTCAAAAGTCAAATTCCGTAAAATAAAAGTAAAAACTACAAAGTTGAAAGACTTGTAAGTGCTGGGACAAGTCAAAGTGGCACACTTAGAATAGTTAGATCTATCAAATTCATACAAATTCAAGGTAGCATTTTTCACCAAAAGGATACCGCCAACCATGGCATGAACAGCTCTTTTTTGTCCAACAATGGCAACAGGCCATTTGTAGAGGCCCCGATAGAAGACAGCACGAAGAGGGCAACACCCGCCAGTCCACTGTCCCCGGGGAGACATCCGATGTGGTTCCTCTTCACTTCTCTGAACAAAGTTCCCCCAAGCTCAGGGTCAGGCCGACACTTACTGAAGGGGCACTGAAACTTACTCAGTGCACCCATCTTGGTGTTGCTGTGTACTTACAGGACGATCATCTTCTCATGCATGAAGATATCTAGGATATTTCTGTAGGTAGTCTAAGGAAATGCGTCGTGCTTGTCTGCTAAAACTCCGTCAACTAACCTGTCACCATAGAGATGAGTCACGTGATCTGACCGCGCCTTGTGATTGGTTTCTCATTTGTGACGTCACATCATCTAGTCACGGAGCTTGTTCTGGGTACGTGGTATCTGAACTTTGCAATTTTCGCGGGAATTTTCGTTTTTATTTTGAGTTACATTCAAAAGTAACGATCTCCTTCCATTTTATTCGTTATTCCTAACAGTAATCTAGGATAACCTCGGCATTGATAGGTGATAGTTAGCAGTACTTGGGGGGTTCGTCAACTTCAACTGATGGTTATCAGCGATAACGTCGCGCAAACCGTACACTCTTCAACATTTCCTTGGTGACTAAAGTACACTAGTGTGTCATCGGTCAGTGATCTGCATGGAGAGTGGTAAAGAAAATGGCGGAAAATTGAGCAGAAAGGGGCCGGCAAGACGATTTCACTCTACAAGTTACTCTCTGGACTCTAAGGTTTGCATCCAATTTCAATTTTCCCCTTCAGTAGAGCTTTGTTGATGGTGATAGATTGTTATGAACGTCATGTGATTGGATGCCAGCCTTGTTTAATGTTAGTTGTTCATGATTGTTGGATGACACATCAGGCGGAAAGCCGCGTGCACGGGTTCAGTCGTCCGTGACATGATCGGAGGTAGGTCGAGAAACCCACCTCTTCCCTCCGTAGTCCGTTCAAAGACAGTTGGAGCCTCTACGATCTAGATCGGAGGAGGACGTGGGACTGGGAGGTGGGAGGCCCTAGGGCCAAAGTAAAAAAAAAAGTTGGTCTCCGGTAACATGTACTAACATGGTCTGAGAAGCTAACCAAGCTAGGGCTTTGGCCCGGTCGGTCGGACTTTTTTGATTCAAAAAAAAAATTCTTTGCTCATCTCATTTTTAGGCCTGGATTTAGGGTTTTCATTCTAAAATCCTTAAAGGCGCACTGAGTTGAGGACCTAGCCCTGCCGAGTTTTGTACGCAAATGACGTCATGGGTTCAGTGCGCCTTTAAAGCTTAATAATTGTCCGATTTAGAAACTGTAAAAAACAGAAAGTGACTAAAAAAAAGAAAAACAGAGGGTGACGCTGCACGGTGCCTCTACATGTCATAGGGTAAAAATCGACACGTGCGACACGGCGACACAGCCCTTTACTCTTTAGGCTTTTAGTTTTAAAAATCGACACGTGCGACACGGCCCTTTTAAAAATCGACGGACACAGGCATGCTTTAATTAAAAGACCAAGTACCGGTATATTGTATAGGGATAAAACTCCACACAAGGACACGGCTGTTTTTCTAAAAATCGACACGGCTACATGATACTTAATACATGGTAAAAATGCGGGCACCCATGTAGAGGCACTGCACTGTACTGCACTGTCTTGCTAGACCGGGTCGGGCTACCCGAAACTAAACTTTATTTTTATTTGGCCTAGCCTAGGCCTAGGCCTAAACAGTAACAGCATTACGTCATTCGACTCATTCAGTCATTGATTGTTTTACCATGAATCTAAATGGACGTTCATGGTTTTAGTACTTTTACCCATCATAAACTGTGGGCTATTCCGTTTGGTCCAGGGCAAAGTTTGCCGTTTGGACATTGATAATGATTACCTTTCCACCAGGTCCAGGTTAGTACTGGTAATACTACTATTGCACTATTAAAAAGCATTATTTTAATACGGAGCACGGTAGTTCAACTAGCGCTGAGCCGAGACTTGAGAGTCCCGATTTTTCCTCAGCAAATTGAAAAGCAAGAGGACACTTGGAGTACCTGTACATACTAGATCAAGTATGGCCCTAATTGAGCTTTCAACCTCGGCTACTGGAGCCCTTGCCACACAGCTAGTACCTCAAGTCCTCATTCAAGCCGTTGCCATTGGAACTGGATAATTAGTAAGACATGCCCTAGGCTACTGTAATTTTCCAGTATAAATAAACAAAATTTCAACTTCAACTTCACACAGGTAAACATGACAAAAATAGACCAGGCAGCAGAGATACATAGACAAAACTCCACGCCATTGACATACATGCACATCATACTTCATGAGTTGAAGCTGGGTCATATCACACGATGCCGAACGCTGAGTGTGATATGACCCAGCTTCAACGAGTGATGTATGATGTACATGTATGTCAATAAGTGGGGTTTTGTGTCTATTACATGGCCCTACGGTCTTTAAAAGAAAAGACCAGCCTAATTTTATGTGGCCTTCTAGATGTAGTGTAGCAATATTCTGATTTACACACTATCGAAATCTGCAGGAGTAAGTATTTAAACCTGAAATAAACAGAGAGTGACGTCACAGAGGACCAGAAATGTACCCAGCCTATCTAAACCTATACAAACACAGTACATTCTACTACCATTTATAGTACACTAGATAATACATGTACAATTAAGGAGTCATACATTGTGTATATAAAGTACTCCCAATACCCTTCCGTTTCCATTTCATAAAAATACTTATTTAGAAGGCCACAATAGCCAATATAAATATGACAAATAGAGAACAAAAAATCGTCTGCAATTGCACTGCACCATGAGTGGCCCTTGAGTGGCCCGTTCATTGGCCCTTAAGACAGTCTCAGATTGGTGTAGATTACCGAGCAGCCAATCAAGAAGTCGTTAGAGTGGTGTCTAGACTAATCAATTAAGATGAGCTGAGTATGTCTAGCTAAATTCTGGTCCTCTGTGACGTCACTCTCTGAACGATGTCTTTATGTTTAAATGCTACATGATGCAGATTTCAATAGTGTGTAAGTCAGAATAGTGCTAAGCAATGCAAACACTACTGATTCGAGGTCACATGTAATTAGGCTGGTCTTTTCTTTTAAATTAAGAAAATCAACAAATTTGGAGGCCATGGAGTACGGCTACACCGTACTCCATGGGGGCATGGAGTACAGAGCTCCCATAGGCTTAGCATAGAGAAGGCCGTACCACCATGTAATAAAGCTACAGAGTTGCGGGGGGGGTGCTGAGCCACCTCTCCCCCCCCCCCCCCCCCGACAGATTTCTTAGCGACAGATTTCTTAAAATTGAGAAGAGACACTGCCATAGGCTTTGGTATTTAAAATCAACAAGGAGTTGTCGTAGCCTCCCCCCTCCCCCACTCTACTCCTGCCCTGTCCTCCCGCCCCCCTCTGTCATCCCACCCTTTCTGTCCCCTCTCCCCTCTGTCCTCCCCCATCCCCTGTTTCTTCCTCTCCCTCTCTGTACTCCCCCTCTGCCCCCCTCCCCTCTGCCCCCCTTCTGTCTCCCCCTTCCCCCTCTGTCCTCCCCCATCCCCTGTTTCTTCCCCTCCCTCTTTGTTCTCCCCCCCTCCCTCTGTCCCCCCCCCCTGTCCTCCCCCCCTCTGTCCACTCCCTTTCCGTCTGTCCAGCCCTCTCCCCTCTGTCCTCCCCCATCGCCTCTTTTTTCCCCTCCCTCTCTGTCCTCCCCCTCTGACTGCCCTGTCTCCTCCCCTCTGTCCTCCCCCAAGTTCAAGTTCAAAAATTTGTTTATTTAATCTAGACGTGAATACACTCACACAATGTATAATCTACCGTCATGACCAGTCTAGAGGGGTATCATCTTGATGCGCGCGAGGGTTCAAACCCCGTCTTGTATTTGCTGCACAGTCCTCCCCCCCCCCCCTCCCCTGTTTCTTCCCCTCCCTCTCTGTTCTCCCCCCCCCCCCTCTGACTGTCCGTCTCCTCCCCTCTCTCTCCCTCTGTCCCCCGGCTCTGACTGTCCACCCCCTCTCCCTCTGTCCTCCCCCTTCTCCCTCTATCCTCCCCCCTCCCCTTTTTCTTCCCCTCCCTCTCTTCCCCCCCCCCCCCCTCTGTCCTCCCCTCCCCTCTGTTCCCCCTCTGCCCCCTTCCCCTGTCCCCCCTCTGTCTCTTTCCCCTCTGTCCCCTTCCCCTCTGTCCCCCCTCTGTCCCCTTCCCCCTCACTCTGTCCCTCCCCCTGTGTGCTTCCCCCTCCCTCTCTGTCCTCCCTCTCCCTCTCTCCTCCCTCCCCTTCACTCCTCCCTCCTCCCCCTCTGCCCCCTCACCCTCCCCATTTATCCTTCTCCTGCTTTGAGAAAAAGTTTTTGGCAACACTGGTCCCCCCTCTGCCCCCTCCCCCTCCCCACTTGTCCCCCTCCTCCTCTGTCCCCCCTCTGCCCCCTCCCCCTCCCAATTTGTCCCCCTCCTCTTCTGTCCCCCCCTCTGCCCCCTTTCCCTCCTCATTTTTCCTCCTCCTCTGTCCCCCCCCCCTTTGCCCCCTCCCCTTCCCCATTTGTCCTCCTCCTGTCCCCCCCTTTGCCCCCTACCCCTCCCCATTTGTCCCCCTCCTCCTCTGTCCCTCCCTCTGCCCCCTCCCCCTCCTCATTTTTCCTCCTCCTCTGTCCCCCCCCTTTGCCCCCTCCCCTACCCCATTTGTCCCCCTCCTCTGTCCCCCCCTTTGCCCCCTACCCCATTTGTCCCCCTTCTCCTCTGCCCCCTCCCCCTCCCCATTTGTCCTCCTCCTCTGCCCCCTCCCCCTCCCCATTTTTACTCCTCCTCTGTCCTCCCCTCTGCCCCCTCCCCCTCCCCATTTGTCCCCCTCCTCCTCTGTCCCCCCCTCTGCCCCCTCCCCCTCCCCATTTGTCCCCCTCCTCCTATGTCCCCCCCTCTGCCACCTCCCCCTCCTCATTTGTCCCCCTCCTCCTATGTCCCCTCTCCCTGCCCCCTCCCCCTCTCCATTTGTCCTCCTCCTCTGTCCCCCCCCCCTCCCCCTCCCCATTTGTCCCCCTCCTCATTTGTCCCCCTCCCCCTCCTCATTTGTCCCCCTCTCTGCCCCCTCCCCCTCCCCATTTTTACTCCTCCTCCTCTGTCCTCCCCTCTGCCCCCTCCCCTCCCCATTTGTCCCCCTCCTCCTCTGTCCCCCCCCTCTGCCCCCTCCCCCTCCCCATTTGTCCCCCTCCTCCTATGTCCGCCCCTCTGCCACCTCCCCCTCCTCATTTGTCCCCCTCCTCCTATGTCCCCCTCTCTGCCCCCTCCCCCTCCCCATTTGTCCTCCTCCTCTGTCCCCCCCTCTGCCCCCTCCCCCTCCCCCTCCCCATTTGTCCCCCTCCTCCTCTGTCCCCCCCCTCTGCCCCCTCCCCCTCCTCATTTGTCCCCCTCCTCCTATGTCCCCCTCTCTGCCCCCTACCCCTCCCCATTTGTCCTCCTCCTTCTCTGCCCCCTCCCCCTCCCCATTTGTCCCCCTCCTCCTGTCACTCATTTTTACTCCTCCTCCTCTGCCCCCCCCCCCTCTGCCCCCTCTCCCTCCCCATTTGTCCCCCTCCTCCTCTGTACTCCCCTCTGCCCCCTCCCCCTCCCCATTTGTCCCCCTCCTCCTATGTCCCCCTCTCTGCCCCCTCCCCCTCCTCATTTGTCCCCCTCCTCCTATGTCCCCCCCTCTGCCCCTCCCCCTCCCCATTTGTCCCCCTCCTCCTATGTCCCCCTCTCTGCCCCCTCCCCCTCCTCATTTGTCCCCCTCCTCCTATGTCCCCCCCTCTGCCCCTCCCCCTCCCCATTTGTCCCCCTCCTCCTATGTCCCCCTCTCTGCCCCCTTCCCCTCCTCATTTGTCCCCCTCCTCCTATGTCCCCCTCTCTGCCCCCCTCCCCCTCCTCATTTGTCCCCCTCCTCCTCTGTCCCCCTCTCTGCCCCCTCCCCCTCCTCATTTGTCCCCCTCCTCCTATGTCCCCCTCTCTGCCCCCTCCCCCTCCTCATTTGTCCTCCTCCTCTGCCCCCTCCCCCTCCCCATTTGTCCTCCTCCTTCTCTGCCCCCCCTCCTGCCCATTTGTCCTCCTCCTCTGTCCCCCCCCCCTCTGTCCCCCCCCTGTCCTCCTGCCTCTCTCTGTCCTTTGCTCTGGTAACCTCTGGTGTCCCAGTGGGTAATGTATCGTAGGTTTTTTCTAGCTCTTTGTCTCTTGTGTTGTTCCTACAGGTTGCTGTGCACATTCATCCATAATGGAAGGCTCCTTCAAGGTAGAAACACATTTATTGGACTAGATCTCAATAGAAACTATAAAACTAATTGGCCCAAAGTTGGTCTCTACCAAGAGAAACGGGGCCGAATCAATTATTCTTTTTGCATTTTCAGAACTAAATGTATTGGTAATGTAGTTTTGGCCAGTAATACTTCCTTAAAAAGAAAGTGCCTGGTAAATCATTTTAGAAAAAAGTATGCCTGACCCTTACACTAACGTTTTCAGAATATTACCAGAATGAACCTTGCTTTTATTTTTGTTGCCCAATATGGATGTTAGTGCTGCTGCCTTCAAGTGCAAAAGAATTCCACTTAATACCAAATATGAGAATTATTTCAGGTTTGCTTGTATTTGTTTGCAGAGAAGACTGAGAGGTAGTGGTGATGGTGAGCCGAGCACGAAGCGGGCCCAGCGTCTGTCTGACCCCACCACACAGCTGCAGACCAAAGCCACCGTAAGGCCAAATAAAAAAAAAATTTGTTTCAGGTAACATGGGAAGAAACTCTAGGGTCAGTAGGTCGAATTTTTTTTTTTAACCTTTTTACTTCCCCTCTAAAATTGACCCAAAAAAGTGTTAAAATGCGGAGATTTTTTTCCAGAATTTTGTAAACCTAAAATTGACCCCAAAAAAGGATAAAAATATAAAAATTTCTTCAAAATTGCATAAAAAAACGTAGGGTCGGCCCTGTTTGGATAGGGTCGGTCGGCTGACCTGAAACAAACCTTTTTTTTCTGGCCTAAGTGGTAGAAGTTACTGCATAAGGCCTATCAAAATATATCATTAATTTGTTGACTCAGGGTTCCTTGGAACCCACGAGTATTATGTGCCTCCTCTGCAGGACGGACTGTCCAAAATGTACCATCACTCTTTGTCCGCATCACTAGGCATACAACAAAATCAATTTCACTAAAAAAAAAAAATTCAGCCCCCAGACAAAATATTCATGTACATGCTGGTTCAAGAAATAGAACGATTGAAGGAATTTGAACATGAAAAAATACAAGCCTAAAGTTCATGTCCCAAAAAATGCAGAATTCTTCAATTCAGTGGACAAACTACACAGTACTAGCGTGGACGCTTCGTCTACTATGTCGTTTTAGTGTTAATCCAATGGGAAAAAATTATTTAAAAAGTCATAAGACACTTTTCGTCAGATATCTGTAGACGCCCACATCACGGACAAAGGCTGGAAAGTAAAAGTAGGATCATGACACAGCGAAACTGAAACGGAGATGGTGTCGCTGCTGACGCTCCGATCGACTTGCTTTTCAGGCTGATGCCCACAGCCACCTGCTTGCCCAGACGCACTTGCTCGCCCACATTCACCGGCTAGCCCACACCCACCGGCTCGCCCACACCCACCTGCTCAGCTGAAATATGACAAATACTAGTGTGACACATGATTTGAGGGTAGTTTTGACCCAGGAATACATTCCTGCTCTCAGAATTGACAAATAATTCATTGTTCCTGAAAAAATATTTACAGATTCAGTGGTTTAGTTCATCAATTCAATCACTTTATCACCCTGACCCTGAGTCATTTGTGATGTTAATCACGCGTTCAATCTTTATATAAAGCTATAACCTCCAGATGACATGCCCTGGGTCATATGTGATGAACAGCACACTGCAACTCGTTGTTCTCTCAGCCAACTGTGGTGTTATGCTATTTACAGTACCGTAAAACCTCGCGTAGTAGCCGCGGCTTGTACGCGAGTCAGACCGCCAGTGCGGCTTATAGAATTAGCCCAAAGTCGGGTTTTTTTTTCTAAATTATCATTTCAAAAATGACTGTGTCACTGCCCTGTGGCCTCGTGTAGTAGTGCAGCATCACGTATGGCTTTGTATGTGCTGGAGGGGGGGGGGGGTGTAGTGGGGTGAGGTGTGAGAGCTTTCTGCCTCAGCATTGTTATACATGTAACACCACCACAGACATACCGCTACCCCCCACCCCCACCACTTCCCCCACACCTTTCCTGATAAAGCTGGCAAAACGACAGAGGGTAGGGGGACACATAGAGGCCGCACTGGGGGGGGGGATGGGGGGCAGAAAGCTGTCACTATCCATGCAGGCTCCACGGGCCACGGGGAGGCGGTACGGGCCACCAGGAGGCCGCACAGGGCCACCAGGAGGACTCTGAACCCATGTGGCGCTCATGGGCTCAGCCTCAAGTTGGGGGTGCGGCTAATACGCGAGTTTTTGCCAGGTACCATTCGGAAGGCTTCTGCGGCTTATAGGATCGCCCCAAACTCGGGGTGCGGCTTATACGCGAGTTAGGCTTATACGCGAGGTTTTACGGTATATGAAATGCTTTTTTGCGAGGTCAGGTTGGTTGAAACCACTTCTCCTGCGGAGGAAATAAGAAAATGGAGAACTGTTGTACAGTGAGTGTGTCTATTTCAGGAACCTAGCTCTCTCCAACCACCACCAGACAAAGTGTCTACAGGTCTGAGTTACAGCCACCCTGTTACCAACGATCCGGGCTTCAGGAGACGAGAGGAGAACAGTGACATAACGAGGGCCAAGGCAACCAAGGTAAGGCGAATTACTTTATATTTCCAAAAGGTTTTGTGAATATCACTTTTCCAATTGCATCTCGTTTTCACTGTTTAGAGGGTCTGGATGGGGTGGGGAGGGGGTCCCAATTTTCCCTGTCGATTTTGAGATATGACCATGTCGCCCCGTTGATTTTAAGAAATGACCATGTCACCTTGTCAATTTTAAGACTATGTTACAGTGTTACTATCTCTTATTACTGGACATCGATTCTCTCTCTTTGTAGCTCTATAGTGATCGATGCCCAGTTTTATACTTCAGACCAGTGGCTCATTTTGGCTGTTTTTTGCCTCACAGATTGCTTCTAGGGCAAAATCCTGACTAGGTGCCAATATATTCTCTATGCCAATGTGTAATATGAGGGTAGAAAACACTGGAACCTCAGTTAGAAAAAATCCTACTGAACAGTTTTTGAGAAAATTAGGGTTTTGTTGCATATTTTTGGTGTTTTTAGTACATTTCCTACATAAACCGTGAACGCCAGCATTTCTCACTTTTCAGGTGTTTAGAATCAGAATTTGACTTTTTTTTATTCGCAGTAGGGTTTCTGAGTATCGAGCCATTCTAGAAAAGCTATTCTTTGGAAAAAATACTTAGTATTTCTTGATGATTTTCGTTGCACAAATTTAGGGTTGTAATATAAAAACTGCATTGTCATCCAATCAAAGTGTTTATGCACTGTTGATGGTCACCCCCTCCCATCCACTTCACTCTGCATTGAAGGAGAACAGGCAGGGGAGGTTCATGTGTCCGTATATAGCTGTTGACCTGGGTGCTGGGTGCATTTTTAATTTATGGGGTGCCAACTGTTCATGAAAGAAAAATCAAATAGAATATTTTATTTTTTTTAGTATCAGATTAATGCAACTACAATTCGTAATTTAGCACTTAAAGCATTGTATTTGCATTAATATGAATAGTAGCCACCTTATGGGGTGCCAACTATTCATGAAAGAAAAATCTATAAGAATTTGTTTTTTATTAGCATTAAATTGATGCAACTACAATTCGAGATTGCATTTTAAGCATCTTAAATCAATGGTAGTCATCTTAAATATATGGGGTGCCAACTGTTCATGAATTTAAAAAAAAGAATAGAATTAGTTTTTTTATTAGTATCAGATTAATGCAACTACAATTTGTGATTGCACTTAAAGCATTGTGGCATGCAATGACTGGTAGCCACCTTGAATGTATGGGGTGCCAACTGTTCATGAAAGAAAGAAAAGAAAGTGTTTTTTTAAGAATCAAATTAATGCAACTGCAATTCAAGATTGCATTTAAGCATTATGGCATTCAATGACTGGTGGCCATCTTGAACCTATGGGGTGCCAACTCTTCATGAAAAGAACAACTAAATTGGATTTTTTTAACAGTATAAAATTTATGCAACTACATTTCAAGATTGCATTTAAAGCATTGTGGCATTCAATGAATGGTGGCCATCCTAAACCTATGGGGTGCCAACTGTGTTTGAAAAAGGTATCAAATAGAAATTTTCTTATATGAATTATACAAATTAATGCAACTATAATTCTTCATTGCACTGAAAGCATTGTGGCATTTAGTAAATGGTAGCCATCTTGAATGGGTTGAATGAAGGAAAAATCAAATAGGATTAGTTTTTTTGATAGTATCAAATTAATGCAACTACAAGTCAAGATTGCATTTCAAGCATCGGGACATTCAATGAGTGATAGCCATCTTGAATCTATGGGATGCCAACTGTTCATGAAAGAAAAATGGAATAGATTTTTTTTTTATTAGTATCAAATTACTGCAACTGCAATTCGAGATTACATTGAAAGCATGGTGGCATTCAATGAATGGTTGCAATCTTGAATCTTTAAATGAACATACACACAGACATATTCATAGGCATGAACATGGTGTTCTCCTTCATATAGATATTCATGGATTTCTACTTCTACTAAATATAGATTTCTGTTGGAAGGATTCTGTTACATGGATGTCGATGTCCAGTTTTAGATATATATCCATATAGTGCATTGGAGTGCTATAATGTTGGACAGCTGTATATTATCCCTCATGTTGCATGTCACTAAGCCCAAAAAAAATGAAGTAGTTTAATCAAGGGTGGCATGATCCATCAATACAGGCTTGCCGAGTAAGTCGCCTCATGCTGAACCATAGGGTAGATACACTGCCACAAGTCGGTATGAAGCACTAATGCAGTGGCTGAGAGTTTAGTAGAGGAACAAATGAGGTCCGCAGGGGCGTCTCCCTCGGGTACCGTAAAACCTCGCGTATCAGCCTAACTCGCATATTATTAGCCACACCCTGACTGGGCCGATCCTATACGGGACTAGCACATCCTGGTACCTCAGGTAGTCGGGGGCTAAACCCCATCTCCTTATCAGGCTAATCCCCTCACACCTGGAACAAAGGTGCTGATAAGAAATTCTCCCATGATGCACTGCTCTCGAGTCAGGGGCCTAACCACAATGCATTGCTCTGAGCCAAAATGGCGGCCCCCATAGCCCAATGCGCTAGTCCCGTATAAGCCACACCAGCAATCTGACTCCTGTACTAGCCGTGGCCTATACGCAAGGTTTTACGGTAGTCATCATTCTCCAATAATGTAGATGGCCTTCAGATGGTGGGCACAGGACTGTAGTGTAGTGCTTAGCATTCCTGACTCCGGATAGGACTGCCTGGGTTCGATTCCCAGTAACTCCATAAAATGCTTTTCACCTGAACGTCAACTTCAACATAATTTTGTTTATGATACAGATCAGGCATAAAGCCAACCATAACCATTATAGGTTGTATTTCTGTGTTAATAGGATGGAGGAGTGGCCAGGGTATAGCTGATCACCCCCTCTACCAAGTGTTAATTTTATAAATCTAGTTAATAATCATTTTTGGAATAGAAAATAAGGCCACACCAAAAAAAAGTTAGTCAATGGATTTCACTTCTGAAAAAAATCGTGCGAGCGAGTGATTTAAAATAAAAAAAAATCTAAAAATTTTTTTTGGTCAATGGATCTGTCCATCAAAAACATGGTGCGAGTGAACTTTTTTTCTTTTTTTTTTTAACAGCGAAGCCTCGACATGTTTTTGGCTTTGATTAAATGACCTTTCTGATATGTATGGATGATTTAGCTGAAACAGGATATAACAAGATTAAACTGATAATTGTCCTGTTAAATCTTTATTTATGAAAAAAGAAATTAAAAGAAAAAAAATTCCAATTCTTCAGAAAATGATGCGGAAGCGATCCATTGATACTTTAAATAAAGAAAAAAAAAAGAAATTGTCATTTCCGAAAATATAGTGCGCGAAATCCATCGACCAACTATTTTTTTTGGTGTAGCCTAATAAGCTTTTAATAAGCCCAGTTGAGGCAAGGTGTAAAGTTACTTTTCATATGTACTTAGGGTACTGACAGCCTCGTGATAGTTAGAATGTATATGGTTTTGATAAGAAAGGAGAGATGAAAGGGTATAGTGTAAAGAAGAGTAAAAGTTGAGATAGAAATTTAGGAGGAAAGAAAATCATGTTAATGGCGTTTCAGTAGTTAATAGGTTAATAATCTCCCAAAATCGGAAATTAGGGGGGAGGGTGCTTATTACGTCTAATACAGTATTTGATTATGGGTCCAAACTTTATACTTAACAAAATAAGGTTCCTCACTTGTGGCCTGAAAAAGAAATGATGTCCGCAAAGTGCCTGCAAAGCTGATAATCAACTTTATTAAAGAAGCCTGAAATGTCACTCTTTTCTTTTTTCCTCTTACAGATATCTGACCTGACAGAACCCCTGGACATGTCCCAGGACGGTGATAACACAGATTGGTACGACGACATTACTAAAACGGGTAAGAAATATTTATCATAAATTCTCGCGTATAAGCCTAACTCGTGTGTTAGCCACACCTAGACTTTAGGAAAATCCTATATTAAGGGAGTGATCATCTTTTATCAACAGGGGGGGGGGTTGGTTTTGGGGGGGGGGGGAATTTGGACCCCTTGAATGGGGGGGGGTGTAAAAAATTTGGACCCCTCTTTGGGGGGGGGGGGGAAATTTAACCTGTTTTGAAAGCCCGTGCGTTACTATGTTGCAAAGGGCCCGCGTTGACCGGGGGGGGTGAAATTTTTCGCAAGCTCCGCGCGGAAAAACACCCCCCGACTTTAGTGCTGTAGTATTTGTATACATAGAACTACTTGTAAAACCTTGGTAAATGTGAGGAAAAAGTCGGCTCATGATAAAAGGGCAAAATGAGTGTAAGGGTTAGAACTCTGCTTACTGGTACAGCAACTATTAGATAAAATTTGATTTATATAACCCGATGTTTTACGGTAGTTGTGACACGTACAGGAATGTGGCATCTTCCCGTTTTGCCACCACTACCTCTTCCTTTTTGGTGTAATCTTGACCATTATCATGATTCCAACTCACCCGGCACTACTTTTTCGTGCCGGGGAATCTGGGAGAAGACACCACCGGAAGTCGTCAGTAGATCGAGCGCGCCTGAACTGAA
The DNA here is from genome assembly GCA_947462335.1 of Harmothoe impar. Taxonomy (NCBI): domain Eukaryota; kingdom Metazoa; phylum Annelida; class Polychaeta; order Phyllodocida; family Polynoidae; genus Harmothoe; species Harmothoe impar. The sequence goes on along the minus strand of OX381721.1, from coordinate 61,139,246 downwards.
CGGACCGGTCTGGAGAGAGGTGAGGTGAGTTAGTGTGAAATTGTCGATTTTATTCAAATTCACCTCTATTTAAGTTCGGTATACATTTAGTATACCATTTTGTCGATGCATTGTGAAAAGTTGGGATCTCAAAACTAAAGAAAATGTCCTAATTTTCAGATTTGAGACGAAGACGAACACGTGCGTCGAAACCCTGTTCATCAAAGATGGCGACACACGATGCAGGGAAGGGAAATGGTGGGGCTGATGAGACACAGCCACCAAATACCCAAGACAACGGGGAACCTGATAAGAATACTGAGGACGTGACGGCTTCGGATATTCTGGGAACTCATGTTCATGAACTGACAGACGAGGAACTCGCTGACAGGGAACGTCGAATGGAGGCGCGCCTGAAAGAGAGGCGCCTTACTCGACTGAGAGACATGGAAAGACTGGATCTTCAATTGGCTCAAGAGGTGGAAAGGAGAGAATACCAACGTATGGAGGATCAAAAGAGGTATGAACTAGATTACATGCGTCAAAGATACTCTAACATGGAGTTTAGATCCCCGCCCCACCTGCCCGTGGAACCACTTGACAGATGGCCACGTGCGGTTGACAGCATGCCACGAGGTCGTGACAGTGCGATTGACAGCGTGCCACGAGGTCGTGACACCGCATATGTCAGATCAGAATTCAGTCGGCGTAGATTTAACTTTGTTAATCAGCCCCCTCCCCCTGGTACAGATGATAATGAGTATGCAGATTCATTTTTGTACGGGTCAGAGATGGATTCAGCATCAGTAAGGGCAGATAGCATAGATGATATTATGGAAGAAGAGCCGGCTGTAGAGGTGACAGCAGCGAAGAAAACTGCCGAGAAATCTGCTGGCAAGAGGCAGTCACCAGAAAAAGATGACCAGCCTGATGATGTCCCTGATCCTATGGCTAATTGGGAAGGGGGCTTCGCTAACCGCTGCCGTGAGGTGGTTGATGGAGCCTCTGGCCCTGTTTTAGCTGAACCAGTATCAGACGGATTAAAGAAAGTAGTCACCACGCTGTTCAAAAATACCAAAGATCTGGTGGAGGGTAAGAAGTTGTGTGAATCCTTCCCCCCGCCTAGAAACCTGCCTGAATTACAGGCTCCGAAGATGGATGAGGCTTATTATAAAAATAACGAAGTCTCCAACACTGTGAAAAGATGTGACAGAGAATTACAACTGACCCAGAGACTGCTCATGGGTTCCGTGTCGGCACTCATGCCTTTGTGTGATCTGATTGTGGAACGGGGCAGCAAGGATCCAGAACTGAACCAGATGGGAGCTTCAATTGTAGATGCTCTAAACCTAGCTTTCTATGCAAACACCTCAATTGTCAGGAGGCGTAGACAAGGGCTCAGGGGAAACATTGACGGGGACTTGTTGAATCCTATAGTAGATGCTGATGTGGGAGGTGATTTCCTCCTGGGTGACAACGTGGCAGACACTGTGAGTGCTGCCAAGAAGGCTAAGAAGCTGTATAAAGACTTAGCACCTGAAAAAGAGAAGAAGGAGAATACCCGAGGCCGTGGCCGTGGAGCCCACCGAGGGTCACCACATGCCAGAGGCCGGGGCCGTGGAGGTTACAACCCGGATTTTCACTCTCCCCCCCACCAAAGAGGGCGAGGAAGGGGGGGGTTCAGGGGGAACCAACAGCAGAACCACAGAGGGGGCCACAACAGCCCGCTAGACAACCTGCATCCTCCACAGCAGAACCCCAACTTCAAGAAGAAGTAGAGTCTTCAGAGGTCGGTACGTCAAATTACAATACTCAGAACTTTTGTTTTATCAACAGACCTGATAATTTTGTAGGGGGACAAATTCAATATTCGTTGAAATTTTGGAAAACTGTGACTAGAGATCAATGGATACTAAACAATGTAACTGGGGTGAACATACCACTAGTGGACACTCCGGTACAAAAATCAGTGCCAAAACCCTACAGATTAGGCCTAGATGAAATAAATAAAGCTGACGTTGAAATTAATAAAATGATTAATACAGGAATCATTGAGCGTACGTACAGAGAAGACGGGGACTGGGTATCAAACATATTCACAAGACCTAAGCCAGACGACTCAGTCAGAATTATTTTAGACTTGACAGAACTCAATAAAAGTATTGAATACCAACATTTCAAAATGACGTCCCTAGGGACAGCACTAGAAATGCTCAGGGAAGGCTCCTTCTTAGCAACCATTGATTTGAAGGACGCCTATTTCTCGGTACCGGTAGCTGAAAATGATAGGAAACTATTAAAATTCACTTGGAGAGATGAGCTTTTCCAGTTTAGAGTTTTGCCAAATGGGTTGTCGTGTGCGCCAAGAGTATTCACCAAAATATTGAACCCAATATTTGCTCAAGCTAGGCTAGGAGGAGTGGAATGTTTCCCATACATAGATGATATTTTCATTTGTGCTGACACAAAGGAAAAATGTGAGTCAGGGGTCCAGACTTTGGGTAGACTACTAGACGGAGCGGGATTAGTAGTTCATCCTGAGAAATCATCATTGTTGCCACAAAACAAAATGAAATTTCTGGGTTTCGAAATTGACACCATCGCCATGAAGGTTACATTGACTGACGAGAAGGTAGAGAAAGTAGAACTTGAGATTTGGGAGCTGCTCAGAGCAGAACTCCCAACTATTAGACAATGTGCCAGGGTGATAGGACTGCTTGTAGCATATACACCAGGGGTGGACTATGGACTAGCTCATGTCAAAGACATTGAAAGGGACAAAGATGCAGCCTTACTTAGAACTAGAAGGGATTTTGATAGAACTATGACGTTGTCTTCAAAAGCAAAATCAGATCTGGCATGGTGGTTGACCCACATTAGAGTAGCTCAGAGAAAAATTAGGTCAGAAACGCCTGACCTAAATATGGACACAGATGCAAGCATGATGGGCTGGGGAGCGTATGCTAAGAACACAGAGGTAGGAGGCAGGTGGCTCCTGTCTGATATAGAACGCATCAATGTGTTGGAGTTAGAAGCTGTCTACCTAGGGCTACTATCATTCTGCAGAGCAGGAGGACTACATGTACATGTCAGGTCAGACAACACCACAGCTGTGGCATATGTCAGAAAGATGGGCGGAGTTAGATCTAGGAAATGTGACGAAGTGGCTAGGAAGATCTGGAATTGGGCGGAGGACACTGATTCTTGGGTCACAATTTCACATGTACCGGGTATTCTAAATACACATGCTGACAGGGCGTCTAGGGAATTTAAAGACAACTTGGAGTGGTCTTTAAATCCACAGGTGTTCCACAAGGTGTGTGACAGATTTGGTTTGCCTGACGTTGATCTGTTTGCCAGCAGGGAAAATCACAAGTGTGCATGCTATGTGTCTAGAACTCTTGACCCATACTCTGTTGCAGTTGATGCATTTACAGTGAACTGGTATAACTTACAGTGTTATGCTTTCCCTCCTTTCAGCCTCATCCACCGAGTGTTAAGAAAAATGGAAGAGGACAAACCAAGAAGCCTGATACTAGTGGCACCAGACTGGGCGACTGCTCCATGGTACACGAAACTGATGACAAGAGCCAAACGAATCATGAAGATAGGGAGAAAAAGAAAGAACATTCTACCAAACGACGATTGTCAGGGGAGATTCCCCAAAGGCGTCGCACTAATTGTTTCTCTGTTTTAAAGAACAGACTTGTATACATGGATGGGTTTGATCAGAATACAGCTCAGTTTATTATGAACGGTTGGGCTGACTCCACTCAGGACTCATACAACATGTATTTCAATAAGTTTCAAACGTTTTGTTTAGTCAGGGGTATTGACAGGAAAAATCCCAGAGATTGTCATATTTGTGCGTTCTTACATTCTATGTTTGAAGAAGGTTATGCATACAGTTCTGTTAATGCAGCAAGATGCGCATTGTCGCTCATGTTACCACGTTCACAGCAAGGGGAAACAGTAGGTAGTCGGTTTTGGGTGTCAAAGACATGCAAAGCAGTCTACAGAAAGAGACCGCCATAGCCCAAACACACAAAGTTCTGGGATGTGGGAAAGGTATTTAGGTTGATTAAATCCTGGGGATCCAGTAGAAACCTTACTTTAGAAATGTTGGGCAAGAAACTGCTCGTCTTGCTTTTGTTAGTTACCGGCCAAAGGGGTCAAGTAGCCATGGCACTGGACATTAGAAGGATGATTCAAGAGGACAATGGTGAAATTCATTTTGTATTGACAAAGCTGATGAAGACGGCAAAAACTGGGGAGCCACTGGTGACTCTTAAGTTAAAGCCGTATGATGCCGAGAAAAGACTGTGTGTAGTCAGGACTCTAGTCACTTACTTGGAAAGGACTAAGGGTCTTAGAAAGGGAAAAGGGAAAAACAAGGACGAAGTGGAACATGCCTTGTTTTTGTCCTACAAATTCCCACATGATGCAATTGGAAGGGACTCAGTATCTAGGTGGGTAGTCAGTGTTCTGAAAACAGCCGGAATCCAGGCTGGGGCACATTCCACCAGGGGAGCTGGGGTCTCTGCGGGTGCAAAGCTGGGGGTGTCAACAAACATACTATTAAAGTATGGGTCGTGGAAATCTGAGACAACCATGGCTAGGCATTATTGTAAACCAGTGGAAACAGAACCTACAGCTACGCTGGGGGACCTCTTGTTGGAGGAATATGCATAAATTGTTGTGATCACAGTATACTAGCAAATGTTGGCTAGATTAATTTACCTGTTATGACATGGGATGTCAATATTATAAATACTAGCGATTTAGCTGGGTTTTATTTACTTGTTGATTGACATAAGATGTCAACGTCACAAACACTAGCGATTAGCTAGATTTTATTTACTTGTTATTTGACATGAGATGTCAAAGGTTGTGATTGCTTATTCTGAAAGGATATTGCTTCTCCAAAAACTTCAAGTTCATGTTGAGTTGGTAATAAAATTGCCATTTTTAAACAACTGGTTACTTACTTTGTGAGTAGGATATTCAGTACCGGGTAATATTTTATAAAGAGCTTTAAAGTTCTCCCAGATTCCCCGGCACGAAAAAGTAGTGCCGGGTGAGTTGGAATTGAAAATTACCCGATTAATTTTAATTATGAAGGGGAATTAAGGTTCTAACGAGCCCTAAAGCACTACGTGAGTGCCCGGGGGATATGGGCCCTCCCAACCGTCCCCTGCTACAACCTGTAATGTTATTAATCATAGGAGGTAATTTTAAATTCGCTTAGGGTTTTTATTTATCATTATAAAATATTGCCCTAGGCGCGCCCTCTCCAGCAACTGACGACTTCCGGTGGTGTCTTCTCCCATATCCCCCGGGCACTCACGTAGTGCCTTAGGGCTCGTTAGAACCTTAATTCCCCTTCATAATTAAAATTAATCGGGTAATTTTCAATTAAAGATTTCCATATTAATTTGTGTAAAAGGGTGTTTTTTCAATAAAAATGCAAATGTGCTATCCAACACTGGTATCATGTATCCATCCCATAGGGTCAGCATGATGCTTGAATGCAGCACTCGTGAGTAACTTGCCGGGGTTGTCTTCAAGCATCATGACAATAAAGGGCATGATGCATTGATGCATTATACGTCCATTAAAGGAAGTAAGGACGGCATGATGCCTCAAGGCTCATGTTCAATTGTCACCATGATGTACCAAAGCTGCACCAATATAAGTGCCTCTACATGGGTAAAAATCGACACGTGCGACACGGCGACACAGGGGTTTTAAAAATCGACAGACACAGACATTTTTATTAGGGCATAGTATGACATATACATATAAAATTTGACACGGGGACACGGCACTCTTGCTAAAATTCACGGCGACACGGTCAAGAATATGCGTACCCATGTAGAGGCACATATAAAGTAACTTTTGTATTTCTCGAAACACTGTGCACCCAATCCAAATACTAGTAAACTAAATCATTATTGTATCTAAATACTGCACCATAAAACCCCAGCGTTCCCCCCTATAAGCTGTACCGCAAACTTGAGAAAAAGGTTTATAATTCCTGTTTTGTAATCTAATGCATTAAGTCATGAACTATAAGTCAAACCCCAATTTGAGAAAACAAGATCAGGTTACAAATTTAAACAACGGCAAGATAAATCTTAGTCTTATAGATGGGGTTTTACAGTAGATCTGATGTTATTGTTGTAAATACATGTTATTGTTGTGTATACAGCTATCCCCTCTTGTTGCAGACATGTCGTCACCACGTAGTCCGTCCCACAGACACAGGGTGGCGCCACCCACACCATCCCGCCCCGACGCGGACAGGCGCCACGACCGGCAGCCAATCAGAAGGAAGACAACACCTGAACCAATCACACTCAGCTCTACAGACAACGCAACCGAGAACTCTACATCCATGCACCGCAGACACATAGCCACAGCTGGTCATGGGGAAACAAGTAGTAAAGCCAAACCATGTACTGCTAAAAAGACAAAGTATGTTGACAAACACTGCAATGTTGAAAATAGGGTTTCTGCTGAAGAATGTGAGGACAGTAGCCTTCATACTCAGACGTCCAATAGTGAAACAAAAGACACATTTGTAAAACCAAGTACTGTGATGGTCAAACCGTGTGTATTGAAGGTCAAAACGTGTAATGTGTTGGTCAAACCTCTGAAGATTAATCCTGGAGGTGTGAAGGTCAATCCTTGTAAGTTGAAAGTCAAACCAAATTGTCTGTCAGAACATGTTGAACATGCTTCAGAAGAGCACCAAAAAAACACTTTAGCTGTGGATGTATCGTCAGCATGTGAAGAAGTTGAGATACAGCAGAATTCAGAAAAGACACCACATAAAACCTTAGATGCCGATGTGATGGATTCACAGGGTGGCATTGATACCGTCAGTGGTAGTATGAAGGTCAATCCTGGTGGTGTGAAGGTCAATCCTGGGGGTGTGAAGGTCAATCCTGGTGGTGTGAAGGTCAATCCTGGTGGTGTGAAGGTCAATCCTGGGGGTGTGAAGGTCAATCCTGGTGGTGTGAAGGTCAATCCTGGTGGTGTGAATGTAAATCCTGGGGGTGTGAAGGTCAATCCTGGGGGTGTGAAGGTCAATCCTGGTGGTGTGAATGTAAATCCTGGGGGTGTGAAGGTCAATCCTGGGGGTGTGAAGGTCAATCCTGGGGGTGTGAAGGTCAATCCTGTTGGTGTGAAGGTCAATCCTGGTGGTGTGAAGGTCAAAACTGGTGGTGTGAAGGTCAAACCCTGCCGTGTTGTCGTCAAGGACTGTAGCAGACCTTGCCCTGCATGGTGCAGCCTGGGTGCGGCTAATGCTAGCAGTGTTCAGCTCAACAAGGACCCTGCCACAGCACAGTCTGCTGCCACACAACTTGCCACACAACAGTCTCCTGCCACAGCACAGTCTCCTGGTATACCACAGTCTCCTGTACTGGCGGTCACACCCCTCACCACCAGACCACCACCGCTCCTGCTTTCTCAGTCCACATCACCATCAGTGTCACCCACCAAGCCACAACATGAAACTCTGCTGGACTCTCAGTCAGTCGTACTGCCATGGTCACCAGGCACCTCTACTGGTGCCATAACAGAACAGCTGGAAATTCAGAACAAAGAGCAACATAACAATTCTGATGGCCCGACAGTACAGAGGAAAGTAGTGAACAAAAAACGACAAAAGGATTCTCACCAAACCTTCTTGTCGCCTGAAGACAGGGAGTTGATTATCATGCCCAGTGTGTCTCCAGGCTATACTGAGTCTCCCCGGTCTGGTAGTGGTGGGACCACACCCAGGCAGCAGCAGGAGTCTCATCCATGCCCCTCGTCTTCTCATGGACCCCGTGTCTCCCCAATCTGTAGACAGTCTTCCCCAACTACTCCTACAAGGCTCCTGAGGGATACTACCAATGCTGAACACCCAGAGGAACCTCATGAGCCTTCTTGTAGCCACCTGGACCTTGGGGGACCGTGTCCTCAGTACTCTACTCCTCTATCTACACAGCCACATGAAGCTGAGCTGTCTCTCCTGTCTCCTTGTGGACCGTCACCGGGGGACACATTGGTCACTAACAGTACCATACAGAGTAACACACCACTGTCAAACAAACAGCAAGAGTTAGGCTGCTCCCGCCTGTCCTCCTCCTACAGGCAGACTTCATTATCCTTTACTCCGGGTACAAGCAGAGGTCTGGTCAAGCTGTATCTCTTCCCAGAGAATGAAGAGGCAGATGCATCATCCATATTGGACCAAAGTGAAGGTTTGACAGCAAAGTTCAAACAAGCCATTCCTAGTAAGAAGAAGGGTTCTTGTGGACTTCTGACCTTGTTGGATAGCGATGATGAAGAAACAGCAGGGTCAGATCCAAGGTTAAGGCGGCTTGGTAGCAGCCCTACAAGGTCAGACCCAAAGTTAAAGCGACTTGGTAGCAGCCCTACAAGGTCAGACCCAAAGTTAAAGCGACTTGGTAACAGCCCTACAAGGTCAGACCCAAGGTTAAAACGACTTGGTAGCAGCCCTACAAGGTTAGACCCAAGGTCAAAGCGGCTTGGTAGCAGCCCTACAAGGTCAGACCCAAGGTCAAAGCGGCTTGGTAGCAGCCCTACAGGGTTAGACCCAAGGTCAAAGCGGCTTGGTAGCAGCCCTACAAGGTCAGACCCAAAGTTAAAGCGACTTGGTGACAGCCCTACAAGGTCAGACCCAAGGTTAAAGCGACTTGGTAGCAGCCCTACAAGGTTAGACCCAAGGTCAAAGCGGCTTGGTAGCAGCCCTACAAGGTCAGACCCAATGTCAAAGCGGCTTGGTAGCAGCCCTACAAGGTCAGACCCAAGGTCAAAGCGGCTTGGTAGCAGCCCTACAAGGACAGACCCAAGGTCAAAGCGACTTGGTAGCAGCCCTTTAAGGTCAGACCCAAGGTTAAAGCGACTTGGTAGCAGCCCTACAAGGTCAGACCCAAGGTCAAAGCGGCTTGGTAGCAGCCCTACAAGGTCAGACCCAAGGTCAAAGCGGCTTGGTAGCAGCCCTACAAGGTCTAAGCGACTTGGTGACAGCCCTACAAGGTCCGACCCAAAGTTAAAGCGACTTGGTGACAGCCCTACAAGGTCAGACCCAAGGTCAAAGCGGCTTGGTAGCAGCCCTACAAGGTCAAACCCAAGGTCAAAGCGGCTTGGTAGCAGCCCTTTAAGGTCAGACCCAAGGTTAAAGAGACTTGGTAGCAGCCCTTTAAGGTCAGACTCAAAGTTAAAGCGACTTGGTGACAGCCCTACAAGGTCAGACCCAAGGTCAAAGCGGCTGGGCAGCAGCCCTGACTCCCCGATAGTGATTGATGGTTGTGAGCCACTCACGGTGACAGACAGTAGGATCCTGGGTCAGGCTCGCTACAGACCAGACCACCCGGGTCCAACTCCACCGTGGGACCACCATGACCTGGAGTTTGTAGATCCCTGGACAATTAGAGCCACCCAATCAGTGCCTAGTGAAAACCAAGATGGTGGGAACTCGTTCAGAAGGTGCACTGTTGAGAAAAGCATTGAGTTAATAGATCTAACTGATGATGATTATAACCTGGGTGAAGGATCTGAGGAAGATTTAATCCTGAGCCCAAAACGAGCTTGTGATAAAAGTCCTGAGGACCTTGAGGTGTGTCGACGCTCAGAAAAGACAATAGAGGAGCAGCAAACTAACCCCTTAGACCTTTATGTCATAAACCTTGTGGACAGAGATCAGTTTGGTGAAGGGTCGGAGGAAGAATTAGCCGGAAACGGCATCTGTGAGTCGTCATCTGAGCAACTGGACAGTCCCTTAGTACAGACATCAGACAAGATGTCAGATGCAGAGTCAGCCGCCGTCAACGATGCAATAAGAGAAGTAACTGATGACTCTTCTTCTATAGAACTGGAGGCACAGAAGGACGCAGAAACTGCTTCAGAAGATTCTTCAGAAGATAATTCAGAAGATGCAGATAATGCATTTGAAGATGTGGAAAATGCCTCGGAAGATATAGAAAATAATTCAGACCATGCAGAAAATCAGTCAGAAGATGTGGAAAGTGCATCAGAAGATGCTTCAAAAGAGCACCAAGAAACCACTTACGCTGCTGATGTATGGTCAACATCTGAAGAAGTCCAGATGCAGCAGAATTCAGAAAAGACACCACATAAAACCTTAGGTCCTGATATGATGGATTCACAGGGTGGCTTTGACACTGTTGATGCTGGAACAGAGGTCAAACCCTACAGTGTGAAGGTTGAATCAGGTAATGTGAAGGTCAAACCTGGTGGTGTGAAGGTCAAACCCTGTCGTGTTGTTGTCAAGGACTGTAGCAGACCTTGCCCTGCGTGGTGCAGCCTGGGTGCGGCTAATGCTAGCAGTTTTCAGCTCAGCAAGGATCTTACCATGCGACAGTCTGCTGCCACACAACCTGCCACACAACAGTCTCCTGCCACACAGCCTGCCACACAACAGTCTCCTGCCACACAACCTGCCACACAACAGTCTCCTGCCACACAACCTGCCACACAACAGTCTGCTGCCACACAACAGCCTCCTGCCACACAACCTGCCACACAACAGTCTCCTGTCACACAACAGTTTCCTGTAGTGTGGCAGGGTGGCATCCCCCTCTGTGAGGCAGCGGAGGCAGACAGTGATCCAGCAAACCTGTCACCCCTCCCCCATAGTGCGTCCATGGACACTGAAGTCATGCATCTTATAGGAATCTTAAATGAAGGACCAGAGACTTTAATCTGCAAAAAACAACTCTGTGAATTGTGGGAAGATTCAGAGATTCAGCCAGAAGAGGACCAAAATATGACCTCAGATGATGATTTGATTGATCGGACAGGAGACACAAAGGTCTTGGATGAAGGAACAGCAGAAGAGACACACGAAAACCAACCTGGTGACTCATTGACTAAATCAATTGAAATATACAGAAGTTTACAAAAGGGCTTAGAAAGGTACAAAAGCAGTACCCCAGTAGTAGATTCGCGTGATCGTGGAGTAGAAACTGAAGTATTAGATAAAGAATCCAATGGAGAAGCACTAACCCATGATATGCCGGGTGATGTCTCTCCTGACAAACTCGGGGTGTGTGCGGATTCTGAAAGAAACCAAGAGATGTCTGAAGAAGACCAACCTGAATGTTTAAAAACGGGTGCAGAACAAGTTGTCTCCTCCGGCCAAAGTAATATGTGTCAAAGTGCATCACCCTTAGAAACACAGGCAGCTCTCAAATCACCCCAGGGAGGCAAACCATCAGGACTAAAGGACACCCCATCCAGACCTGGAATATTCTCAGTCTTGTCAGAAGAAGGGAATCTCTGCTATGATGATGGAAAACTGTACAAACTAATTAAACTCCCTGCAGTAACCCAAAGTCAGAAACTTCCCTCTGTGATAGTTCTGGATGGAGCAGACTCAGCTCCCCAAACTGACAATACACACAGTCCAAACATGAGCTGTGTATCGTCTGGAGAAACTCAAACCACTCATGGTGCGGAGACTAGTGAGATTGAAAACAGTGGTGCCACATTAGATGGTGCTCAGGCAGCTTTAGGTCCAGCACAGTCTACTGTTCATGACACTGCAGGAACCGACATGCTTCACTCAAGGAAGAAGCCTAATGTTCAAATATCTCAAACAACAGGTTGTGTTTCTAGACAGGTAGATAATCTCGCTAGCATGATTTACGTAGAACATCCATGTCATCAACAGCATGATTTAGGGAGTAGTGATATTCATGTAGAGGAAGAAGCAGGAAAACAAAGCAGTGACTCTAACAAATCAGAACCAGTGCAGGTACAGGAGAGCGAAAGCAGACAAATTCTCGAAGAGCAGGAGATACAGACTGACGAAGAAAGCAAAAAGATTGACAAAAAGGGACCAATTCCAGCTCAGATCAGAAGCAGTAGTGACATTCATGAAAAGGATAAAATACTGTCTCCGGAGAAGCAAAACACTACTCACGAGATTCATGTCGATAAACCAAGGCAGTCTCACGGGAGCCAAAGCAGAAATCTTTGTGAAGAGGAAGAAATGCTGCCTGACAGCCAAAGCAAGGAGTTTGATGAAAATGCCCCAATAGGGTCACAAAGTAGTCAGATACAGGACCAGGAATCGCGTCAGTCTGGGGACAAACTGAGCAGTGACATTGTCATAACTGAAGACAAACATACCAAGATTCACCAAGAGCGGTCAAGTAAGGCTAAAAGCAAACAAAGCGACAAGCTTCACAAAAAGCAACCTAGTCACACTCAGGATAGACATAGCAATAAGGCTTACAAGGAGTCGATTCAACATCATGACAAACAAAGTGATAAGTCTCAGAAAATGAGGCAAAACCAGGACAAACAAAGTGACAAGTCTCACGAAAAGAGGCAAAATCAGGACAAACAAAGTGACAAGTCTCACGAAAAGAGGCAAAATCAGGACAAACAAAGTGACAAGTCTCAGGAAAAGAGGCAGCATCAGGACAAACAAAGTGACAAGTCTCACGAAAAGAGGCAGCATCAGGACAAACAAAGTGACAAGTCTCACGAAAAGAGGCAAAACCAAGACAAACAAAGTGACAAGTCTCACGAAAAGAGGCAAAACCAAGACAAACAAAGTGACAAGTCTCACGAAAAGAGGCAAAACCAGGACAAACAAAGTGACAAGTCTCAGGAAAAGAGGCAAAATCAGGACAAACAAAGTGACAAGTCTCAGGAAAAGAGGCAAAATCAGGACAAACAAAGTGACAAGTCTCAGGAAAAGAGGCAGCATCAGGACAAACAAAGTGACAAGTCTCACGAAAAGCAGCATCAGGACAAACAAAGTGACAAGTCTCACGAAAAGAGGCAGGACAAACAAAGTGACAAGTCTCACGAAAAGAGGCAGCATCAGGACAAACAAAGTGACGAGTCTCAGGAAAAGAGGCAGCATCAGGACAAACAAAGTGACAAGTCTCACGAAAAGCAGCATCAGGACAAACAAAGTGACAAGTCTCACGAAAAGAGGCAGGACAAACAAAGTGACAAGTCTCACGAAAAGAGGCAGCATCAGGACAAACGTGACATGTCTCACGAAAAGGGATCAATTGAGGCTCACAAAAAGAGGAGAAGTCATGCTGCGGACAAACAAAACTGCGGAATTCCTCAGGCTGAGAAAAAGAGGCAACATCAGGAGAAACAAACTAAAAAATCTCATGAAAAGTGGCCATGGGAACATCAGGACGACAAACATAAGTCTCATGAACGGAGGCCACGACAACATCAGGAAAAACAAAGTGACAAGTCTCATGATAATAGGCCAAGACAACATCAGGAGAAACAAAGTGACAAGTCTCACGATAAGAGCCCAAGACAACCTCAGGATCACTGTAATGAGGCTGGAAAAAGGCAGCAGAAACAAACTAATAAGGCTCAACATCAGGACAAACAAAAGATTTATGAACAGTGCCGAATTCAGCCTCTGAAGCACCCAGTTCAAGCTCAGGACAGACGAAAAAGTGATATTGCTGAAAAACAGACAATTCACCGTCAAGACAAGCAAGGCAAAGAGGCTCACAAAATGCTGCCCCGTCCACCTCAGAACAAACAAGAGCCTCACCAACAGCCACCAACTCAGTCTCAGGACAAACCAAGCAGTGCGATTCATGCACAGAAGGGGGACACTCAGAACCCTGGAACCCCTCACTCAGCTGTGTTTGAATCTTGTGACGAGAGAGTGAAACAAGGATGCTCACGTCCCCCTCCCCCAACTACCGGACAGGCTGCGCCCTCCTTTCCAGTCCATACCAATAAGGCATCAGGAGAAAGGCAAGGGTCGCCACATCCCGCTGCTTCAAATACAGACTCAGTCTCTGCCCATATCACCACAAACAAGGCATCAATGTCTAGAGAGAAGCAAGGAGGGCCAATTCAGGCACAAAACTGTAAAAATGATGGAGAAGGAGAAATAGAGTGTCAGGATATGGTAGTGGAAGTGCCAGTAGAGCCTCAGAGCATCCCGGCCGCCATTGTAGCCAGTCATCGTCACTCTGTCATGGCTGCCCTCAGTCAAATCATGCGGAGACCAATCGACTCAAGTCCACAAAGTCTGAGGAGGAGCCGCAATGATGCTCCAATAGCGGGAAGCAGTGAGTCTTTAGCCAGAGATCCTGATCAGAAAAAGGATGCAGAAATAACCCAGACCAGCAGGGCGGCTGCAGCCTTGTGTCCGATACCCATTGGACAGTGTAGGACACCTGGGGAGAAGGATGACATGAACAGGGCAGACCTCCCGATAGCAGCCAGCAGTGCAATCAGCACCGAGTGTAGAGACAACACTGGTCCCCCGTCTGGTCAGGTACTCATAATGGATGAGAACCATACTGCAGCAGGCAACTGCAGAGACGACTCACATACCCACATGAAGGGAACTCTTGTCCAGCCGCGTCAGGGTACACCTGAGCCTAGTAACGAAGCAGTTCATGTTAGCATTGCGACCACCACAAGCACCAGTCTAAAGACTAAGGGTGAGAATACCCCTGATGCTATACAACCTGCTACAATAAGCCATCAGGAAACTGCAGCAACTACAAGTAAAGTTGTAGATGAACTGTGTCAACCTTGTATACTGAAGCATTCATCAAGTGGTGGGAAAGTGGATGAAGTCCTAGATCTAAGTCTGAAGGGCAGCAGAACTGGGAGCGGACTCATCCACCCCCCTGATACATTGGATGTAGGTCAAACCACAGCTAAAGGTCAAACAGAAGCTGAATGCCACACAGCAACTGAAGGTCATACACCGGGCGGTGTGGCAGAGGCTACAGGGAGAAAACTGTTATTATCGGGTAGTTCTCAGCAGACTCTGAAGATGCCTCAGACTGTCTCTGGAAACAATCTGACAGTTACAGCTAGCACTGTGGTCAACAAGCATACAGCTAGTCAAATGGCCAGAGCCACCTCAGGAGCTGAAGGTCAAACAGCAACTGAAGGTCAAACAGCAACTGAAGGTCAATCAGCGACTGAAGGTCAAACAGCAACTGAAGGTCATACATCAGCTGAAGGTCAAACAGTAACTGAAGGTCATACAGCAACTGAAGGTCATACAGCAACGGGAGGTCAAATAGCTGAAGGTCAATCGGCCACTAAAGGTCATACAAAAACTGAAGGTCACACAGAGGAGAGCAGTAAACATGGTGGACAAACACCCAGGACGCCACGGCCTGGATCGTGCCGGCAGAACATACCAAGTCGAGTTGTAGCAAACAGCTGTCTCCCACCTCAGTGTGGGAGACTTGTTACGGCTCAGAAGGAAGGTGGTGGCTGTGGCTCAAACAACTGTAAGCCGTCTACTCCTGTGTCAGAGTCAGCTGTTCAAAGTGGTGCTGGAAGCCTCTGGGTACAGCCAACTAGCGCTGCTGAACATCACCCAGCTCCTGAGGAAAAGACAGGGAAACCACAGCGTTCCAGTCCGGATGCGATTTTACTTACAAGGTGCACCGACTCTATTGTCTTCTCTCAGGGGAGTAAACCAGTTCGAGCTATCCAAGAATGCATGGGTAATAGACAGCCATTTGACTCACTTTCCACAAAGATGCAGAAATTCCATGATCAAAAGTACATTATAGTTAGAAAGAGGAGAGGGAGGGATCGCATCAGCAGTCCAACTATTCTGCACCCAGGACAGAACAGGAAATCTGACTGTTCTGATGTCAAAACTAGTCGCAAAGAATTGATTTCTACAACCCAAGGCTGTGTTGTTCAACAGAATAGAGGTCTCCCTGATTGGAGTGAGGAAGCATGCAGTGATGCTTCACGAGAAGAGTTGGGTTTTTGGAAGACACTTGGACAGCGAGTTGGACAGATAGCGCCAAAATTACCGACCGTTGTCCATCACTGTATTCAGCCCAAATTAGTGAGAGAATCAGAGGCAGAGACATCGGCCACAGTAGCTGGTAGACGCTGCAGCCTCGATACTATCAGCCCAGCCAGGACGGCTGCAGAGCAGCATCAGCATCAGGGGAGTGGACACCCTCACAGGCAGATGTCATGGATAGAGAGTTGTACCTCAGAAGTTCACTCCAACACCAGCCACACCCACACCAAACCCTCTGTCAGCCGGTCCACCAGCCACACCGGCCTCTCCACCAGCAGTCAAACTTCAGCTAATGTTGTGACTGATGGTATCACCAGGTTGACAGCAAATCATGATCCTTGCTCGTCGGAACTTGAGAACAGTCTAAAGCAGGGGATACATGAGGCAGAAGCGAGTCCCAGGGGAGGTGGCAAACAGCCCATCAGGCAGACAGTGGCCTCGCAGGACAGGCTTCCTCACACACCAGTACCACAGACAATAGCTGAAGGAGACACCAGTACTAGTAGTCCAGCAGTTAGCAAACCAGGACCGCAGACAATAGCTGAAGGAGACACCAGTACCAGTAGTCCAGCAGTTAGCAAACCAGAACTGCAGATCACAGCTGAGGGACAGGCTGGTACTCCAGCAGTTAGCAAACCAGGACCGCAGACAATAGCTGAAGGAGACGCCAGTACCAGTAGTCCAGCAGTTAGCAAACCAGAACCACATACAACAGCTGAGGGACAGGCTAGTACTCCAGCAGTTAGCAAACCAGAACCACATACAACAGCTGAGGGACAGGCTAGTACTCCAGCAGTTAGCAAACCAGGACCACAGACAACAGCTGAGGGACAGGCTAGTACTCCAGCAGTTAGCAAACCAGGACCACAGACAATAGCTGAGGGACAGGTTAGTAGTCCAGTAGTTAGCAAACCAGGACCGCAGACAACAGCTGAGGGACAGGCTAGTACTCCAGCAGTTAGCAAACCAGGACCACAGACAATAGCTGAGGGACAGGCTAGTAGTCCAGTAGTTAGCAAACCACCTAATGTCAACCTAGATCAGGCCTCTGTTAGTACAGCTAGATGTCATGAAAGTCACAGTAGGATCGACACTCAGGTGCCGGAAGTACAGGGAATGGCTCAGACAGGGACCGTTCTGTCTGAACGCAGCAAGCTTCAGGTATCTATCAGTGCAGCTAGAGATGGTCAGTATAACAGGCCAGAGCCACAGATGCCCAAACTACACAGAAAGCCTGAGGCAGGGCCTTCCACCACTGGACCTGGTATGGGCTGCAACCTCAGCAAACCGCCACGTTCTCTTCTGCGAATGCCTCAACTCCAGAGAAAGCCGGAGTCGCCGCCTTCCACCTCAGACACCTGCTCCGACCACGGCAAACCTCAAGCTTCTGCCTGCCAGGACAAAAATCATGCTGCAAACATTCAAAATGGTGACCCTCAAGTGCCCATAATCCAGAGACAACCCGAGAAAAGGACTTGCAGCACTGGAGTTGGCCAGCATTCCACTGTCAGCCAATCTCAAGCATCTCCTACCACAGCCAGAATTCCTGCAGACAGCAGTCATTGTGTGAGTACAGAAGCTGATATGGTGAAGCCGCATAGAAAGCTGCAGGCGCACTGTGAGACCGCTGAGGGTAGAAGACACACCAGCAGCAGCCCAACCCAACCCCACATCAGTCCAATCAGATTCCCCCAACGTAAACGTCAGCTTGAACTAGACCCTGAGGACGACCGGAGAACAAAGGAGGGTGTCACTGCGTCTCCCAGCAAAGTTAGGAAAAGCAGCCATGTCAGCCAAACTACAGTTACTTCAAACCATCCTTATTTGGCACAAGTACACGCAAAGAAGCAGAGGATATTGCAGACGAGAACGTCTACCACAGAAGGTGGTACACACGTGACTCCAGCAGTGGGAGCTGAGGACATAGCAGAGCTGTTGAGCAGCCTCCCGGTTATCACGTCCACCTCGGGAATCTGGACACATGACAGCAGCAGCCGACCTCAGGCAGCGGTGGGACCGAGTAGGATCAGCCGAGAACCACGTCTGGTACCGCTGCAGGCTCCACAGAGCAGGACAGAGGCAGATACCACAGCAGTTAGCAAACATGCCAATATCCAATCCCAAGCTTCTCTCAGTCCAGCTGGAGTTTCTACCAGTCCAGGCAGAGTTTCTCTCAGTCCAGGCAGAGTTTCTACCACCCGGGATTCAAGTTTGTCCAAACTGCAGACAATGTTTGAGGTAGAACTTAGCAGGCGGTCCAGCCAAGGCTCGCGTTTAGTGAAGCTGCAAAACAGTGGTCCGCAGAGGAGAAAGGAGGGAGATGGTTGTACCTCAGGCATTAGTAAACACTCCAATAGCAGTCAACCCCAAACCTCTCTCAGTCCAGCCGGGATCTCCACCAGCCGAGATCCATGTTTGTCTAAACTACAGAGCAGCATACAGCACAGGACGTCAGCAGGAGACATGGTAGCTGTACAAGATGGCCGACAGGCCAGCGTCAGCACACCGCGAGCTGCTGTTTGTCCTACAAGAATCCCGGCAGACGGTCCCCGACTGGAACCAGACTCAGATGGGATACCACCATGGGCTAGAAGGAAGCCAGAGACAGGGGCTAGTACAACCCAAGTTAGGAATCACTCCAATGGCAAGCAGACAATCGTCAGCAATCCTGCAGATGGTTTACAACAAGTATCAGCTCCGCAGTGGCCGCAGCTAAACGGCAGTTCTTTAGAAGCCGTCAGTCACTCTAACGTCAGCCCAACTCAGACTTCTGTTCTTCTAGCCAGGTTTCTTGGAGACGATCCTCTGCTCTTAAAGCAGTCAGGTATGCCTAGTGTTGTGCCTTGTACGTCAGACGTTGGTGAATACCGCAGTGTTAACGCACCACGTGGTGCAGTTACAGCGACTGCAGACCACTGGGGGGTTCCCCCACACACTCAGGTGCAGAAACTACACAGGAGGTACCCGGGAGAGGGCTTTGATGTCAATAAGCGTTCCAGCATCAACCTGCCGCAAGCCTCTGTGAGTCCAGTCAGAAATCCTGCACCCCGACTTCACGACACAGAGTTGAATCCTCATCAGAAACCACCGTGGGCTAAAAGGAAGACTGTTGATGGTTGCCTGGTGTTAGCGGATCCTAATCTGCGAAGAATGTCCCAAGTCAGCAATTGCACCTCGCAAGTCGGCAAATACTTCAATGACACCCAATCTCAGGCTTCAGCTTGTGGCACCAGGCACCCTGCACGGGGTGCACGGATGGAGCTGCAGCTGCCACCGTGGGCCGCCATGCTGAGAAGGAATCGGGAGACAGACATGTGTACCATCCCGGTTAGGGCATCTGCCCATGGTAGCCAACTTACAAGTATTGGTACTGCCCAGGGTAGGGCACCCTCCCATGGTAGCCAAACTACAAACAAGGTTAGGACACCCTCCCATGGCAGCCAACCTCGAGCTGCAAGCCGAGACCCTCGTCTGGTGAAACGGCAGAGCACTCCGATATCTGAGGGAGAAGGTTCTGCCCCTGAAGCTGCTAACCACGTCAGTGTCGGTGCCACTCGGGCTGCATCTGGAACTGTCAGGATTCCTGCCAGCCACGACCCTCGTCTGACACACCAGCAGCGCAGCACGGCTCAGGCTGCAGCTCACAGCGGCCATCTTGAGCGCGGCGGCCATCTTGAACACGGCGGCCATCTTGAACGCGGCGGCCATCTTGAACGCGGCAGCCATCTTGAACACGGCGACCATCTTGAACGCGGTGGCCATCTTGAACGCGGCGGCCATCTTGAACGCGGCGGCCATCTTGAACGCGGCGGCCATCTTGAACGCGGCGGCCATCTTGAACCAGGGTCTCATCTGACAAACACCACACAGCAGGGAGTGAAGCGGCCTGTGGCGTTTGGCACACCACAGTTCCCACAGAGGCAGTGCACAAAGTCTGTTAGATGGGGCTGGGAAACATCAGCGGCGACAGGCAAAGTTGTCAGAAGTTCTGTTCAATCTTTTAACAGGTTGCCAGCTCAACAACAGTTTGATGGACCACAGAGTATTCAGCATCAGTATGGCCCTATATCTGGAGGATGCTCCAGCAACACCTCACCGTGGGAGTACAGCACCATGCCCCCGTCAGGAGTCCCGACAGTCAGAGACGGGGAGTGGTGGTGTGGCGGGCCTGGGGACTCGCCCACCAGTGACAATGTGCAACCAGGTTCATACCAGCACCAGTTTGAGAGTTTTTTGAGTTCTCACCCAGTCAGTCAGGGACAGAACCAACGCTGGGGCAGAGGAGACGCCAGCCCCCGACATTAGGGAAGTTTTGGAAGACCCGGCATACATCCACAGAGATAAGAGCCTGAGGAGTGTGTCAGTTACCTTCAACTGCCGTAGTGTGCCAGTAGTGTGGTGGTAGATGGTGTGGTGAGGTTCCCGCGGGGACTGTGTAGGGTGATGTGTTTGAGTACTATGCCGTCCTTAAACCAAACGTAACACATACGGGATTTGTTTTTTGTGCGTCCTCATATTCATATCATTATTTGACTGTAAGTTATATATGGTTAACTGATAAGCCTCATCTGAGTGGTTGGGGTTTAAAGACAACATACTAGCTGTAAGTATTTGTAAGTATCTGATGTTTAAACCTGATTAAAGTAAATATTTCATGTGAATATTATAACAATGAAGATGTAGAGATGACTGAGGCCTCTGAAGTCAACTATCTTGGTTTAGTTGAACCATTTTGTTTTGAATCAAGATAATTTTTTCTTTAATGCATACTGTATAAAGTTGGAGGTGCAAAAAGTTGCCAACTATCTATATTTTTTAACATTTCATGTTAAACGTGGATTTTTATGTTAAGTTGTTCAGGTGTATCTAGTGCCATTTTTATGCTTTTTGAAAAACCATGTACCGTTAGGTTATGCGTTGTGTGAGAATCAAACCTGTATACAGGTTTTGGGGGAATGCCAGGTTGGGTTACACCAGGGTGGTCTGAAGTAAACTACAGCACCAAATCAGATAACAGAGTTCTCCCAAAGTATGGGTGCCATTATACATGGGTAAGGATAGTATGAGAGACTTCTCAATAATTGTCTGATTAAAAGTGATATTAGTGTCAAGTCAATTATATACGCTGTCATAACTTGATGCAAAAGGTAGATGATAAACACATGGTCACTTTCAAGTGTCATTCATCATTTACGTTATCATTTACCGTATTCGACGTGATAAACGCACACCCCCCGTTTTTGGCCGATTTTTAGACTACAAATAACCAAAAATATCTCAATGTTTGACCCAAATTAAACTCTTAACTACTAAAAGGTCTCCATAATCATTTTTTAAGTGCACTGTGCACTTATTACGTCGAATACGGTAATTCTTTATGTTTGTATTGCGTTATAACTTATTTTTCTGCCAAACGATGGCTTATTATTTTATAAGTGTTAGTATGTATGAAGAGTTCAGCTAGAACTGGTGTATGAGGATAAGTAGGTCACACTGTCAGGGGAGACATAGATCATGTCCAACAACTGTTGTACACAAAAGGCATGCATTACATAGTATACTGCATGTGGTAGATATGGTACACGTTAGTCGCTGTATAAGTGTTATAAGCTAAGAACGGGGTAATTGTTCAAAGTGCCAGCCGAGGATGGTTACCAATGTCCAAGGCTTACAACACTAATGCAGCTACTCACCGGTATCTGACTTATACCCAGTGATTGGTTTGTGCTTGGGCCAAAAAAAAAAAGGTCTGTTTCAGGTTACATGGTCTGAAAATCTACGGTAGGTAGGTCGGATTTTTTTTTTTTTAATTTTTTTTTTTACTTTAGCCTGAAAAGTAGCCAGAAATCGACTCACGAACTGCAATGCCGACTCGCTGACGACCGCCTCGACTCATGAACTATCAGATCGACCCTTAAATAGCCCCAAAATGACCCAAAATATAAATATTTTTTCAAAATTGCATAAAAATTTCTAGGGTCGGCCCTGTTTTGCTAGGTAGGGTCGGGTAACCTGAAACACACCTTTTTTTTTATTTGGCCTTGATTTACACATGTTATACAGACAGGCAGTTTCTGTTGTTCTCCCAGCCAACTGTCGTATAGGAGTTTGAAGTTATATATGTTTATTCAGTTCAAATCATATAATTTGGTAGAGGTTAGATGCAGAGCTAAGCCCTAAATGTGATGTGCCAAAATGCACCAGATTGCAGCGCTTTAAGTCTAGATCTTCAAAACTGTCACCACTGGTGTTGCCGCAGTGATGTGCTTGTGGCAACCCGGCACCTTGTTTGCAGACCTCGCCGCTCAAAATGATTTCAGACGTTTGGCTCATACCTAACTCACATGTCTGAATGAGGGTTGATGATGTATATAAATCTAACCCAAAAAGGCTAGAACCCATAACTGGCCAGACCAGCAAGGGTAAATAAAAATCAAGACAGGTTAAATACAACAACAAAAACAGTAACTAGGGGGTACCAAGAGTAAAAAGCGGGAAGCTGTTGTAAATACCCAAGATGTTACCCACAGCTTTCCTATATTTATTATTGCTTTTGAAACATTTTGTGATTCAATCGTCTGTCAATGTCATCCAGAAAGAAGTTATCGTGTATTTTTGGTTTATTGTCGCTCTTTTAATACTTAGCCAAAATAAATAAAACCTTTGAGCACTGACATCACTGTATTTATTATCTATTGTCTGTTCTAATGAATTTAGCCTTCACATACCCAGGTATTATGCACATGCATACAGTCGGCCCTCACTTCCTTGAATTTGGAAAATGCAAGGAAAAATCTCTGAGGAAGCAAATTTTCCGAGGAATTAAGTCCAGATATTATGGAACATATAGCATAGGTTGCCAGGTACCTGTCTGAGGAAGTGAAGGATTCGAGGAAGCAAATGTTCGAGGAAGTGAGGGTCGACTGTATACCGTATTCGATGTAAATACCATACATTTATAGTCCAATATATATGCACACCCCTCCTTTGACTGGATTTTATACTAGTCACCAACCTCAGAACAAATGTTGACACCATTTTGTTGTTGTGAGAAGGGAAAGGTTCCACTCTCCCAGCACAGTGACCAGTCTGAAATAAGACTCTGCCAAAACACCTGGACTGCAGGAAGTCTTTTGTGGAAGAAGGGAGGTAAACAGTACTTCTTATCTGCTCTTCTATCCACATCACAAACTGCAGTATCCATCCACCAAAAATAGTTCTCAGGAAGATCTTGAATTTCGATTAAAAATACAGTGCCAATGCTTCAGTAATTTTTAGCATCTGCTTTTCCCATATTCTCTCTAATGTTTGAATCAATATTCATTTAAATAGATGAATATTTCAAAAGCATGGCGTAGGTAAGTTTTTAGGGTGACCCGCCGCTTTAGGGCAGAGAAGGAATTAGTGCTGGTACAAACGAATGGAAGAATATGCTTGAAGATTGAGAAAGGTCACAAAGACCCCAGTGTTTGTGTGTAGGTGGAACCTGGATAGAGATGGGTGGGGACAAGGGAATGACTGGTTTTCTCCTAAAACTGATTTATCTTATAATTGGGCCTAAATAGGACTAGAGAGAGGGGAGAGGATATCTTTAAGCAAACAAAGGCAATGACTGGTCACAGGGCCCATACCGACCAAACTGGGAAAACAGTTCCATTGCGGCTTATGGGATCAGCCCAAACTCTAGGTGTGGCTTATACACGAGTTACGCTTATTGACTCAGGGTGCACCTCTGAGTCTAGATAGACGATCTGAAACCTTGGTTAAGAGATTTTCCCAATTTCATTTTCAATCTATCATATTTCAGAAAGTCGCCATGTCAATGATGTAATTTATGTATTATATGGTCGTTTCATATCTCATCTAAATCATCCAATTCACTCTAGACGGAATTGTGAATTTTTTCTGTGAATAAAAGGTCATCAAAAAATTTGCATTTTCTTGAATCAACAAAACACCAAACATGCCCTCCCATTGGATCCTATACTGAAGCCGTGTGCACCATTCTAGACAACCCTGCGCCGTGCTATGTTTTGAATTCAATAAAAGTTCTATATACCAATGTGTGCTTGTCTTGCTATAGGCTTAGTGCACAAGAAAGTGTTTTAGACTAGACAACCCGTGTGTGCACTGTCATTGCTCGTTGACCCAGGGCACCCGGGTTCTTAGGGAGACGGTTTCTGCCGAAATGGAGTGGGTTTGTTCTCCAACTTCAACCATATTGAAAATTGGGAAATGGCCTATAATCATGAGGGAGATGTTGCCCATGTTGCCACTTGGGATGTTGCTAATGTTGCCACATGTTGTTGGGAGGTGGGGGGGATGTTGACCATGTTGCCACTTGGGATGATCATCATGGTCTGTCACCATCATGGTTCATTGTCATCATGGTTCATGGTCATCATGGTTCATTGTCATCATGGTTCACGGTCATCATGGTTCACGGTCATCCTTGTTCATGGTCATCATGGTTTACGGTTTTCATGGTTATCATGGTTCAAGGCCATCATGGTTCATGGTCATCATGGTTCATGGCCATCATGGTTCATGGCCATCATGGTTTATGGTCATCATGGTTCATGGCCATCATGGTTTATGGTCATCATGGTTCATAGCCATCATGGTTCACGGCCATCATGGTTCACGGCCACCATGGTTCATGGTCATCATGGTTCATGGCCATCATGGTTCATGGTCATCATGGTTCACGGCCATCATGGTTCATGGCCATCATGGTTCATGGTCATCATGGTTCATTGTCATCATGGTTCACGGTCATCATGGTTCACGGTCATCATGGTTCACGGTCATCCTTGTTCATGGTCATCATGGTTAACAGTTTTCATTGTTATCATGGTTCACGGCCATCATGGTTTATGGCCATCATGGTTCATGGCCATCATGGTTCATGGCCATCATGGTTCATGGCCATCATGGTTCACGGCCATCATGGTTCACGGCCATCATGGTTCATTGTCATCTTGGTTCACGGTCATCATGGTTCACGGCCATCATGGTTCATGGCCATCATGGTTCATGGTCATCATGGTTCATTGTCATCATGGTTCACGGTCATCATGGTTCACGGTCATCATGGTTCACGGTCATCCTTGTTCATGGTCATCATGGTTAACAGTTTTCATTGTTATCATGGTTCACGGCCATCATGGTTTATGGCCATCATGGTTCATGGCCATCATGGTTCATGGCCATCATGGTTCACGGTCATCATGGTTCACGGTCATCATGGTTCACGGTCATCCTTGTTCATGGTCATCATGGTTAACGGTTTTCATTGTTATCATGGTTCACGGCCATCATGGTTTATGGCCATCATGGTTCATGGCCATCATGGTTCATGGCCATCATGGTTCATGGCCATCATGGTTCACGGCCATCATGGTTCACGGCCATCATGGTTCATGGCCATTATTGTTTCATGGCCATCATGGCTCATGATTATCATGGTTCACGGCCATCATGGTTCATGGCCATCATGGTTCATGGCCATCATGGTTCATGGCCATCATGGTTCATGGCCATCATGGTTCATGGCCATCATGGTTCATGGCCATCATGGTTCACGGCCATCACGGCTCATGATTATCATGGTTCATGGCCATCATGGTTCATGGCCATCACGGCTCATGGTTCATGGCCATCATGGTTCATGGCCATCATGGTTCATGGCCATCATGGTTCATGGCCATCACGGTTCATGGTTCATGGTCATCATGGGTCATGGCCATCATGGTTCATGGCCATCATGGTTCATGGCCATCATGGTTCACGGCCATCATGGTTCACAGCCATCATGGTTCATGGCCATTATTGTTTCATGGCCATCATGGCTCATGATTATCATGGTTCACGGCCATCATGGTTCACGGCCATCATGGTTCACGGCCATCATGGTTCATGGCCATCATGGTTCATGGCCATCATGGTTCATGGCCATCATGGTTCATGGTTCACGGCCATCACGGCTCATGATTATCATGGTTCATGGCCATCATGGTTCATGGCCATCACGGTTCATGGTTCATGGCCATCATGGTTCCTGGCCATCATGGTTCATGGCCATCATGGTTCATGGCCATCATGGTTCATGGTTCACGGTCATCATGGTTCACGGCCATCATGGTTCATGGTCATCATGGTTCAAGGTCTTTATGGTTCACGGTCATCATGGTTCATGGCCATCATGGTTCACGGCCATCATGGTTCACGGCAATCATGGTTCACGGTCTTCATGGTTCATGGCCATCATGGTTCACGGCCATCATGGTTCACGGTCATCATGGTTCACGGCCATCATGGTTCACGGCCATCATGGCTCATGGCCATCATGCTTCATGGCCATCATGGTTCATGGCCATCATGGTTCATGGCCATCATGGTTCACGGTCATCATGGTTCACGGCCATCATGTTTCACGGTCATCATGTTTCATGGTCATCATGGTTCATAGCCATCATGGTTCATGGCCATCATGGTTTATGGTTCATGGCCATCATGGTTCATGGTTCATGGCCATGGTTCAAGGTCATCATGCTTCATGGCCATCATGGTTCACAGTCATCATGGTTCATGGTCATCATGGTTCATGGCCATCATGGTTCACGGCCATCATGGTTCATGGCTCATGATTATCATGGTTAAGGGCCATCATGGTTCATGATTATCATGGTTCTCAGTCATCTTGGTTCACTGCCATCATGGTCCACTGCCATCATGGTCCACCATCATCATGGTCGTTATGGTTCACAGTTATGGTTTACCGCCATCATGATTCATGGTCAGCATGGTGACACCCTGAGTCTCCTGTGATGTAAATCACACGCCTATTCATTATATACACATGGTTTTATGATATATATGTCAAGCACACTTTTCATGAATGAGTTTAATATGGTCATGTTAAAACACTGTCTTCTGTATACCGAGGTTGCAGGTTCCTTAGTAGGGGGCACCATTGCTTGATCTGGTAACTGGCGAGATAAGCATTGACGCAGCAATCACAATGGGTACAAGCAGCAGCTGTTACATAATGCCCCTTAAGAATTCCGCAGTGGAGACTGGGGAATTATCTCATTGGTTGATAATTCAACCATCTACACGCCTATAGCAAAAAAGGATGGAACCGGCAAATGAGCATTTTGTTTTTATTCTCAAAAGGCCCTGGCATATGTATAACACATTTGTAATTGGCTTCTCATAGCAGACCATCACTGAATATATACATTGCACTGTGTGGATACAACACCGAACAGTTAAAAGAGGAAAATAAAATAGCTTCCCCAATCCAAATGATATCTTACCTATGGTGTCACTGAAATCTGATGTGCACTAGAGTAAATATAGCCATTCCATCAACCGACTTCAAAATATAGTATCGATGAAAAAATATGATCCACATATTTTGAGTGGTTTACTTTATAAAAACAGATCTCTACGTCTCAGCTGATACCTCACAGAGGTTATAAATATGATATACAAATCAAACAACTGATAGATGTGAAACATATATAAAAATAATTGGATGCATTGTTATCATCGAGAGATGTCGTCATTCAAATCAACATCGGAGTTTGATATATCTGCATCCACCAACCACCAGGAAGACTTCCACAACCTTTCATCTCGAGGGCAATAGAATAATTTATGTAGAAACATGCTTTGCTTTGCCAAGTTATTCTTTAAACTTCCTCCTAGTGAAGAATACAATATTGTCTTAACTAAGAAACAGGCACCAAAATGATTCACCTTTTTAAAAAAAAGAGTTATTCAGTTAACGGGTACATTACACTAGAGTAAATCTAGATCGGGACGTTGTTCAACACTGCTATGGCTTGGACATAATATAAATTAAAGCTATGAATATACTTTTCACCATGACCGATAGATATCACATGTTGATGCCACTACAAGGTGTAAGGGTAATGTATACCAAGTAGGGCTACAATAAAATCTCTACAAAGTTACACTTTACCAACTTATGCATACACAAAAATCCTGGTATGGTCCTAAACCAGGAATGTGGACATTTTTGCCTTTATATGAGTAAAAGTTGAGAGCAACACAGGCCTTTTAAAATTTGATAAGGGCAATACAGGGCTTTAAGAAATCAATGAACAGAGAATTTTGTAATATGGACTTTACATGTCGCAGTCAAATCTATGACCCTCGGCTGCCTGGCAGTATCTATCCCTGAATGTTACATTCTGCAAGATTCATCCTTCATTTAATAATGACAGACTACCCAGCACGCAAGGATATGTTGGGCCAACGTCTCACAACGTTGGCACGTCGCAAGCAATATTTCTAGGTTGTGCCAACGTTGGTCTGCCAATTTTGCTACAACGTTGGTAGATGTATGTTGTACTAATGTTGGGAATACTCCCAGTGTTCTGCCAACGTTGGTACAACGTCAGATAATTCAGGTTATGACAACGTTAGCCCAACATGTATCTGCAACCACCACCAGAGGGCATTGAAGGTTGTATGGAGATACTTGACAAGCAAATCCTTCATATCCTTCAGATCAGAGACCATAGACTGGTTGGGTGAACATTCGTACAATCTATATCTGACGTCATGCCAACGGTGACATTGGCAACATTGGCAAGTAGTAGAAATCGCCAGCCAAAAGGCAGTTGTGACAACGTTAATGTACAACATCATGCCAACATTGGCTGATGTTTTGCCAATGTTGGCACAACGTATCTTTGCTGGCTGAGTATTTGCCTTAACTAACAGCATGCACCTCCAAGTGGGCATTAATGTTAGTTTTATACATTCTGATATAAATAGAGGATGAATACAAGTATTGACATTCCTGGGGACTTGGTTAGGGAAGTTGGAGACAGGCCGATCAGGAAGCGACAATATATAATGTTTTATCACACTCCCACAAGGCTGGCTGCACAGCTCATGGGAGCCAATCAGGGAGCACGGTTGCATCACCCCCTCCCTCCTGGTTTACTCCAGCAGCCCTGACCCACTTCCAGGTCTTAATCAAGTCTTAATAAGTCTTAGTCTTAAAGTCTGAAGGTCTTAATAAGTCTTAGTCTTAAAGTCTTAATAGTACTCACACCACTACTAAAGAATGAAAAAAAAAGAGATATAACAACATATATCAACATATAATGCCATCTACATTTGGTGGGTACCTATAATTAAGACTTTTAAGATTAAGACTTGTGAAGACTTGGTTAAGACCCACTCAAGAATTCCCATGGATTGTGCAGCGGGGTCACTCTATACTATCAGGAATGTATCTTTGGTTGATGAATTACAGGAGTCATGCTTTACTTATTGCACTATAAAATATACCGTTAGAACTTTGGATCATGACAAAGAACATGAAATGCTTGTAAAACCCTTTTCACTCTCTAATGACAGCCTGTTGCAGCAAGTAAGCAGCAGTTGTTGGCAAGTGACGGTGAATGTCTCGCCGGCACTTTTTATTGGTGCATCATGCTGACCCTTCACAGCCTCATCTGGTTGGCATGATGCATGAATGCAGCACTGGTAAGTAACTCACGAGATTTGCATTTCTGCCTCATGACAACATAGTGCAATAAAGCTTGAAGGTTTTTAAACATTGTTCTACACTGTTCCAACTCTTGATATCAAACTTTTCTTAAAGCTTAATATTCATTGCACATTTTGTATAGAGTTTTGGAGTAAGAGAGCATGCATGTTATTCTAAATAAATAGCAAAATATACCATTATTATTTTTTTCATAGTACATTGTACAGGTTTGGAATGTAACTGATGTGTAATTAAGAGGTAAGTTACAATTCATGGTATTTAAGATGTAGCAGTGAAGCCATAACAATTGGGTATATAGCAACATTGATATGTCTATGACAGGTTCTGACAGATATAAGGGAGTGGTCATTATTTTAAAACGGGGGGGGGGGGTCTTTGTTGGAATAAAATGGCTACAATGTATACTCTTGGTTATTTTAAGTAACTTAATGAGATATGTATCATTCTAGGTAATGATGTATTGGTAAATAACTTCAATATTCTAACTTTTGATGAAAATTGCAAATATCTTTGGTAACAAATACATCAAATATTCAATGTCCAATAAAACGCTTGATTTTGCTCGAAATCTCCCAAATTCTTTACATGGCTTAGTCAGTATGTATATGTTTCTGATTATATAATATTAGCTCATTCTGATACATTTAATCTATATGCGCAGAAAACTGTGCAGTGTGTCCATATTCAAGAGGTAGTGATCCACCTTAAGGAACATTCAGTTTTGTATGAAAATGGGAGAAAATTGCTGACCTATTTTGCTGGGGTATTTGTCACTGAATATCTATCATATGAGGCCCTACTATTACTGTCAGCATGGTGCATAACTAATAGCTTAACTATAAATGAGAAAAAAACAAAATGGATGCTGTTCCATAATGTTAACACTGTTAGCCCAGTGTTTAAGCTAAATAATGTCATTATCGATCGTGTTAATGATTTTCAATACCTAGGCCTTACTATTGATCCTGATATGAAATTTATTACGCACAGAAAAAATGTCACTAATAATTTACGCACAAAAGTGCATCAGCTAGCTAATGTAAGACACTTTGTAGAGGAAGGTGTTGCTCTTTTAATTTGTAATACTATGGTTCTGCCTACTTTTGATTATGTGGACTACATGTGGGATAGGTTCAATCAAGGTGAAAACCAGCAACTGCAGTACATACAGAATAAATCCCTGCGTATAGTTTATAAAGTTAAATTAGAAAAAAAAACTAGTATGACCACAGACCAGACACATTTGGCAAGTGGATGTCTTACTTTAGAAAAAAGGAGGAAAATCCACCTACTTTTTTATGCGTTTTCTTTAACAAAAATACCAAAATATTTAGATAATAGAAATATTCCTACTAGAAGGCATGATGGTCTAAGGTTGCTGGTACCACCAACGCTGAAACCTATTGTATTGAGGAGTGCCCTGTGTCACGCTATTAATGTGTGGAACAACTTAAAAGCCAAATACACTCTGATAGAAGACCTCTTCAGCTTTAAAAAGGCGATAAAAACAGATATTGACACCTGTTTCATGTAATTTAGTGACCGTTTTTGCTTGTATCATATGTTACTCCTACTCATCTCATCTCATCTCATCTTTAAGAATGTTCTGAAAAAATGTAAATTATTTTTTGCATTACTAAGCTATTGGTGATATATTTTTTATACGGCATGACAGGCAACTACCTTTTTACATCAAGACCGTGCAAAAGAAAGAGGTCTTGGTGGAAGAACCGCAATGCGCCGAATCCATGTAATTACGTTAAGTAATTAATTACCTAATAAAGCACTTTAAAAAAATATTGATTATGATAGACACCCCACCCGGCCATTGCAAAATGAGAAAGAACGGTACAATTTATAGCAGGGGTGGAACCAGGAATTAGAAAAAGGGGGAAGGGTCCACCAAACACCATAGTACCCAAATACATTGCACTGTGACTTTGTGTGGATTACAATATCTTTAGAATAATCCAAAAAGGGGATCCCCCTGGATCCCTCCTAAGGAATAATACAGATTATTTTCTGGAGGCACCTCTGGACAATGTTTATTGAATATGTGCATGTACAAGATGGCTTGCCATAGCAGGGGGTAGGATGTGGGCCTAGATCTGTCCACACGTCTATAATGACGTCAAGCCAGTTCATGACGTACCACAATAAAACTACTTCCTCTGTAATGCTGCATGACCCATGTCACCCATAATGCCAAAGCTAATTCTTCATTTCATAGTTCATCATCCTTAACCCTTTAAGGGTGGCATCATGCATTAATGCATCATGCCCTTGGTCATCATGATGCATGAATGCAGCCCTGGTGAGTAACTCGCCAAGTGTTGGCATGATGCACCAATGTACCACCGGGGAGTTACTCGCTGGGCCTGCATTGGTGCATCATGAGGACAAATGTTTTTTTTCAGCGACATCCTTCCTTAAGAGGTTACACTGGACAGCACGCGGCATTGCTTGCAATAGGTGTCTGTATATACCATAAGGTATGACAGAGCTAAACTAAAGTAGCGCTCGCCGTCTTGCTTGCACTCGTCAGTGCTGCATTCAAGCTTCATGCCAACCCTATGGGGTTGAGACACTCCCGAATGGTCAGCATGATTCACAAACTGAGTTACTCGCCGTGGCTGCATTGGTGTATTATGATGACAAATGTCATCTTTTTAGTGACATGCTGTCCTTAAAGGGTTAAAACTTTGCATAGGGCTGCATAGTTCTTTTCCTTTGTTCCTTTGTCTTTTTGATGTATCTTGTCAGTGCTGCATTAAACTGATGCATCATGCCAACCTTACAGGATTGAGACACTCCTGAATGGTATGATGCACCAATGCAGCATTAGTCAGTTCATACTGGCCATAACTGCATTGGTGCATCATGATGAAGCTTTGAGGTGTCATGCCACCCTTACAGGGTTAACCCTTTAAGGACGGATGTCATTAAAATATGACATTTCTCGTCATGATGCACCAATGCAGCCCCTTCGGGATTGTCTCAACCATCCAAGGGGATGATGCATTAAGGAATCATGCCTGTCTTACAGGGTTAAAGGTCATGCCTGGAAGGTTCCCAGCGATGATTCATAGATATAAAATGTGCCCCACTCTTCTGACAGATCTTTGTTTCTTCTCTCTTCCCTTTACATCTCTGCCCCACTGCAAGAATTATAGATATATAGGTATTTTATGAGGTAGCTTAGTGGTTAGGTAGCTTATTTTTTATGAAATACAGCAGTCCCATTGACTTAACCAAAGAATGCCGTATTGCACACCCCCCGTGAAATAACCCATGACCGTATTTCACGGCCCTGTGACGTCATCAAAACGGCACTTTGTTTACATTTGAATGGCGTACGTAGAAAGAAGCCAATTTAGCCTTTTTTCAGGCTCCCCCCTACCATAATTTTGGTATTTTGAATCGAAAAAGATGAAAAATAAACACAAAGGAACACTCGTTTTAGTCTGTTGTAGGGTTATTTCACTTGTTGAAGGGGGGGGGGCGTATTTCACTCGGCCTACGGCCTCGTGAAATACGGCCCCCCCTTCAACTCGTGAAATAACCCTGTCAACAGACTAAAACTCATGAACCTTTGTCTATTTAGTGGTTCACTGCACCTTTGTTTTGCGTGCATTAATTCAGCTCTGGTGAGTAACTATGGTATAAGGGACCATGCATTGTAAGTCTATTCTCGCCCGGATTAGGTGTGTGTTAGTAAACTAAAAAGGGGCTGATGTTACTGAAGGAAGGAGGGGGGAGGCATATCTAATACTGTGCCATAGGAAAAGACTGGCCAAGGATGGCCTGGGGGTTATTACATTTGCCTCCCCCCACCAATACTTTTTAGGTTTGAATAATATTTTATTGACAAATCACAAGTTATATACATGTGGTAGGTAGTATATCAACAAATCAAGTTTCCTTGGGCCAAAAAAATTAAAAGGTGTGTTTCAGGTTACATGGTCTGAAAATCTAGGGTAGGTAGGTCGGATTTTTTATTTTTATTTTTTTTTTACTTTGGCCTGGAAAGTGCCCAGAAATTGACTCACAAACTTCAATGCTGACTCGCCAACGACCGCCTAGACTCATAAAGTATCATATCAACCCTGAAATAACCCCAAAATATAATTATTTTTCAAAATTGCATAAAAATATCTAGGGTCGGTCCTGCTTTGCCAGGTAGGGTCGGGTAACCTGAAACACACCTTTTTTTTTATTTGGCCTCGTCTTGACTGAACATATGAATTAAATTTTAAGGACATTTTGTTATTGATGATACAAAGATGGAATATTATGCAGGCAAGATAAAGATTAACAAGTTTAAAACATACATTATATACAACAAAGAGATTGATACCACACCAAACAGTTCTAACATACTCATATATGTTCTTAGGATTTAATATTCTTATTCCATACTATAAATTGTGTCCCCTTACACAATTCTACAAACACTGACTAAAGCACACATACATACTGTTGGGTATTAAGGCGGATGTTCTGCTACCTGTTACATGGTTATGCTAGGTCAAAAAAAAGAAGGTTTGTTTCAGGTAACCCGACCGACTCTATCAAAACAGGGCCGACCCTGCATTTTGATATGCAATTTCGAAGAAATTTCTGTATTTTTGCCCTTTTATGGTCAATTTTCGGATTTTCGGACCGGCCGGCTGGTATTTTCATGTTTTAAAAAAAGTGTAAAAAAATAAAAATCCGACCTACCGACCCTACATTTTCTGCCCATGTTACCTGAAACAAACTTTTTTTTATTGGGCCTCATCGTGTATCTGTTGAAATGTTGTTGCTCACATTATACAAAGACTTGTCCATGTTGTTGTTACTGAAGATCTGACCAGTGTTATGACTCAGTAGCCATGTGCTCATGTTCATTTATCTGGATGCCCTAATATATGGAGACTCCCATAAATTATGGAGATTGGAGCTTGTTACTTATTCACTGATGTGAATGTAACTCTTACTCCTGTGCATATATCACAAACATGTTGTATGTACATTTTTATTTAATATGATTCTCTAAGTATATTTTCAGCATTTCTTTCAGTTAAAGGATGTATTCTGTCACGTGATATTTCCTTATAAAGTGGCTTGATATGGCTCTGGATGAAGCCTATAAATAGACATCCTAACACGGTGCCTGGAGAGTGTCCCAGTTCATGAACCTGTTTATTGATCCCTCATAGCTCTGTACAGAGCCTGTGCGGGGAGAGCGGTCTCACTCGCCATACACAGGTTTAGTGCCGGTCACACCAGGCCTGTGCAGAGCCTGTGCGGGGAGAGCAGTCTCACTCGCCATACACAGGTATAGTGCTAGTCCTCCTTTAGCTGTAGCGGCCACTGCTGCAGGCCTTCAGTGTTGTGGCGGCTTCTAGGACACACAGTTGGTGCCATTATAAAGGATTAATTCAGTCTGTGAACAGGTAGGCTCTTCTATATATAGTCTAACCATTCATACTCCTCACTGTATTGTGTTACTGAGGGTGCCTGTATTACAGCACTACTAATGGGTAATGGTAACGCGGCCCACACATCCTAGAGCTATTGGTATTGTTGGGATGTCCTATAGGTGAGCAGTAGAGGCAGCTGTGGACATGCCTGACCCACAGATGAGGGTAGTTTTAGCGACAATGACTCTCACTTTTCTGTGTGTGTAATAGGAGTACAGTGAAGCAGCCCACCCTAGTAACAAACACAGGGTGGGCCCAGATGGGGCCACACTCTGTTTGCAAGTGTGGCCCAGATTGGGCTAACCAACAGGCGCCTGTCGGTTTAGGGCACTGGGCTTTGGTGTGGTCTCAAGCGGGCTGCCCATGATGGGTGCAGGTTGGGTTTTGGACGGGCTGCCCACTTTGGGCTCATATCAGGTTTTGGATGGGCTGCCCACTTTGGGCTCATATCAGGTTTTGGATGGGCTGCCCACCTTGGGCTCATATCAGGTTTTGGATGGGCTGCCCACTGTGGGCTCATATCAGGTTTTGGATGGGCTGCCCACTTTGGGCTCAGATCAGGTTTTGGACGGGCTGCCCACTTTGGGCTCAGATCGACACTTAGGTAATAAATAGTACAGCCAGTAGGCACAGGAATCAATATTGGGGTAGTGTCTTCTGTTAAAGTATGTGTGTGTGTGTGGGGGGGGGGGGGGATTCACTACATTGCTGGACATCCAGATGCACCAATGCAGTACTAGCGAGTAACTCACTGTGCATCATGACAACCATTTGGGAGTGTCAACCATTCATGGTATTACATGCATTCATGCAGGCCTGGCGAGTTACTCACCAGGGATGCATTCATGCATCAAGACGACCAAGGGCATAATGCATTAACCCTGTAAGAATGGCATGATGCTTTAATTCAATCAAGTCCAGTGCTGCATTCAAGCATCAATGCCGACTCTCCAGGGTTGAGACCCTCGCAAAGGGTCGGCATGATGCACCCATGCAGAACTGGCAAGTTACTCGTAAGATCTGCATTGGGGCATCATGACGCCAAATGTCATCTTTTAGTGACATCAAATCCTCAAAGGGTTAAGGCATTATGCCATCCATAAAGGGTTAAATAGAGCTGGACACAGGTATACATCATACAGGGGCGTCGCAAGCAGTTTCAAAGTAGGGGGGACTGAGGGGTACTTTGACCTTTTTGACCCCTCTTTACTTGACCTATTTGGTTTGACCTTTTTTGCGGCTGGTCAAAAATGGGGGGGGCATGTCCCCCCCGTCCCCCCCGGTTGCCACGCCCCTGTCATACCAGTATGTACACAGATCTTACACAACGTGGCTCACCATACCCTATTGACTCAGTGCTGGGCAGGTAGCAGACGGGAGTGGGGCCGGAACAGGTGGGTTTTTACTACATTTGTTGGACATCATGATGCACCAATGCAGTGCTGGGATTTGGGAGTGTGTCCCTTTATGGTATCACGATGCATTCATGCATGCCTGACGAGTTACTCACCAGAGCTGCATTCATGCATCATGACAGTCATAAGTCATACTGATATCTGCATCGATGCAAATCTATAGACCAATGCAGCAAGAAAGGGTGACTTTTCAGAAAAGTTATTGATAAAGTTTTTAAACATTTCAGAAGTGTAACTGATGAATACGTAAAACCCTGCATTATGATGTAGGCTATTTGAAAGATGATTATTTTGTCAACCTCCTGATGTTAAAAGTTTGGAAATATAGCTATTTTAGATAATGTTATGAGGATTCTGTTAATACCAACATTAACACAACTTTATTATGAAAAAAAGATCACCCTTTCTTGCGGCTGGGGTCTATAGCAGCAAACGGCTGAGCACCAGGCTCGGCACTCCACAGTGAGAACTAGTCACTCTCCCAGCACAGTCTCAAATAAGACTCTGCCAACACGCCCAGACTTCAGGAACTCTCCTGTGGAACAAGGGAGGAAAGGGGTACTACTTGTCTGCTCTCCTATAGCAATCTCACACTGCCATTTCCATACACCAAAGATATTTCTCAGGGATAAGTCAAATTTGGACCATCAAAAGATGAGCAATACTTCTGAAATTTTAAACACTTGCTCTCCACTTACTCCTTGATATATTTGAATCGAATCATAGTTGTATAAATACATATTTAAAAAAGCATAGCATAGGTAAGTTTTCATGGTGATCCGCCGCCTTTTGGCAGAGAAAGAAGTAGTGTTGATAGAAATGTATGAG
Source organism: Harmothoe impar (assembly GCA_947462335.1). Taxonomy (NCBI): domain Eukaryota; kingdom Metazoa; phylum Annelida; class Polychaeta; order Phyllodocida; family Polynoidae; genus Harmothoe; species Harmothoe impar. The sequence continues at coordinate 61,102,166 of OX381721.1, read as the reverse complement.
AGAATGTGCTGGGAGATTGTAGACAGGTGTGTGGGAATGAGGCTGACACAGGTGAGTTACACCTGGGCTGTGCTGAACTAGGTCAATACACCCCACTCTGCTGTCACTGCAGGCCCCGCAGGAGGTGGACTGCCTGCTATTGATCTGGTTTATATCAGCGCTGTGAGCTCTGCATTCTAATAGAACCGTTGTGTATATATATTTGAATTTGTCAGTGGCGTAGGGTAGGAAAAAGGGGGCAAGAGGGCCTAGTCCCCTTCAATCACAGAGGAGGGGGGCCTGAATATGTCCCCCCCCCCTATAAAAAGAATAAATTACCAAGACCCTATAATAAAATACAATCAATTCCCAAACCTCACCTCTCATACATAGGGAAAAGTAGAGGCAGAGGGGCCTCCCCCCCCCCCTCAATCTGAACTAAAGGGGGCTCAAACACTACTTTTCTATACAATTCCAAAATAAGCATGCATACATGCCATCATGCATTAAAGTCAATGCTTGAAACTGTTTGGAGTGGGCTTCCTACACCTATGTATCAGTAGCAGTTATATACAACATTATGACAGAGACAATTACAGGTTTTCAGCCTATACTGTATACTGTTGTAATCCAAATATAGAATTTACATTGCATTGGGTTGAACTGTAATATACCCCATGTATATGTGACAGAGGCTGTCTAACATAGGTTATAGTAGATGCCTGGGCTATTGGTGAGGCTGACAGAGGCTGCCTGACATAGATTATAGTAGATGCCTGGGCTATTGGTGAGGCTGACAGAGGCTGCCTAAGATAGATTATAGTAGATGCCTGGGCTATTGGTGAGGCTGACAGAGGCTGCCTAACATAGGTTATAGTAGATCCCTAAGCTATTGTTGAGGCTGACAGAGGCTGCCTAACATACATTATAGTAGATGCCTAATCTGAACTGACCCCCCCCCCCCTCCACTTATCTGGAGGGGTTGACCAAACATAGGTGGATTACTCGTAAAGCCCCAAATATAGACTCAAAGTGTGTGTACATTTGTACATTTCTTTCCCCATCCTCACATCTGTCCTTAACTTATAAAGTATCCTGACTGTTTCTTTGTAGAGTTACAGTCATGAACAAAATCATGCCTAAACCTGCGTCATTTGAGATTGTCTACGACAACCCAGCCGGTCTATATAAGGCCGGTGACACGGTCAAGGGCACTGTTAATCTGGAATTGAAAGAAGACCTCAAGATTTTGAGTAAGTTTCTCAAGATCCTTTCACTTTTTCCAAATTTGATTTATTCTTAAAAATGATATTCTGCTGAATCTAAACTTGTGATCATACTGAAAATACAAACATACATAGCTGTGTACATGGATTATATAAACCATGGAGACTAGCACAATGCTTTAATCTACTTTACCCTTTGTCATCATTATACTTGATACTTCATAAATCATGCCAACCTTTCAGAGGTGTATCACATCTGTAAGGGCATCATACTGCTTGAATGCAGCACAGGGGAATAACTCGCCTGTGCTGCATTGGTGCATCCACAGGGGAATAACTCGCCTGTGCTGCATTGGTGCATCATGCTGACCCATCAGGAGTATCTCAACCTCATAAGGTCGGCATGATGCTTGAATGCAGCACTGGTAAGTCACTCACCAGGGCTCCATTCATGCATCATGAAGACCAAGGGCATGGTGCATTAAGGCATCATGCCGTCCTTAAAGGTTTCAACATGTTTACTCATAATGGTACAATGCTCTTGCTGTTTTCTAAGATGTGAGGATTACAATAAGTGGTGAGGCCAAAGTGAGATGGATGAAGGCTTTTTCGGCTGGTGGAGGTGGTGGGGTCATGCCCTACCATGGAGACGAGTCTTACTTCAAGCAGGATTTTTTCCCAGAGGGAGGTAAGTCAACCTATAGTATCCACATATGGGAGTTGAGAAATAATTGTTTTAGAATAGCCTACTCCCAAAAGTTCAATTCAGGTCCCAATGCAGGAAATTTGCGGTCATTTCTGGTCTAAAATTCAGTCAAAATATTTATTATTGGTTTTCACTTCACAAGAGCATAAATGTGTCTCATGAAACCAGTCACATGTCACATATAATAGGATAGATGATAATAATGAATAAATCCGGAGGTCAGGTAGTGACCAGTATATGTTACAATAGAGCATGTGCATGTGGGGAAGGGAATCCTTTTAACCCTTTAAGGACAGCATTTCGCTAAAAGATGACATTTGTCGTCATGATGCACCAATGCAGCCCTAGCAATTAACTCTCAGACAGCAGTGACACTTTTGCTCGTTCCCATGTCCCCACCCACATTGAATAAAGGATTCCCAATCTGTGGTCTAAAGTCAACACACAAGGGAAATGTAAAACCAGAGAGGATGGAGAAGTTTCTTGAAATTTCAGAAAAAGAATTGTATGTCAGTGTTTTGTAGAAAAAAAGGGTGTTCTTTCACCATGAAATGTAAGCATTTTACAAAAAAAGGGGTCATTTTCTGACCCAAAGTCCGTGGAATAGGGGGTAATCTTGAGGGAAGGGAACGAGCATGATGTCATTTCTATCTGGGAGTGCGGGGGCCAGGGTTACCATAGAGCATCTGGATGTGGGGAGGGGAATCTTTGTAAAGTATGGATCAGGAAGATTATCTCTCAGCCCCCAGATTCCACCGACACAGTTTGGAGTATTTAATTCCAAGAAAATAACTTCCTTTCTATTGAACAGCATTATGGGATGGGAATTGGATTTTATTCTTAGTGACTCAAAATTGATATTGATATCAATATCTTGGCATCTTTCTTTTCTTCACTGATATTCCAGTTATTAAGGTCTATAGAGCTGTTCAAAATTACATAGTTACAAAAAAATTATGAAAATGGTTGTTGACCCCTTTTATCGCCCATTTTTAAGACAAACTATGCAACTTTGAACAGCTCTGTAGACCTTAATAATTGGAATATCAGCCATAGAAAAAAAAGATCCCCAGGTATCGACATCAATATCAGTTTCTAATTACTCAATCCAATTTTTTAGGATGCTGAGAGATCCTTAAGAAATCACAATTGGATTAAAATGTCACAGATAAGCTGATAGATAAGTTGATATCATGAGTAAGTAAAATCTGCATGCTGTATCTGCTTCAGATTCTAAAGATGGCCAGACCCTTTCAGCAGGGACCCACAGCTACCCATTCCAGATCAAACTTGCGGATAATTTACCTTCATCATTTGAACATAAGGTTGGCCAGATCCGCTACTGGACCGAGTGCTACATTGATAGAAAGTCATTGTTCACGGCCTTTAACTACTCAACACAAAAGGCTTTCTCTGTGGTCAGCATATATGACTTAAATACAATATCAGATCCCACGGTAAGTCCAATGTGCATATAATACGTTATGCTTCAATCTTTTTTCAAATTGTTGAGAACAAAATGCTCTTATTTTTGTGAGGTGCCGCCTGACTCTTATGTCTGCCAGGTGGGGCTTCATCCCATTACGCAACAAGGGAGGAACCTGCGTAGTCACTAGACGCCGCCCATTCTATGCATAATCTTAAATCGCCACTTCTGCCTAATATTATTCCAGAAAAAGAAAAAAAAAGTGAGAAAGAAGAAGGGGGTGCAGGGGCAGAGCCCCTGATATATACAACAATGTTACAAATGTACAGTAGTGCCATCTAGAGGATAGGTATCACCTGGAAACTGATTAAGATTAAGCCAGAAGTGGCGAAAACTGATTAAGATTACGCCAGAAGTGGCGGTTTTAAGATTACGCACAGAATGGGCGGCGTCTAGTGACTACGCAGGTTCGTCCCCATGTGCCCCTGTTAGCCTATTGCAGACACACAACCGACCTAGCTCACGTGAGTGCACGGACAAACATTTACAGCGAGTCTTAACCCAGTCTTATAATGTTACAGTCTTACAGTCTCTGCCCCCTACCCCCATTTTCTTTTCCTTTTTTACCTTTAGTAACAGTGGAACCTATCATTAAGACTTTAAGATCAGGTTGTAAGACATTTTGTACGATTGGGACAAGACTCCTGTAAATGTTTGTCTGTGCACTTGTGTGAGCTAGGTGCCTTCTGCAGACAGTGAGGGTGGCTTTAACCCTTACGGGCTGTATAGTGCTTGGTATGCCCTTTGTCTTGACAATGAATATAATGCAGCCCTGGTGAGTGGACATTCCTGAAGGGTCAGTAGAGTTTATGAATGCAGCCCTAGGGATTAAACCTACCAGGACAAATACACGCATAATGACCAGCAAGGCAACCCTTTAAGGCCGGCATCATGCCTTAATGCATCATGCCCTTGGTTGTCATGGTGCATCAATGCAGCCCTAGTGAGTACCTAGCCAGTGCTATATTCAAGCATTATGGTGACCCTACAGGGTTGAGAGACTCCCGTAGGGTCAGCATGATGCACCAATATAGCACTGACGAGATGCATTAATGCATCATGCAGGGCTGATCATGTGCTTAGTCATCATGATGCATGAATGCAGCGCTGGTGAGTTACTCGCCAGGGCTGCATTCGTGCATCATGATGACAAATATCATCTCTAAGCGACATGCATTCTTCAGGAGTAAAGCACTAAGTGACTCTGAAAGGGCTAACAAACAACTCCAGCTGTTAACCTTTCCTTTCCTAGAGCACCAATTTGCAACATGAGGCCAAAAAAAGGTTTGTTTCAGGTAACATGGACAGAAAATGTAGAGTCGGTAGGTCCGATTTTTTTTTCAAACTTTGTTTTTAACATGAAAATACTAGCCCGTCAGTCCTAAGACCCGGAAATTGACCAAAAAATTGTAATAGTACGGAAACTTCTTCAAAATTGCATGAAAAAACGTAGGGTCGGCCCTGTTTTGATAGGGTCGGTCGGGTGACCTGAAACAAACCTTTTTTTTTGGCCTAAGATGTGATTTGATTTTTAACACCAGGGTACATTTGAGAAGGAGGAGCAGCTGTCTGTGGGCTGTTTGTGGTGTGCAGGACAGATCGAGGCCAACATCAAGATGAACCGGAGAGCCTTCGTGCCCGGGGAACTGCTGAGATTTGATGCTGAAGTCTCCAACCGTGGTCCCACGGCCGTGACCAGGACTGAGGTCGTGCTCAAGCAGGTACTGGGGAAACATGAAGTGCTAAAGAGGAAGCTTTTAAGAGTAACTCCAAGCAACGTCATCAAATTTAGAGATAAATCCCCACTTGACCTCAAGTGTCAAGTGCTCCATGTAACACAAAGGTGTGAAAAATAGTAACAAAATTGGAGGAGCACATGGTAAAAATCTCAGGAAAATCTAGAAAACGAGGTGGCACTCATTCAGAAGAGGTATCTTATTACAGGGGTAGACACTAACGCTGGCCCGGGAGCCAATGGCCCATAGTTTTGGGTCCGGGTCCGTAGTTTTCTGCAAAATAGCGTTCCTATGGGCCAGGGTAGCCCTCAGGAGTATTTGGAAGACAATTGAAGAAAGTTTGTCTGACAACTATAGTCATGCAATATATCGTTGGAAAGAGGGAAATGTGCCCGAATTTATCATATTGATTACACTCTTTTATAGACCAATCAGGAATATACATGTTTATTCTCTTAAAGAAAACACAATATTGACCATTGGCCCACAGATCTTGGTCTGGGCCCATAGTTTTCTAGAGCTAAGGGCCCGGGTGGCCCACAGCTGAAAAAGTTAGTGTCTACCCCTGTTATTACGTTAAAAATGATTATATCATTTTGAGGGGTTGAAAAACTTGTAAGATCATATAGTATCTGATGCTAATATGTTATCACCTTTCAAGGGGCATTACGACCTAACCCCAACCCACCCTGTGTATGGGGTCTCACCGAATCCTCCGATCATGGCTGTGGTCTTTGTACTTCCCTTATTCCTTAGTGTATATATATATAGTCCATAGCCTTACGTTTCATGATCATTTGGGCCAAAAAAAAAGGTGTGTTTCAGGTTACCTAGTCTGAAAATCTAGGTGGGGTAAGTCGGAATTTTCTTTTTCTAAATTCTATTTTTACTTGGACCTGAAAAGTCTCCAAAAATTCAGTGCTGACTCGCCGACAATGGCATTGACTCATGGACTATCAAATTGACTCTGAAATAGCCCCAAAATTGTTTTATAAAGACAGCTTGATCCCATGGTCTGAAAAGTACAAAAGAAACGACTTGCAAACTTCAGCGCTGACTTGCCGACAATGGCGCAGATTTGCTGACTATTAAATTGACTCTGAAATAGCCCTAAAATGACCTAAAATATACATAATTGGATAAAAATTTCTAGGGTCGGCCCAGTTTTGCTAGGTAGGGTCGGGTAACCTGAAACACACCTTTTTTTTTGGCCGTTATAATGTATGGAGCCCCAAAGAGTACCTCTCTGGTGCATCATGCTTTGTTGCATGACTGGGAGGGTATCAACATCATAGAGTTGGCATGGTTTATGAATGCAGCCCTGGTGAGTTACTCCCCAATACTGCATCCATGCATTATGACCCCATAGCATACCAAAGCACTAGAGTTAACTTACACATGTTTTTCTTGTATCACACAGGTTGTAAAATTCATTACTACGGATTATGAGAGTGCTTCTAAACGCAGGCGTGTGGTGCGGAGGTTGGAGCATGGCCCGATCCCCAGTAAAGGTGTGGATACCTGGGTGAATGAAGGCATCGTCATCCCCCCTCTTCCTCCTACAGGGCTCAAAAACTGCAGAGTCATCAAAATATCCTACGTGCTGGAGGTAGGGAGTGGTTCACCATGTATTGACTCACACCACAATGTTGTGTATAAGCGCCGAGTTTTGAAAAGTGTTGGTCATGTATAAGCACTGGGAGTATCAAGCAGGGGTAGACACTAACGCTGGCCCGGGAGCCAATGGCCCGTAATTTTGAGTCCGGGCCCGCAGTTTTCTTCATAATAACCTTCCCATGGGCCCGGGTGGCCCACAGGAAATTTTGCAAAATATCTGGAAGGAATATACTTGATGAGTATAGTCATGTAATATGTCATTGGAAAGAGAAAAATGTGAGAATTTGAGGCAAATTGGTCTCATTTTAACATAGATATAAATATAGAAATATATATGATTTTCTCTGGCCCACAGCTGAAGATCCGGGCCCATCGATTTTTGGAGCTACGGGCCCGGGTGGCCCACAGCTGATAAAGTTAGTGTCTACCCCTGATCAAGGTCTTGAAATAAATCTTATGCACTAAAATGTATCTTGAATAATAATATTGTTTAGGAGAGAGGGGTAACCAGTCCTTTAAAGTTAGGGTAAAATGGATTAGGACTACTTGTTCCTACCTTGCACAAGCACTGAATGCCTTATTGACAAGGCTCACTATGCTTATGTGTACCATGTGTCCTTTAACGTTATGTTGGGGCTAGGTTGGGTAGTAATACTATTATGGTTGTGAGCAGGTTCTGCTGGATGTTGGTTCCAAACCTGGTTCTGAGGTCCTGGGAGTCGACGATAGGTGGAAGCACCGATGGTGGCTCCAAGGTACGGACAGGGGCCGCTATAGGTGGTTTGGACTGCGCATGCGTGCAGGGTCCGACCACCCATATATAGCCGGTGTCCAGTAGAACTCACCAGCTAGCTTAAGGCTTCTCACCTGAGAGGTTAAACGGTGATCCGAACCAACTTACCTGATTAGCGTTTAAACTCAGACTTAGAACAAAGTGTTTTCCTTTATTAATGAACTCTTTGCAACCTGTCACCCAGTATCCGTACTGACTTGACTTCTTCCTTTACGATATTGAGTATCATAAGAAATGGTCCATTACAGTTATGAGTGCTGGGGGGGGGGGGGGCTTATGCATGATTGTATGGTAGGCTAGTAATTCATCAGGTGGTCCTTATTCAACCCTTTAGGGGGCAGAACAATGCCTTCAAGTTCATTGTTGATGAACCATTGCAGTGCTTAAGGATAATTCTGACAAACTGGTGGCGGGATCCTGTGGAGATGTTCAGAACCTTTAGAAACTCACTAACCCCACCTGGTGGACATTCTCTGAATCTTTAGAAATTCACATACTCCCCCTGGCGTGTGTTCGTTCAGAGCTAATTTTTGAATATATTTCAGTAAGTTTCCCCAAGAGAGCCTTGAACCCTCGACCCTCAGATTTACAGGCAGACACTCTATTGACTGAGCTAACCAGGCAAGTGTCAGCATGGTCTACTGGTGAGATAGTCAATGTCAGACTATAGTTTAGGATGTTCCATTTGGATGATATGTTGGCTATTCATTTCCTAAGTTATCATAGAAATTATGATGATAACCCACTCTGATATTTTGATATGTTACAGTATGGATATGTCCCCAACCTATGACTAAGTCTGGTGAGGAGTCCATACACCATTCTTAATAAATGTCATGTCATTAGGACAGAACTCTGTCATTTCCGATGAAGAGATACCCATTCTGTGGAAGGCTGAATATGGTGCCATCAATCACTTCCATATTTGGGTGGAGCATTGATTATATGTTCTAAATGACCTATTAAAAGTCTCAAGGGGTTTACGTGCTATTTAGAGATAGTCTGAATCATCCTTAACGTTCCTGCCCTGCAGCAGTGCATCTTACACACTGTTAGCACTACCAAACTATATTGTTGCCCTGTTAGATTTCACTTTATGATCCACTACTTTGGCACAATTAAATGCATCCTCTTCATGTAAATCACAGCTAAATCCCTGGTACTAGGTCATTCATGTCCAACAAAGAGACATTCTACATCAAAGCACTGTTCATGCCTCAACCCTTTAAGACCTGCATAGAGCATTGATTATGCCCTTCATTGCCATGATACATTAATGCTGACCAAAATATTAACCCTATAAGTTATAGGGTTAATATTTTGGTATAGTATAGGTTATAGTATAACCCTTGGAAAATAATAATAATATAGGGTTATAGGATGATAGTTTTGAAAAAGATATTTCACCTTTCGCATGAACATGAACATGAACACTGAAAAGGTTATAGGGTTATAATCTTGGCAAAATTTTAATTTTCAGTTAAACGTTACGTGCCACATCGTCTTCATGTTAAGGGTTTAAAAATCGTTACAATCTTTCACTTTCAATTTTCAGCTAAACGTGAACCCTTCAGAAGTGGCGCCTGACATCAGTCTGCCACTGGACATCATCATCGGGAACATTCCCCTCAGGGACAACTTTGACGACTTCAACCAACTGGCGTCCAAGGCCAACGTGTACGCAGCGCCCCCCACCCTGCTGGTGGCTGAACGTGGGTCTCCCCCAATGTACGAGGACTCACAGAGAACTGCAGCCGCACCCATAGCACCATTCCTACCCGACTGTCGTAAGTCTGTTTGTATGTAACCATAGCTACACCCATAGCACCATTTCTACCCGACTGTCGTAAGTCTGTTTGTATGTAACCATGGCTACACCCATAGCACCATTCCTACCTGACTGTCGTAAGTCTGTTTGTATGTAACCATGGCTACACCCATAGCACCATTCCTACCCGACTGTCGTAAGTCTGCTTGTATGTAACCATGGCTACACCCATAGCACCATTCCTACCCGACTGTCGTAAGTCTGCTTGTATGTAACCATGGCTACACCTATAGCACCATTCCTACCCGACTGTCGTAAGTGTGTCTGATATTGAAAAAACAATCTCTGGTGTAGAGATTGAGAAGTTTATGCCATTAAGGGAAGCCTATATTTTTTAAATATTATGCAGACTGTCTTAGGCCACTTTGAGGCAGTACAGCCCCTCACTCTTCCCCCCTCTGTGTAGAGGCAAGGAGATCACCCTTTTTGCCTGGCTGCTCACCATAAGTAAATCTCAAGTAACCTCACCTTAGGTAAGTAGCCAAGCAGAAAGGGTAATCCATGTACACCTGCATCATACCCCAGGAATATGTTAAAAGAACAATTCATGGTTGTGTTTCAGCGCCCCCTACCTACCACGAGTCTGTGTTTGGTGCATCTCGTCTCAAGGACAAAGACGACAAGGAGGAGGAGCAAGTCCTCAAGTACGCACCCCTCTACCTCACCTATCACTATGACGACACGCCGTTTGAGCTTGCTATAGATGAATAGATGCCATCTACCGTAAAACCTAATGTATAAGCCTTGGCTTGGAGGCAAGTCAGACTCAGCTTTCTTTTGATGCCAAAGATGCCTAGATAGGGTGCAGCCTATATGGGTACTCCAGTACCAAATAGACAATTTTCAGACACCCTCTGCAGCTTATATAACCTGTCAGAGTTAGAGGCGCGGCTTATGGCTGTGTCTCACAAACTTGGGCAAATGATTTTGTCTCTGACCGGGTGCCGTCTCTGACCAGATGCCGTCTCTAACCAAGAGCCATCTCTGACCGGACGTCACTTTGGGAGTTCAGCTATCTTCTACCAACAGTAGGAGGCTAATTAAAATTAAATTGCATAAAATGCCATATACATTTTTACAAATCGTTATATATAAAAGTATAGGTTAGAAAATTATAAAAAAAACATTTTCTGACACCAGGTCAGAGACTGCATCCGGTCAGAGATGGCACCTGGTCAGAGATGGCACCTGGTCGACGCCTTATACGTGAGTTTGGCTTATATGTGAGGTTTGACGGTAGGCAACCAGCAGGCAATGCTGGGCGGACAGAGGGACAAGGGTTTATCCATAGCCAGGGTCTGAACACTTGAAGGGCATTAATGTATCATGTTGGGATGGTGCTGGTGCAGGGTTGACATGATGACAGAATCTGGAACATGAAGCAGCCCTTGAGGTGGGTCAATCTGATGTCAATTTCAAAAGGGATTCTCTAGAGAGAGAACATTAAAACCTATATCCCGAGAGAGTTATATAGAAATGTAGCTACTTAATACTATTTTATGTACATATGTGGCAAAACACTATATACTCCTATTATATGAAACATTGACTTCATGCATCATGACAATCCTTCAGGAGTGTATCAACCCTGTAGGGTGGTTACAGTGCTTGAATTAAGGGTGCTGGGTCCACCTGTTAACAACAGGAGCACTCAATACATGCAGTGTTACATATGATTGCCTTGATCTCCACACATTAATATATATATATATAAAACCATGAGTATTAGGGCCCAGAATAGTTGGAAGTTTTTTATTTTCATATAGAGCATGTGTAAACCTAACATCATTTACAATCCATTAAGGCAGACATTTCATCAGCCAGCAGGAACCGATTGTTTAAAGTTTACGCATGTCGAAAAAAATATCATTTCAAAAGGAATTTAGAAAGAGGGTATGTGCCAAAATCAAGAATAACATATTTTGTTAATATATTTTGTTTAAGTGTCTTTTAGGGTATAATGAATAAAATGATTTAAAATGTACCTAGTTCGTGCCTTGATCTGCCCCTAGCACATTTTGCGGTGCTTTATCAATTATTCAATTACAAAGTTGTATTCTTGCTATTTATACCATTGTGTTCAACCTTAGAACATATTATCTGATACACAGTACTAGTCACCTGAAGAATACCATTTTTGGATATTCGATATTCTATTCTCAGAGATAATTCTCAGAGCTTCATATATGCAAATTCACATAGATAGATAGTACCACCATATATTTTGGACATTTTGTCTGTGTATTGTAGATGTATGGTATCACCATCCAGTTTAGATACTTGCTTTTGTTTTAGATACATAATTTATGATATATGGTATTCCAGCTGACAAAAAAACATTATTTTACGTCAAAATAATGCTATTTGTTTACTGGGATTGTTATGCACTTTGGACATTGGTGTATTGTTGTGTGTGTATTGTTTTGTTGAGTAACATTCAAAACAATAAATTCACATCCAATGTTACATGCCTTGAAATGTCGTTCCATTACAATTAGATCATATATGTGTTATTTTCATTTTCTTTTCGGAAGGGAGGGGGTGCCAATGTTGCATGTCAAATTTAAGAAATGGCCATGTCACCTGTCACTAGAAAGCACTAGCCCAGGCGAGTATGACTAAATACATGCCAAAATTCATTGTTTAAGTCTTCAATTTTTTTGAGGGTATGGAAATAGCCCATTCTGACTTTTTCTTCATAAAAAGAGGATCGGAATTTCTCAACTTGACCCTATCAAATGGTACCAAATCAACTTCTGACTCTTCTATCTCCAATTAATCCATGTCATACTCACCATAGGGATTTAGAATATGTCATTAGGTTTGTGATATCTCGAGAATTAAAGAAATGGGAGCGTTTTTAGTTTGGTAGGAATTTAACAGAATAGCCATAGGGCGTCGGCCACCAACCCCGCAAGTAGCAATCACATTGCGAGTTTTTGGGCATACTTTTACTTGTCTCATCATAAAACTGTTTATAGTCATAGAAAGCACTAGCCCAGGCGAGTATGACTAAATACATGCCAAAATCCATTGTTTAAGTCTTCAATTTTTTTGGAGGGCATGGAAATAGCCCATTTTGACTTTTTTCATTTCATAAAAGGACGATTGGAATTTCTCAACTTGGCCCTATCAATTGTTACCATATCAACTGACTCTTCCATTCCTAAATCTTACATGTCATAGGAGGACATAGGACGAGTTGGAAAAGGGCCTTACATTAGCATAATGCAGGGCCTCATACAGCCCTAATGCACTGTGCTGCCACCTGGGGCAGACCTGTGGCACTACTGCAGTGCCGTTTTTTGCCACTAGAGGTCGCCACAGGTGGCGAGGCAAGGAGCAGCCCTTGTCTCTCCTCCAGTGTACTCTGTAGCTCCATGTCAAGGTTTTACAGTAGTCATAATCCGAACATGAACACCCCAATACACATGGCCGTCAAAATATAGCAAAAATGAAATCATCTCCGATTTAGACATGTAAATAGTCCATTTTGATCAGAATTTCATTAGGTCTTTGATTTTCAACACGCATAAGCCATGAAGTGCTTGGAACCTGCTTTTCACGGACATCGCCGTACTAGGAAATTCCACTTTTAGACCCATCTCTACCCTGTAACACCCCTATTGGCAGAGTAAACCATCCGTCCTTAACTTTGCTACTTGTCTGCAAGTAGACAGCTGTCTTGGCCTGAAAAACGTCCAACAACACCCAGACAAGCCACCACCACCTGCTGTGCCTTCTGCTTGAAAGCAGTCTCACACTGAAGGTAGCTGTGAATATTGTCAATATTATAACAATTATTGCAAGGTCGCTCTACCACAAGGCCATGCCCACACATGGAATCCCATCATTACACACCGTAACACTAATAGTGGCACCCCCTAATACTGTGCCCCTAATAGATTTAAGGAGAATCGAGACATTATCCACCAACCCGCAAAGGCCTGGCCCTTGACTGTGGACCCCTGTGGTACGCAATTCTAATTCACCCTGACCACACCAGGGGCAGCACCGCATCATCCACTGCAGGTCTGGAGCAACCAAATAGTTTGGTTACATATCTTTTAATACTATAATTATTATTATTGTTTTCTTTTTCAAAGTGAAAGACGTTTTCAGGTGAGGACAGCTGCCAACTCTTGGTACAAAGAAATGAATATCTGTTCATGTCAAGTAAGAAAAGCGGACACATTGGGTAGTTTTATAGGTTTAATATAAAATCACACCGGTTTCACCATGTGTGCACCCTAAGCAACAGTTACTAAGCAACAGTAAATTTCCACTTTTTAACCTTCAATTTAACATCAGCGATGTCAAATGTAGGTCTTTAGTATCTATACTGGAGCATGATATTATCCATTTCTACTGTAGGTCTTTAGTATCTATACTGGGGCATGATATTATCCATTTCTACTTTATCAACCTTAATTGATTAACACCTTTATTTCATGCCTGGTACAAGAATTACTACAAGTTAGTAGTAGAAATGTTGTATACCATACTCCTATTGAATACAATGCTTTCCATTTCATCTTCACGGTCTTTGACATTATCAAGCCTCGTTCTGAATTTAGGAAGATGCCAAGATGGTGATACATAGTCCTTTTATTTATGTTTTAATTACTTCTATGTCTCTTTGATATATTTAACATGGGTAACAGTTTTGCTTTGAATACTCTAACCAGCAAAACCAATTTATTGATTTAGACTCCTTTATACATGTTGAATATGAACATACATGTAAGATAAACAGTAACTAGATAACATTTTTGCTGTAGTGGACTGGTAGAGGAATACACACAAACAATGGTTTTCACCTCAATAACAGTTAATATCAGAAGCTCAGCCATTCCCCCTCAAAAAGTTGGTCTATGGATTTTGCACACAATTATCCTTCTTGGAAATGCAAATTCATTTTGGTTTGCACATTATATTGTGAGCAAAGGAACTCCATTAGACACAAAATGAAATCTTGATTGAATTACTTATCAAACTTGCTCCCTCACAGCCCACCTTATTTTGGAAAGTGAAACCATGGTGAAACCCATAGACCAACTCTTTGTCTGCGTGGCCTCAAGTAGCAGGTCACTTTATAGTAGCATCAGTACAGAATATATGGCAGGTTTACAAAACATGTAAGGGCATCACAAGTACTTGTACATACAGAAAATATAATATGGCACAGCGTCAGCAGAAAGCAGGTTTAACTGGTTTCAATCACCAACCACCAATGGTTTATGTATACAGTGGTATCAGATATAACAGTTTTCACTCATATTAGCATTAGCATAGCAATTGACTAAAAGCATTAATATCCCCCCCCCCCCATTTATAAAATAAACATATTCATTTCAAACAAATGTTACAATTTCTATGTTCATAGCTGAACAAAATAAAACTGCAAAGAAACTTACCGGTATATAATTCTCGTCTCCATTGTTCACACAGTTGATGCTATGCATCTTTAAGCAGTGCTCACTTTGGGTGAATTCCCAGAAAATAAAGAAAAGGGTTGAACCAAGCTACAGCTTTAATCATTGTAGGATGTTCATATTGAGGTCCTCTCCTTTTAACAAAAAAAAAGCAAATTGAGTTACTGTAAACAATAATAAAGTCAATATGTATACAAACACCGGGATACAAACAGACTACTTCATAAAGCCCCTGTAAAGTGAAGCATGGCACAATCTCTGCAAGCAATAAAAGCCACTGGTATGCCGAGAACAACCGCACATGAAGTCATACAGTCTATTTACTATGAAGCACGCGGTACATTGTATATCTACACGCAGTAGAGATATAGTCTGTATATATTGTGTTGAAGCAAATCTCTGCAGTAGTAATATGATTAAAGCTGGTTTCCTTTCAACGACTCTCTAGTGTCCCCTCTGTCTGCGTGCTATACATATTGCCCACACTTAACCATTTCAGTGCAGCTTAGTCTTTTAATGTGCACAGTAATACCCTTTAATTAGTACCCTTTAATCAAGAGTAATGAACATGAACATTACTGCGGCATGCAGTCCTTAAATGGTTGTCAGTGACAGTTTTTCATATGTGGATAAAGTGAGAGTATGGACACTTTCTGAAAGGTTAGTTATCATCAGCAAACACATTTTTGCAGACAGTAAGGGACAAGAGACCTCCCCATATATGTACAATCCTTCCACTTGTTCCTGTCAAGGCGCAGATGAAGCGGTCAGAGCTTCCTATACGCTGACATTTCTGTCACCCGGCACAGGTGAGGCAATGTCAGTGTATCCACCCTCTGACTCTGTATGGGTTAAGTGTGACTCTACTACTTTGTTGATGTCAGTGTACCTCCCCTCTGCGCTGGCTATCTGTGACTCTACCGTCTTGTCCATATCAGCATACCTCCCCTCTGCGTTGGATAGCTGAGACTCTACTGCCTTTTCCATATCAGCATACCTCCCCTCTGTGTTGGCTAACTGTAGTTCTACCACCTTGCCCATATCAGCGTACCTGCTCTGAGCAGTGGATAATTGTGACTCCGCTCCTTTGTCCATATCAGTGTACTTCCCCTGTACGGTCCCGAGCTGCGACTCTACCGTCCTGTCTATATCGGCAAACCTGCTCTGAGTGTTGGCTAGCTGTGATTATACCGCCTTGTCCATATCAGCGTACCTGCTCTGAGCGTTGGCTATCTGTGATTCTACTGCCTTGTCCATATCAGCGTACCTGCTCTGAGCGTTGGCTAGCTGAGACTCTACCGTCTTGTCCATATCAGCATACCTTCTCTGAGCGTTGGCTATCTGTGATTCTACCGTCTTGTCCATATCAGTGTACCTGCTCTCAGCGTTGGCTAGCTGCGACTCTACAACCTTGTCCATATCAGTGTACCTGCCTGGTACGGGGGCTAGCTGCGCCCCCTTGCCCCCCTTGTTCCTGCGTTTGCCCGGCCCGCCCTCTACGTGCACCATCATGTGCTGCATGACGTTGTTCTTCTGCTTGAAGCCCTTGCCACACACCTGACACTTGTGTGGGGTCTCCCCGGTGTGCACCAGGTAGTGCGTCCTCAGCGCCCCCTTCTGCTTGAAGCCCTTGCCACATTGGCTGCAGGTGTGGGGCCGCTCCCCACTGTGCACCAGCATGTGGGCCGAGATGTTGGACTTCTGCTTGAAACACTTGCCGCAGACGGGACACTCGTGGGGGCGTTCCCCCGTGTGCACGCGCAGGTGTGCCAGGATGTTGGACTTCTGTTTGAAGGCTTTTCCGCACGTCTCACACTTGTGTGGCCGCTCCCCGGAGTGCACCAGCTGATGCTGCTCCCGCGTGCTCTTCTGACGGAACCCACGCTGGCACAGGGGACACTTGAACGGACGGAAGTCTTTGGGAACTCGGGATAACTCTTCTGCCGTTTGTCCTAATTAACAGTTCTTAAACCCTTTAGGGATTGCATGGCGCTAATCTTGTCCAATTTTAACATATGAATAGTGCATTTTGCTCAGAATTTCATCAGCTTTTCATTTCTTGCCTCAGTTAGGCCCTATAACAAAGCGTTACACACTTTACGCGGACATTGCAATTTTTGAATATCCACTTTTGGACCCAATAGACTACTCCATGTCCTCTATCTAATATTCTTGCCAACAGTAGACACCTGTCCCTGCCACTTCTGGTCTGTCCACTAGTGGAAACTAATAATGAATCAAAAATCAACACCCCAATACACATGGCTGTCAAAATAAAGCAAAAATGAATTCTTCTCCGATTTGGACATGTAATTAGTCCATTTTGATCAGAATTTCGTCAGCTCTTTGATTGTTAACATGAATAAGCCCTAAACAGAGTGGAACACGCTTTTCGCTGACATTGCGATACTCGGAAATTGCACTTTTGAGCCCATCTCTACAATGTTAACAGCCCTATTGGCAGAGTAAACAATTCCTACTCACCTTTGCTACTTGTCTGCCAACAGTAGAGTGCTGTCTTGGCCTGATAACATCAAACAGCACCCAGGCAAGCCTTCCCAACCTGATCTGCCTTCTGGGCTCAGATAAGGAATCCCAGGGTAGCTGAGTACATTATTAGGGAAAGAAGAACTCTGCAGTAAATACTAGGTGAGTTCTGGGTGGTCAAAATACTTTGGAAAATCTGCTTAAATTCTGTAAAAAAATCACAAATGGCCCTCAGCATATCCTGATTGAGATGGCACCTCAAGATATATGATTATTGCAGGGATAGGCCTATATTTCAATGATTTTTTAGGTTTGGTCTGAAATGAATTTATTCACTGCATATTCAGTCAATTATGGAGGTTCATTCATATTAAGAACCAGCATTTAAGATTTAAATTTTTTATACAGTGTATAACAGGTTTTCCTATTCATTCCTAAGAGATTTTCCATCAATACCCGGCTGGGAATTTTTTATCGAATGTTACGTTACATTAAACTATAGTGGAAATACATTTCCCTGTCTGAGACCTTCTGCTTGACTGGGGGCTGCCATCTTGAAAACAGTCTCGCACTGAAGGCAACTCAGAATATTATAACAATTATTGCAGGGTGGCTCTACCACAAGGCCATGCCCACACATGGAATCCCATCTTTACACACCATAACACTAATCGTGGCACCCCCTGATGGGATATCCCTTGTGGCCTTGGTACATTTCAAAAGAATTAAAACATTAATAACCAACCAGCAAAGGCCTGGCCCTTCACTGTGGACCCCTGTGGTAAGCAATTCTAGTTTACCCAGACCCCACCAGGGGCAGCACCGCATCATCCACTGCAGGTCTCGTGCAACCAAATGGTTTGGCCACTTTTTCAAAGTGGGAGATGTCTTTAGGTGACGACAGCTGTCTACTGTTGACACACTGAAATGAATATCTGTTCATGTTAAGGAAGAAAAGCGGACACATTGGGTAGTTTTATAGGTTTAATATAAAATCACACCGGTTTCACCATGTGTGCACCCTAAGCAACAGTTACTAAGCGACAGTAAATTTCCACTTTTTAACCTTGGAATTAACATCAGCAATGTCAAATGTAGGTCTTTAGTATCTATACTGGGGCATGATATTATCCATTTCTACTATATCAACCCTAATTGATTAACACCTTTATTTCATGCCTGATACAAGAATTACTACAAGTTAGTAGTAGAAATGTTGTATACCATACTCCTATTGAGTACAATGCTTTCCATTTCATCTTCACGGTCTTTGACATTATCAATCCTCGTTCTGAATTTAGGAAGATGCCAAGATGGTGATACATAGTCCTTTTATTTATGTTTTAATTACTTCTATGTCTCTTTAATATATCTAACATGGGTAACAGTTTTGCTTTGAATACTCTAACCAGCAAAACCCATTTATTGATTTAGACTCCTTTATACATGTTGAATATGAACATACATGTAAGATAAACAGTAACTAGATAACATTTTTGCTGTAGTGGACTGGTAGAGGAATACACACAAACAATGGTTTTCACCTCAATAACAGTTAATATCAGAAGCCCAGCCATTCCCCCTCAAAAGGTTGGTCTATGGATTTTGCACACAATTCATCCTCCTTGGAAATGCAAATTCATTTTAGTTTGCACATTATATTGTAAGCAAAGAACTCCATTAGACACAAAAAGAAATCTTGGTTGAATTACTTATCAAACTTGCTCCCTCACAGCCCACCTTATTTTGGAAAGTGAAACCATGGTGAAACCCATAGACCAACTCTTTGTCTGTGTGGCCTCAAGTAGCAGGTAACTTTATAGTAGCATCAGTACAGAATATATGGCAGGTTTACAAAACATGTAAGGGCATCACAAGTACTTGTACATATGGAAAATATAGTATGGCACAGCGTCAGCATAAAGCAGGTTTAACGGGTTTCAATCACCAACCACCAATGGTTCATGTATACAGTGGTATCAGATATAACAATTTTCACTCATATTAGCATTAGCATAGCAATTGACTAAAAGCATTAACATCCCCCCCCCCTCAATTATAAAATAAACGTATTCATTTCAAACAAATGTTAAAATGTCTATGTTCATAGCTGAACAAAATAAAACTGCAAAGAAACTTACCGGTATATAATTCTCGTCTCCATTGTTCACACAGTTGATGCTATGCATCTTTAAGCACTTTGGGTGAATTCCCAGAAAATAAAGTAAAAGGGTGCACCAAGCTACAGCTTTAATAATTGTAGGATGATCATATTGAGTTTCTCTCCTTTTAAACAAACAAAAAGTAAATTGGGTTACTGTAAACAATAATAAAGTCAATATGTATACGAACACCGGGATACAAACAGACTACTTCATAAAGCCCCTGTAAAGTGAAGCATGGCACAATCTCTGCAAGCAATAAAAGCCACTGGTATGCCGAGAACAATCGCACATGAAGTCATACAGTCTATTTACAATGAAGCACGCGGTACATTGTCTATCTACACGCAGTAGAGATATAGTCTGTATATAATGTGTTGAAGCAAATCTCTGCAGTAGTAATATGATTAAAGCTGGTTTCCTTTCAATGACTCTCGAGTGTCCCCTCTGTCTGCGTGCTATACATATTGCCCACACTTAACCATTTCAGTGCAGCTTAGTGCTTTAATGTATATATCAAGAGTAATGAACATGAACATTACTGCAGCATGCAGTCCTTAAATGGTTTTGTATGACAGTTTTTCATATGTGGATAAAGTGAGTGTATGGACACTTTCTGAAAGGTTAGTTATCATCAGCAAACACATTTTTGCAGACAGTACAGGACAAGAGAGCTCCCCCATATATGTACAATCCTTCCACTTGTTCCCGTCAAGGCGCAGATGAAGCGGTCAGAGCTTCCTATAGGCTGACATTTCTGTCACCCGGCACGGGTGAGGCAATGTCAGTGTATCCACCCTCTGACTCTGTATGGGTTAAGTGTGACTCTACTACTTTGTTGATGTCAGTGTACCTCCCCTCTGCGCTGGCTATCTGTGACTCTACCGACTTGTCCATATCAGCATACCTCCCCTCTGCGTTGGATAGCTGAGACTCTACTGCCTTTTCCATATCAGCATACCTCCCCTCTGCGTCGGCTAACTGTGGTTCTACCACCTTGCCCATATCAGCGTACCTGCTCTGAGCAGTGGATAATTGTGACTCCGCTCCTTTGTCCATATCAGTGTACTTCCCCTGTACGGGCCCGAGCTGTGACTCTACCGTCCTGTCTATATCGGCAAACCTGCTCTGAGTGTTGGCTAGCTGTGATTCTACCGACTTGTCCATATCAGCGTACCTGCTCTGAGCGTTGGCTATCTGTGATTCTACTGCCTTGTCCATATCAGCGTACCTGCTCTGAGCGTTGGCTATCTGTGATTCTACCACCTTGTCCATATCAGCGTACCTGCTCTGAGCGTTGGCTATCTGTGATTCTACCATCTTGTCCATATCAGCGTACCTGCTCTGAGTGTTGGCTAGCTGTGATTCTACCACCTTGTCCATATCAGCGTACCTGCCTGGTCTGGGGGCTAGCTGCGCCCCCTTGCCCCCCTTGTTCCTGCGTTTGCCCGGCCCGCCCTCTACGTGCACCATCATGTGCTGCATGACGTTGTTCTTCTGCTTGAAGCCCTTGCCACACACCTGACACTTGTGTGGGGTCTCCCCGGTGTGCACCAGGTAGTGCGTCCTCAGCGCCCCCTTCTGCTTGAAGCCCTTGCCACATTGGCTGCAGGTGTGGGGCCGCTCCCCACTGTGCACCAGCATGTGGGCCGAGATGTTGGACTTCTGCTTGAAACACTTGCCGCAGACGGGACACTCGTGGGGGCGTTCCCCCGTGTGCACGCGCAGGTGTGCCAGGATGTTGGACTTCTGTTTGAAGGCTTTTCCGCACGTCTCACACTTGTGTGGCCGCTCCCCGGAGTGCACCAGCAGATGCTGCTCCCGCGTGCTCTTCTGACGGAACCCACGCTGGCACAGGGGACACTTGAACGGACGGAAGTCTTTGGGAACTCGGGATAACTCCTCTGCCGTTTTTCCTAATTAACAGTTCTTTATCCCTTTAGGGATTGCATGGCACTAATCTTGTCTGATTTTAACATATAAATAGTGCATTTTGCTCAGAATTTCATCAGCTTTTCATTTCTTGCCTCAGTTAGGCCCTATAACAGAGCGTTACACACTTTACCCGGACATCGCAATTTTTGAATATCCACTTTTTGACCCAATAAACTACTCCATGTCCACTATCTAATATTATTGCCAACATTAGACACCTGTCCCTGCCACTTCTGGTCTGTCCACTAGTGGAAACTAATGATAAATCGAAAATCAACACCCCCAATACACATGGCAGTCAAAATAAAGCAAAAATGAATTCTTCTCCGATTTGGACATGTAAATAGTCCATTTTGATCAGAATTTCGTCAGCTCTTTGATTGTCAACATGAATAAGCCCTAAACAGAGTAGAACACGCTTTTCGCGGACATCGCGGTACTCGGAAATTCCACTTTTGAGCCCATCTCTACAATGTTAACAGCCCTATTGGCAGAGTAAACGATTCCTACTCACCTTTGCTACTTGTCTGCCAACAGTAGACTGCTGTCTTGGCCTGATAACATCAAACAACACCCAGGCAAGCCATCCCAACCTGACCTGCCTTCTGGCCTCAGATAGGGAATCCCGGGGTCACTGAGTACATTATTAGGGAAAGAAGAACTCTGCAGTAAATACTAAGTGAATTCTGGGTGGTCAAAATAGTTTGGAAAATCTGCTAAAATTCTGTAAAAAAATCACAAATGGCCCTCAGCATATCCTGATTGAGATGGCACCTCAAAATATATGATTATTGCAGGGATAGGCCTATATTTCAATGATTTTTTAGGTTTGGTCTGAAATGAATTTATTCACTGCATATTCGGTCAATTATGGAGGTTCATTCATATTAAGAACCAGCATTTAAGATTTAAATTTTTTATACAGTGTATAACAGGTTTTCCTATTCATTCCTAAGAGATTTTCCATCAATACCCGGCTGGGAATTTTTTATCGAATGTTACGTTACATTAAACTATAGTGGAAATACATTTCCCTGTCTGAGACCTTCTGCTTGACTGGGGGCTGCCATCTTGAAAACAGTCTCGCACTGAAGGCAACTCAGAATATTATAACAATTATTGCAGGGTGGCTCTACCACAAGGCCATGCCCACACATGGAATCCCATCTTTACACACCATAACACTAATCCTGGCACCCCCTGATGGGATATCCCTTGTGGCCTTGGTACATTTCAAAAGAATTAAAACATTAATAACCAACCAGCAAAGGCCTGGCCCTTCACTGTGGACCCCTGTGGTAAGCAATTCTAGTTTACCCAGACCCCACCAGGGGCAGCACCGCATCATCCACTGCAGGTCTCGTGCAACCAAATGGTTTGGCCACTTTTTCAAAGTGGGAGATGTCTTTAGGTGACGACAGCTGTCTACTGTTGACACACTGAAATGAATATCTGTTCATGTTAAGGAAGAAAAGCGGACACATTGGGTAGTTTTATAGGTTTAATATAAAATCACACCGGTTTCACCATGTGTGCACCCTAAGCAACAGTTACTAAGCGACAGTAAATTTCCACTTTTTAACCTTGGAATTAACATCAGCAATGTCAAATGTAGGTCTTTAGTATCTATACTGGGGCATGATATTATCCATTTCTACTATATCAACCCTAATTGATTAACACCTTTATTTCATGCCTGATACAAGAATTACTACAAGTTAGTAGTAGAAATGTTGTATACCATACTCCTATTGAGTACAATGCTTTCCATTTCATCTTCACGGTCTTTGACATTATCAATCCTCGTTCTGAATTTAGGAAGATGTCAAGATGGTGATACATAGTCCTTTTATTTATGTTTTAATTACTTCTATGTCTCTTTAATATATCTAACATGGGTAACAGTTTTGCTTTGAATACTCTAACCAGCAAAACCCATTTATTGATTTAGACTCCTTTATACATGTTGAATATGAACATACATGTAAGATAAACAGTAACTAGATAACATTTTTGCTGTAGTGGACTGGTAGAGGAATACACACAAACAATGGTTTTCACCTCAATAACAGTTAATATCAGAAGCCCAGCCATTCCCCCTCAAAAGGTTGGTCTATGGATTTTGCACACAATTCATCCTCCTTGGAAATGCAAATTCATTTTAGTTTGCACATTATATTGTAAGCAAAGAACTCCATTAGACACAAAAAGAAATCTTGGTTGAATTACTTATCAAACTTGCTCCCTCACAGCCCACCTTATTTTGGAAAGTGAAACCATGGTGAAACCCATAGACCAACTCTTTGTCTGTGTGGCCTCAAGTAGCAGGTAACTTTATAGTAGCATCAGTACAGAATATATGGCAGGTTTACAAAACATGTAAGGGCATCACAAGTACTTGTACATATGGAAAATATAGTATGGCACAGCGTCAGCATAAAGCAGGTTTAACGGGTTTCAATCACCAACCACCAATGGTTCATGTATACAGTGGTATCAGATATAACAATTTTCACTCATATTAGCATTAGCATAGCAATTGACTAAAAGCATTAACATCCCCCCCCCCTCAATTATAAAATAAACGTATTCATTTCAAACAAATGTTAAAATGTCTATGTTCATAGCTGAACAAAATAAAACTGCAAAGAAACTTACCGGTATATAATTCTCGTCTCCATTGTTCACACAGTTGATGCTATGCATCTTTAAGCACTTTGGGTGAATTCCCAGAAAATAAAGTAAAAGGGTGCACCAAGCTACAGCTTTAATAATTGTAGGATGATCATATTGAGTTTCTCTCCTTTTAAACAAACAAAAAGTAAATTGGGTTACTGTAAACAATAATAAAGTCAATATGTATACGAACACCGGGATACAAACAGACTACTTCATAAAGCCCCTGTAAAGTGAAGCATGGCACAATCTCTGCAAGCAATAAAAGCCACTGGTATGCCGAGAACAATCGCACATGAAGTCATACAGTCTATTTACAATGAAGCACGCGGTACATTGTCTATCTACACGCAGTAGAGATATAGTCTGTATATAATGTGTTGAAGCAAATCTCTGCAGTAGTAATATGATTAAAGCTGGTTTCCTTTCAATGACTCTCGAGTGTCCCCTCTGTCTGCGTGCTATACATATTGCCCACACTTAACCATTTCAGTGCAGCTTAGTGCTTTAATGTATATATCAAGAGTAATGAACATGAACATTACTGCAGCATGCAGTCCTTAAATGGTTTTGTATGACAGTTTTTCATATGTGGATAAAGTGAGTGTATGGACACTTTCTGAAAGGTTAGTTATCATCAGCAAACACATTTTTGCAGACAGTACAGGACAAGAGAGCTCCCCCATATATGTACAATCCTTCCACTTGTTCCCGTCAAGGCGCAGATGAAGCGGTCAGAGCTTCCTATAGGCTGACATTTCTGTCACCCGGCACGGGTGAGGCAATGTCAGTGTATCCACCCTCTGACTCTGTATGGGTTAAGTGTGACTCTACTACTTTGTTGATGTCAGTGTACCTCCCCTCTGCGCTGGCTATCTGTGACTCTACCGACTTGTCCATATCAGCATACCTCCCCTCTGCGTTGGATAGCTGAGACTCTACTGCCTTTTCCATATCAGCATACCTCCCCTCTGCGTCGGCTAACTGTGGTTCTACCACCTTGCCCATATCAGCGTACCTGCTCTGAGCAGTGGATAATTGTGACTCCGCTCCTTTGTCCATATCAGTGTACTTCCCCTGTACGGGCCCGAGCTGTGACTCTACCGTCCTGTCTATATCGGCAAACCTGCTCTGAGTGTTGGCTAGCTGTGATTCTACCGACTTGTCCATATCAGCGTACCTGCTCTGAGCGTTGGCTATCTGTGATTCTACTGCCTTGTCCATATCAGCGTACCTGCTCTGAGCGTTGGCTATCTGTGATTCTACCACCTTGTCCATATCAGCGTACCTGCTCTGAGCGTTGGCTATCTGTGATTCTACCATCTTGTCCATATCAGCGTACCTGCTCTGAGTGTTGGCTAGCTGTGATTCTACCACCTTGTCCATATCAGCGTACCTGCCTGGTCTAGGGGCTAGCTGCGCCCCCTTGCCCCCCTTTTTTTTTGAAGTATATTTATTTGGATCTAATCGGCTTTGTAGGCCAAAAACTAGCTCGGGCGCATTGCCCTTCTGCCGCTAGCACCCCTGACTGTTACATTTTTCTTTTAGCGGTCTTATATATGATATGCTATGACCCCAATGCTATTCCATATGCCAACAATTCTTGAAAGTATTGTAAAAAACTATGCAATCACATAATAGTAGGTAGACAAAGTGGCGATGAGATGAGATGAGATGAGTATCGAAGGTATGTTATATGATGAATTATACAGCATTTATAAAACAATTAGGATAGTCCTTTTCAATAGCTAATTTAAACTTCCAAAGTGTCTCAATCATGGTGTATGTAGGTTTGAGGTTATTCCACCTAGATATGGCTCTGTACATGCAGCTTCTTATAACAATAGGCTTTAATGATCTTAGCACCTTCAGTCTTTTTCCTTGGTGGAACCTTGTGGCAATAGCCCTCGTATCCAAATATTGGTCACACTGAGCCAGTGTAAAGGCATAATACAATAAGTGTTTGTCCCTTCTACTAATAAGCCAATCGCATTCACTTTTTTTATGCATCTGAATCGTGTTCATAGCCGGGTTTTTTTCTAATTTAACTTTATATACTGTACGTAAGCCCTTATTCTGTAAGCCCTGTATTTCTTCAGATTCCCCTTTATTTTCCCTATCCCATATAAAATCAGCGTAATCTAAAGTGGGTAGTACCATTGAAGTGTATATAGTTAAAGCAGTGTCACAGTCTGTGTGATGTCGTATTTTGCCCAATTGTTTCAGCTTATGTCGGCTATTAGCGAGTACATTTTTTCTATGTTCCAAGAATTTAAGACCAGTATCAAGGGTTACACCGAGGTAAGGGAACGATTCAACTTTTTCTAAAATAACATTATTAAGGGTTAAAACAGGATTTAAATTCCTAAAGTTATTATAGTACATCCACTTTGTTTTTTTCTCATTAACCGTGAGGCTATTCCTCTTACACCATAAGGCTAGTGCATTTAGACATGATTGCATTTTCTCAGGAGAATGCACAGAAATGACCGCATCATCTGCGTAAAGAGTTATGTCAAAATTATCAATATCAGGTAAAGAATTAATGTAAATAGAGAATAATACAGGGCCACAGACTGAACCCTGTGGTACCCCATATGTTACATGCTTAAAGGAAGAGACACAGTCATTTGCTACCGTACATTGAGTCCTATCAGTCAGGTAGCTACTAAACCACCTACATGTCCTTTCGCTAAGACCAAAACCTGCAAGTTTTTTTAATAGAATAGAGTGGGAAACGGTATCAAAAGCTTTCTTATAGTCCAGGTAGAGAGATAGGGTTGATTTATTATCAATTATGTTCTCTATTATATTATTAAGATGTGCTGTTATAGCTGTAATGGTCGAATGGCCAGATCTGTATCCATGTTGGAATTTTGTGAGGAGTCCGTGAGTCTCCATATATTTTTGTAATCTAGAGCATATAATTTTTTCATATAGTTTACCAGGGAGGGGGAGGAGACTAATTGGTCTCAAATCACTTACATTTAATGAATTACTTTTCTTGGGGATGGGAACAACCCTTGTTCCTGCGTTTGCCCGGCCCGCCCTCTACGTGCACCATCATGTGCTGCATGACGTTGTTCTTCTGCTTGAAGCCCTTGCCACACACCTGACACTTGTGTGGGGTCTCCCCGGTGTGCACCAGGTAGTGCGTCCTCAGCGCCCCCTTCTGCTTGAAGCCCTTGCCACATTGGCTGCAGGTGTGGGGCCGCTCCCCACTGTGCACCAGCATGTGGGCCGAGATGTTGGACTTCTGCTTGAAACACTTGCCGCAGACGGGACACTCGTGGGGGCGTTCCCCCGTGTGCACGCTCAGGTGTGCCAGGATGTTGGACTTCTGTTTGAAGGCTTTTCCGCACGTCTCACACTTGTGTGGCCGCTCCCCGGAGTGCACCAGCAGATGCTGCTCCCGCGTGCTCTTCTGACGGAACCCACGCTGGCACAGGGGACACTTGAACGGACGGAAGTCTTTGGGAACTCGGGATAACTCCTCTGCCGTTTTTCCTAATTAACAGTTCTTTATCCCTTTAGGGATTGCATGGCACTAATCTTGTCTGATTTTAACATATAAATAGTGCATTTTGCTCAGAATTTCATCAGCTTTTCATTTCTTGCCTCAGTTAGGCCCTATAACAGAGCGTTACACACTTTACCCGGACATCGCAATTTTTGAATATCCACTTTTTGACCCAATAAACTACTCCATGTCCACTATCTAATATTATTGCCAACATTAGACACCTGTCCCTGCCACTTCTGGTCTGTCCACTAGTGGAAACTAATGATAAATCGAAAATCAACACCCCCAATACACATGGCAGTCAAAATAAAGCAAAAATGAATTCTTCTCCGATTTGGACATGTAAATAGTCCATTTTGATCAGAATTTCGTCAGCTCTTTGATTGTCAACATGAATAAGCCCTAAACAGAGTAGAACACGCTTTTCGCGGACATCGCGGTACTCGGAAATTCCACTTTTGAGCCCATCTCTACAATGTTAACAGCCCTATTGGCAGAGTAAACGATTCCTACTCACCTTTGCTACTTGTCTGCCAACAGTAGACTGCTGTCTTGGCCTGATAACATCAAACAACACCCAGGCAAGCCATCCCAACCTGACCTGCCTTCTGGCCTCAGATAGGGAATCCCGGGGTCACTGAGTACATTATTAGGGAAAGAAGAACTCTGCAGTAAATACTAAGTGAATTCTGGGTGGTCAAAATAGTTTGGAAAATCTGCTAAAATTCTGTAAAAAAATCACAAATGGCCCTCAGCATATCCTGATTGAGATGGCACCTCAAGATATATGATCATTGCAGGGATAGGCCTGTATTTCAATGATTTTTTAGGTTTGGTCTGAAATGAATTTATTCACTGCATATTCGGTCAATTATGGAGGTTCATTCATATTAAGAACCAGCATTTAAGATTTAAATTTTTTATACAGTGTATAACAGGTTTTCCTATTCATTCCTAAGAGATTTTCCATCAATACCCGGCTGGGAATTTTTTATCGAATGTTACGTTACATTAAACTATAGTGGAAATACATTTCCCTGTCTGAGACCTTCTGCTTGACTGGGGGCTGCCATCTTGAAAACAGTCTCGCACTGAAGGCAACTCAGAATATTATAACAATTATTGCAGGGTGGCTCTACCACAAGGCCATGCCCACACATGGAATCCCATCTTTACACACCATAACACTAATCGTGGCACCCCCTGATGGGATATCCCTTGTGGCCTTGGTACATTTCAAAAGAATTAAAACATTAATAACCAACCAGCAAAGGCCTGGCCCTTCACTGTGGACCCCTGTGGTAAGCAATTCTAGTTTACCCAGACCCCACCAGGGGCAGCACCGCATCATCCACTGCAGGTCTCGTGCAACCAAATGGTTTGGCCACTTTTTCAAAGTGGGAGATGTCTTTAGGTGACGACAGCTGTCTACTGTTGACACACTGAAATGAATATCTGTTCATGTTAAGGAAGAAAAGCGGACACATTGGGTAGTTTTATAGGTTTAATATAAAATCACACCGGTTTCACCATGTGTGCACCCTAAGCAACAGTTACTAAGCGACAGTAAATTTCCACTTTTTAACCTTGGAATTAACATCAGCAATGTCAAATGTAGGTCTTTAGTATCTATACTGGGGCATGATATTATCCATTTCTACTATATCAACCCTAATTGATTAACACCTTTATTTCATGCCTGATACAAGAATTACTACAAGTTAGTAGTAGAAATGTTGTATACCATACTCCTATTGAGTACAATGCTTTCCATTTCATCTTCACGGTCTTTGACATTATCAATCCTCGTTCTGAATTTAGGAAGATGCCAAGATGGTGATACATAGTCCTTTTATTTATGTTTTAATTACTTCTATGTCTCTTTAATATATCTAACATGGGTAACAGTTTTGCTTTGAATACTCTAACCAGCAAAACCCATTTATTGATTTAGACTCCTTTATACATGTTGAATATGAACATACATGTAAGATAAACAGTAACTAGATAACATTTTTGCTGTAGTGGACTGGTAGAGGAATACACACAAACAATGGTTTTCACCTCAATAACAGTTAATATCAGAAGCCCAGCCATTCCCCCTCAAAAGGTTGGTCTATGGATTTTGCACACAATTCATCCTCCTTGGAAATGCAAATTCATTTTAGTTTGCACATTATATTGTAAGCAAAGAACTCCATTAGACACAAAAAGAAATCTTGGTTGAATTACTTATCAAACTTGCTCCCTCACAGCCCACCTTATTTTGGAAAGTGAAACCATGGTGAAACCCATAGACCAACTCTTTGTCTGTGTGGCCTCAAGTAGCAGGTAACTTTATAGTAGCATCAGTACAGAATATATGGCAGGTTTACAAAACATGTAAGGGCATCACAAGTACTTGTACATATGGAAAATATAGTATGGCACAGCGTCAGCATAAAGCAGGTTTAACGGGTTTCAATCACCAACCACCAATGGTTCATGTATACAGTGGTATCAGATATAACAATTTTCACTCATATTAGCATTAGCATAGCAATTGACTAAAAGCATTAACATCCCCCCCCCCCTCAATTATAAAATAAACGTATTCATTTCAAACAAATGTTAAAATGTCTATGTTCATAGCTGAACAAAATAAAACTGCAAAGAAACTTACCGGTATATAATTCTCGTCTCCATTGTTCACACAGTTGATGCTATGCATCTTTAAGCACTTTGGGTGAATTCCCAGAAAATAAAGTAAAAGGGTGCACCAAGCTACAGCTTTAATAATTGTAGGATGATCATATTGAGTTTCTCTCCTTTTAAACAAACAAAAAGTAAATTGGGTTACTGTAAACAATAATAAAGTCAATATGTATACGAACACCGGGATACAAACAGACTACTTCATAAAGCCCCTGTAAAGTGAAGCATGGCACAATCTCTGCAAGCAATAAAAGCCACTGGTATGCCGAGAACAATCGCACATGAAGTCATACAGTCTATTTACAATGAAGCACGCGGTACATTGTCTATCTACACGCAGTAGAGATATAGTCTGTATATAATGTGTTGAAGCAAATCTCTGCAGTAGTAATATGATTAAAGCTGGTTTCCTTTCAATGACTCTCGAGTGTCCCCTCTGTCTGCGTGCTATACATATTGCCCACACTTAACCATTTCAGTGCAGCTTAGTGCTTTAATGTATATATCAAGAGTAATGAACATGAACATTACTGCAGCATGCAGTCCTTAAATGGTTTTGTATGACAGTTTTTCATATGTGGATAAAGTGAGTGTATGGACACTTTCTGAAAGGTTAGTTATCATCAGCAAACACATTTTTGCAGACAGTACAGGACAAGAGAGCTCCCCCATATATGTACAATCCTTCCACTTGTTCCCGTCAAGGCGCAGATGAAGCGGTCAGAGCTTCCTATAGGCTGACATTTCTGTCACCCGGCACGGGTGAGGCAATGTCAGTGTATCCACCCTCTGACTCTGTATGGGTTAAGTGTGACTCTACTACTTTGTTGATGTCAGTGTACCTCCCCTCTGCGCTGGCTATCTGTGACTCTACCGACTTGTCCATATCAGCATACCTCCCCTCTGCGTTGGATAGCTGAGACTCTACTGCCTTTTCCATATCAGCATACCTCCCCTCTGCGTCGGCTAACTGTGGTTCTACCACCTTGCCCATATCAGCGTACCTGCTCTGAGCAGTGGATAATTGTGACTCCGCTCCTTTGTCCATATCAGTGTACTTCCCCTGTACGGGCCCGAGCTGTGACTCTACCGTCCTGTCTATATCGGCAAACCTGCTCTGAGTGTTGGCTAGCTGTGATTCTACCGACTTGTCCATATCAGCGTACCTGCTCTGAGCGTTGGCTATCTGTGATTCTACTGCCTTGTCCATATCAGCGTACCTGCTCTGAGCGTTGGCTATCTGTGATTCTACCACCTTGTCCATATCAGCGTACCTGCTCTGAGCGTTGGCTATCTGTGATTCTACCATCTTGTCCATATCAGCGTACCTGCTCTGAGTGTTGGCTAGCTGTGATTCTACCACCTTGTCCATATCAGCGTACCTGCCTGGTCTGGGGGCTAGCTGCGCCCCCTTGCCCCCCTTGTTCCTGCGCTTGCCCGGCCCGCCCTCTACGTGCACCATCATGTGCTGCATGACGTTGTTCTTCTGCTTGAAGCCCTTGCCACACACCTGACACTTGTGTGGGGTCTCCCCGGTGTGCACCAGGTAGTGCGTCCTCAGCGCCCCCTTCTGCTTGAAGCCCTTGCCACATTGGCTGCAGGTGTGGGGCCGCTCCCCACTGTGCACCAGCATGTGGGCCGAGATGTTGGACTTCTGCTTGAAACACTTGCCGCAGACGGGACACTCGTGGGGGCGTTCCCCCGTGTGCACGCGCAGGTGTGCCAGGATGTTGGACTTCTGTTTGAAGGCTTTTCCGCACGTCTCACACTTGTGTGGCCGCTCCCCGGAGTGCACCAGCAGATGCTGCTCCCGCGTGCTCTTCTGACGGAACCCACGCTGGCACAGGGGACACTTGAACGGACGGAAGTCTTTGGGAACTCGGGATAACTCCTCTGCCGTTTTTCCTAATTAACAGTTCTTTATCCCTTTAGGGATTGCATGGCACTAATCTTGTCTGATTTTAACATATAAATAGTGCATTTTGCTCAGAATTTCATCAGCTTTTCATTTCTTGCCTCAGTTAGGCCCTATAACAGAGCGTTACACACTTTACCCGGACATCGCAATTTTTGAATATCCACTTTTTGACCCAATAAACTACTCCATGTCCACTATCTAATATTATTGCCAACATTAGACACCTGTCCCTGCCACTTCTGGTCTGTCCACTAGTGGAAACTAATGATAAATCGAAAATCAACACCCCCAATACACATGGCAGTCAAAATAAAGCAAAAATGAATTCTTCTCCGATTTGGACATGTAAATAGTCCATTTTGATCAGAATTTCGTCAGCTCTTTGATTGTCAACATGAATAAGCCCTAAACAGAGTAGAACACGCTTTTCGCGGACATCGCGGTACTCGGAAATTCCACTTTTGAGCCCATCTCTACAATGTTAACAGCCCTATTGGCAGAGTAAACGATTCCTACTCACCTTTGCTACTTGTCTGCCAACAGTAGACTGCTGTCTTGGCCTGATAACATCAAACAACACCCAGGCAAGCCATCCCAACCTGACCTGCCTTCTGGCCTCAGATAGGGAATCCCGGGGTCACTGAGTACATTATTAGGGAAAGAAGAACTCTGCAGTAAATACTAAGTGAATTCTGGGTGGTCAAAATAGTTTGGAAAATCTGCTAAAATTCTGTAAAAAAATCACAAATGGCCCTCAGCATATCCTGATTGAGATGGCACCTCAAGATATATGATCATTGCAGGGATAGGCCTGTATTTCAATGATTTTTTAGGTTTGGTCTGAAATGAATTTATTCACTGCATATTCGGTCAATTATGGAGGTTCATTCATATTAAGAACCAGCATTTAAGATTTAAATTTTTTATACAGTGTATAACAGGTTTTCCTATTCATTCCTAAGAGATTTTCCATCAATACCCGGCTGGGAATTTTTTATCGAATGTTACGTTACATTAAACTATAGTGGAAATACATTTCCCTGTCTGAGACCTTCTGCTTGACTGGGGGCTGCCATCTTGAAAACAGTCTCGCACTGAAGGCAACTCAGAATATTATAACAATTATTGCAGGGTGGCTCTACCACAAGGCCATGCCCACACATGGAATCCCATCTTTACACACCATAACACTAATCGTGGCACCCCCTGATGGGATATCCCTTGTGGCCTTGGTACATTTCAAAAGAATTAAAACATTAATAACCAACCAGCAAAGGCCTGGCCCTTCACTGTGGACCCCTGTGGTAAGCAATTCTAGTTTACCCAGACCCCACCAGGGGCAGCACCGCATCATCCACTGCAGGTCTCGTGCAACCAAATGGTTTGGCCACTTTTTCAAAGTGGGAGATGTCTTTAGGTGACGACAGCTGTCTACTGTTGACACACTGAAATGAATATCTGTTCATGTTAAGGAAGAAAAGCGGACACATTGGGTAGTTTTATAGGTTTAATATAAAATCACACCGGTTTCACCATGTGTGCACCCTAAGCAACAGTTACTAAGCGACAGTAAATTTCCACTTTTTAACCTTGGAATTAACATCAGCAATGTCAAATGTAGGTCTTTAGTATCTATACTGGGGCATGATATTATCCATTTCTACTATATCAACCCTAATTGATTAACACCTTTATTTCATGCCTGATACAAGAATTACTACAAGTTAGTAGTAGAAATGTTGTATACCATACTCCTATTGAGTACAATGCTTTCCATTTCATCTTCACGGTCTTTGACATTATCAATCCTCGTTCTGAATTTAGGAAGATGCCAAGATGGTGATACATAGTCCTTTTATTTATGTTTTAATTACTTCTATGTCTCTTTAATATATCTAACATGGGTAACAGTTTTGCTTTGAATACTCTAACCAGCAAAACCCATTTATTGATTTAGACTCCTTTATACATGTTGAATATGAACATACATGTAAGATAAACAGTAACTAGATAACATTTTTGCTGTAGTGGACTGGTAGAGGAATACACACAAACAATGGTTTTCACCTCAATAACAGTTAATATCAGAAGCCCAGCCATTCCCCCTCAAAAGGTTGGTCTATGGATTTTGCACACAATTCATCCTCCTTGGAAATGCAAATTCATTTTAGTTTGCACATTATATTGTAAGCAAAGAACTCCATTAGACACAAAAAGAAATCTTGGTTGAATTACTTATCAAACTTGCTCCCTCACAGCCCACCTTATTTTGGAAAGTGAAACCATGGTGAAACCCATAGACCAACTCTTTGTCTGTGTGGCCTCAAGTAGCAGGTAACTTTATAGTAGCATCAGTACAGAATATATGGCAGGTTTACAAAACATGTAAGGGCATCACAAGTACTTGTACATATGGAAAATATAGTATGGCACAGCGTCAGCATAAAGCAGGTTTAACGGGTTTCAATCACCAACCACCAATGGTTCATGTATACAGTGGTATCAGATATAACAATTTTCACTCATATTAGCATTAGCATAGCAATTGACTAAAAGCATTAACATCCCCCCCCCTCAATTATAAAATAAACGTATTCATTTCAAACAAATGTTAAAATGTCTATGTTCATAGCTGAACAAAATAAAACTGCAAAGAAACTTACCGGTATATAATTCTCGTCTCCATTGTTCACACAGTTGATGCTATGCATCTTTAAGCACTTTGGGTGAATTCCCAGAAAATAAAGTAAAAGGGTGCACCAAGCTACAGCTTTAATAATTGTAGGATGATCATATTGAGTTTCTCTCCTTTTAAACAAACAAAAAGTAAATTGGGTTACTGTAAACAATAATAAAGTCAATATGTATACGAACACCGGGATACAAACAGACTACTTCATAAAGCCCCTGTAAAGTGAAGCATGGCACAATCTCTGCAAGCAATAAAAGCCACTGGTATGCCGAGAACAATCGCACATGAAGTCATACAGTCTATTTACAATGAAGCACGCGGTACATTGTCTATCTACACGCAGTAGAGATATAGTCTGTATATAATGTGTTGAAGCAAATCTCTGCAGTAGTAATATGATTAAAGCTGGTTTCCTTTCAATGACTCTCGAGTGTCCCCTCTGTCTGCGTGCTATACATATTGCCCACACTTAACCATTTCAGTGCAGCTTAGTGCTTTAATGTATATATCAAGAGTAATGAACATGAACATTACTGCAGCATGCAGTCCTTAAATGGTTTTGTATGACAGTTTTTCATATGTGGATAAAGTGAGTGTATGGACACTTTCTGAAAGGTTAGTTATCATCAGCAAACACATTTTTGCAGACAGTACAGGACAAGAGAGCTCCCCCATATATGTACAATCCTTCCACTTGTTCCCGTCAAGGCGCAGATGAAGCGGTCAGAGCTTCCTATAGGCTGACATTTCTGTCACCCGGCACGGGTGAGGCAATGTCAGTGTATCCACCCTCTGACTCTGTATGGGTTAAGTGTGACTCTACTACTTTGTTGATGTCAGTGTACCTCCCCTCTGCGCTGGCTATCTGTGACTCTACCGACTTGTCCATATCAGCATACCTCCCCTCTGCGTTGGATAGCTGAGACTCTACTGCCTTTTCCATATCAGCATACCTCCCCTCTGCGTCGGCTAACTGTGGTTCTACCACCTTGCCCATATCAGCGTACCTGCTCTGAGCAGTGGATAATTGTGACTCCGCTCCTTTGTCCATATCAGTGTACTTCCCCTGTACGGGCCCGAGCTGTGACTCTACCGTCCTGTCTATATCGGCAAACCTGCTCTGAGTGTTGGCTAGCTGTGATTCTACCGACTTGTCCATATCAGCGTACCTGCTCTGAGCGTTGGCTATCTGTGATTCTACTGCCTTGTCCATATCAGCGTACCTGCTCTGAGCGTTGGCTATCTGTGATTCTACCACCTTGTCCATATCAGCGTACCTGCTCTGAGCGTTGGCTATCTGTGATTCTACCACCTTGTCCATATCAGCGTACCTGCTCTGAGTGTTGGCTAGCTGTGATTCTACCACCTTGTCCATATCAGCGTACCTGCCTGGTCTGGGGGCTAGCTGCGCCCCCTTGCCCCCCTTGTTCCTGCGTTTGCCCGGCCCGCCCTCTACGTGCACCATCATGTGCTGCATGACGTTGTTCTTCTGCTTGAAGCCCTTGCCACACACCTGACACTTGTGTGGGGTCTCCCCGGTGTGCACCAGGTAGTGCGTCCTCAGCGCCCCCTTCTGCTTGAAGCCCTTGCCACATTGGCTGCAGGTGTGGGGCCGCTCCCCACTGTGCACCAGCATGTGGGCCGAGATGTTGGACTTCTGCTTGAAGCACTTGCCGCAGACGGGACACTCGTGGGGGCGTTCCCCCGTGTGCACGCGCAGGTGTGCCAGGATGTTGGACTTCTGTTTGAAGGCTTTTCCGCACGTCTCACACTTGTGTGGCCGCTCCCCGGAGTGCACCAGCAGATGCTGCTCCCGCGTGCTCTTCTGACGGAACCCATGCTGGCCCAGGGGACACTTGAACGGACGGAAGTCTTTGGGAACTCGGGATAACTCTTCTGTCATTGGTCCTAATTAACAGTTCTTAAACCCTTTAGGGATTGCATGGCGCTAATCTTGTCCAATTTTAACATATGAATAGTGCATTTTGCTCAGAATTTCATCAGCTTTTCATTTCTTGCTTTAGTTAGGCCCTATAACAGAGCGTTACACACTTTACGCGGACATCGCAATTTTAGAATATCCACTTTTTGACCCAATAAACTACTCCATGTCCACTATCTAATATTCTTGCCAACAGTAGACACCTGTCCCTGCCACTTCTGGTCTGTCCACTAGTGGAAACTGATAATAAATCAAAAATCAACACCCCAATACACATGGCTGTCAAAATAAAGCAAAAATGAATTCTTCTTAGATGTGGACATGTAAATAGTCCAATTTGATCAGAATTTCGTCAGCTCTTTGATTGTCAACATGAATAAGCCCTAAATAGAGTGGAACACGCTTTTTTGCGGACATCGCTGTACTCGGAAATTCCAATTTTGAGCCCATCTCTACAATGTTAACAGCCCTATTGGCAGAGTAAACGATCCCTCCTCACCTTTGCTACTTGTCTGCCAGCAGTAGACTGCTGTCTTGGCCTGATAACATCAAACAACACCCAGGCAAGCCATCCCAACCTGATCTGCCTTCTGGCCTCAGATAGGGAATCCCGTGGTCACTGAGTACATTATTAGGGAAAGAAGAACTCTGCAGTAAATACTAGGTGAATTCTGGGTGGTCAAAATAGTTTTGAAAATCTGCTAAAATTCTGTAAAAAATCACAAATGGCCCTCAGCATATCCTGATTGAGATGGCACCTCAAGATGTATGATCATTGCAGGGATAGGCCTGTATTTCAATGATTTTTTAGGTTTGGTCTGAAATGAATTTATTCACTGCATATTCGGTCAATTATGGAGGTTCATTCATATTAAGAACCAGCATTTAAGATTTAAATTTTTTATACAGTGTATAACAGGTTTTCCTATTCATTCCTAAGAGATTTTCCATCAATACCCGGCTGGGAATTTTTTATCGAATGTTACGTTACATTAAACTATAGTGGAAATACATTTCCCTGTCTGAGACCTTCTGCTTGACTGGGGGCTGCCATCTTGAAAACAGTCTCGCACTGAAGGCAACTCAGAATATTATAACAATTATTGCAGGGTGGCTCTACCACAAGGCCATGCCCACACATGGAATCCCATCTTTACACACCATAACACTAATCGTGGCACCCCCTGATGGGATATCCCTTGTGGCCTTGGTACATTTCAAAAGAAATAAAACATTAATAACCAACCAGCAAAGGCCTGGCCCTTCACTGTGGACCCCTGTGGTAAGCAATTCTAGTTTACCCAGACCCCACCAGGGGCAGCACCGCATCATCCACTGCAGGTCTCGTGCAACCAAATGGTTTGGCCACTTTTTCAAAGTGGGAGATGTCTTTAGGTGACGACAGCTGTCTACTGTTGACACACTGAAATGAATATCTGTTCATGTTAAGGAAGAAAAGCGGACACATTGGGTAGTTTTATAGGTTTAATATAAAATCACACCGGTTTCACCATGTGTGCACCCTAAGCAACAGTTACTAAGCGACAGTAAATTTCCACTTTTTAACCTTGGAATTAACATCAGCAATGTCAAATGTAGGTCTTTAGTATCTATACTGGGGCATGATATTATCCATTTCTACTATATCAACCCTAATTGATTAACACCTTTATTTCATGCCTGATACAAGAATTACTACAAGTTAGTAGTAGAAATGTTGTATACCATACTCCTATTGAGTACAATGCTTTCCATTTCATCTTCACGGTCTTTGACATTATCAATCCTCGTTCTGAATTTAGGAAGATGCCAAGATGGTGATACATAGTCCTTTTATTTATGTTTTAATTACTTCTATGTCTCTTTAATATATCTAACATGGGTAACAGTTTTGCTTTGAATACTCTAACCAGCAAAACCCATTTATTGATTTAGACTCCTTTATACATGTTGAATATGAACATACATGTAAGATAAACAGTAACTAGATAACATTTTTGCTGTAGTGGACTGGTAGAGGAATACACACAAACAATGGTTTTCACCTCAATAACAGTTAATATCAGAAGCCCAGCCATTCCCCCTCAAAAGGTTGGTCTATGGATTTTGCACACAATTCATCCTCCTTGGAAATGCAAATTCATTTTAGTTTGCACATTATATTGTAAGCAAAGAACTCCATTAGACACAAAAAGAAATCTTGGTTGAATTACTTATCAAACTTGCTCCCTCACAGCCCACCTTATTTTGGAAAGTGAAACCATGGTGAAACCCATAGACCAACTCTTTGTCTGTGTGGCCTCAAGTAGCAGGTAACTTTATAGTAGCATCAGTACAGAATATATGGCAGGTTTACAAAACATGTAAGGGCATCACAAGTACTTGTACATATGGAAAATATAGTATGGCACAGCGTCAGCATAAAGCAGGTTTAACGGGTTTCAATCACCAACCACCAATGGTTCATGTATACAGTGGTATCAGATATAACAATTTTCACTCATATTAGCATTAGCATAGCAATTGACTAAAAGCATTAACATCCCCCCCCCCTCAATTATAAAATAAACGTATTCATTTCAAACAAATGTTAAAATGTCTATGTTCATAGCTGAACAAAATAAAACTGCAAAGAAACTTACCGGTATATAATTCTCGTCTCCATTGTTCACACAGTTGATGCTATGCATCTTTAAGCACTTTGGGTGAATTCCCAGAAAATAAAGTAAAAGGGTGCACCAAGCTACAGCTTTAATAATTGTAGGATGATCATATTGAGTTTCTCTCCTTTTAAACAAACAAAAAGTAAATTGGGTTACTGTAAACAATAATAAAGTCAATATGTATACGAACACCGGGATACAAACAGACTACTTCATAAAGCCCCTGTAAAGTGAAGCATGGCACAATCTCTGCAAGCAATAAAAGCCACTGGTATGCCGAGAACAATCGCACATGAAGTCATACAGTCTATTTACAATGAAGCACGCGGTACATTGTCTATCTACACGCAGTAGAGATATAGTCTGTATATAATGTGTTGAAGCAAATCTCTGCAGTAGTAATATGATTAAAGCTGGTTTCCTTTCAATGACTCTCGAGTGTCCCCTCTGTCTGCGTGCTATACATATTGCCCACACTTAACCATTTCAGTGCAGCTTAGTGCTTTAATGTATATATCAAGAGTAATGAACATGAACATTACTGCAGCATGCAGTCCTTAAATGGTTTTGTATGACAGTTTTTCATATGTGGATAAAGTGAGTGTATGGACACTTTCTGAAAGGTTAGTTATCATCAGCAAACACATTTTTGCAGACAGTACAGGACAAGAGAGCTCCCCCATATATGTACAATCCTTCCACTTGTTCCCGTCAAGGCGCAGATGAAGCGGTCAGAGCTTCCTATAGGCTGACATTTCTGTCACCCGGCACGGGTGAGGCAATGTCAGTGTATCCACCCTCTGACTCTGTATGGGTTAAGTGTGACTCTACTACTTTGTTGATGTCAGTGTACCT
The DNA here is from genome assembly GCA_947462335.1 of Harmothoe impar. Classification (NCBI taxonomy): domain Eukaryota; kingdom Metazoa; phylum Annelida; class Polychaeta; order Phyllodocida; family Polynoidae; genus Harmothoe; species Harmothoe impar. Next base: position 61,061,813 of record OX381721.1, on the reverse strand, counting down.
CCCCTCTGCGCTGGCTATCTGTGACTCTACCGACTTGTCCATATCAGCATACCTCCCCTCTGCGTTGGATAGCTGAGACTCTACTGCCTTTTCCATATCAGCATACCTCCCCTCTGCGTCGGCTAACTGTGGTTCTACCACCTTGCCCATATCAGCGTACCTGCTCTGAGCAGTGGATAATTGTGACTCCGCTCCTTTGTCCATATCAGTGTACTTCCCCTGTACGGGCCCGAGCTGTGACTCTACCGTCCTGTCTATATCGGCAAACCTGCTCTGAGTGTTGGCTAGCTGTGATTCTACCGACTTGTCCATATCAGCGTACCTGCTCTGAGCGTTGGCTATCTGTGATTCTACTGCCTTGTCCATATCAGCGTACCTGCTCTGAGCGTTGGCTATCTGTGATTCTACCACCTTGTCCATATCAGCGTACCTGCTCTGAGCGTTGGCTATCTGTGATTCTACCACCTTGTCCATATCAGCGTACCTGCTCTGAGTGTTGGCTAGCTGTGATTCTACCACCTTGTCCATATCAGCGTACCTGCCTGGTCTGGGGGCTAGCTGCGCCCCCTTGCCCCCCTTGTTCCTGCGTTTGCCCGGCCCGCCCTCTACGTGCACCATCATGTGCTGCATGACGTTGTTCTTCTGCTTGAAGCCCTTGCCACACACCTGACACTTGTGTGGGGTCTCCCCGGTGTGCACCAGGTAGTGCGTCCTCAGCGCCCCCTTCTGCTTGAAGCCCTTGCCACATTGGCTGCAGGTGTGGGGCCGCTCCCCACTGTGCACCAGCATGTGGGCCGAGATGTTGGACTTCTGCTTGAAGCACTTGCCGCAGACGGGACACTCGTGGGGGCGTTCCCCCGTGTGCACGCGCAGGTGTGCCAGGATGTTGGACTTCTGTTTGAAGGCTTTTCCGCACGTCTCACACTTGTGTGGCCGCTCCCCGGAGTGCACCAGCAGATGCTGCTCCCGCGTGCTCTTCTGACGGAACCCACGCTGGCACAGGGGACACTTGAACGGACGGAAGTCTTTGGGAACTCGGGATAACTCCTCTGCCGTTTGTCCTAATTAACAGTTCTTTATCCCTTTAGGGATTGCATGGCGCTAATCTTGTCTGATTTTAACATATAAATAGTGCATTTTGCTCAGAATTTCATCAGCTTTTCATTTCTTGCTTTAGTTAGGCCCTATAACAGAGCGTTACACACTTTACCCTGACATCGCAATTTTTGAATATCCACTTTTTGACCCAATAAACTACTCCATGTCCTCTATCCAATATTATTGCTAACAGTAGACACCTGTCCCTGCCACTTCTGGTCTGTCCACTAGTGGAAACTAATAATAAATAGAAAATCAACACCCCAATACACATGGCTGTCAAAATAAAGCAAAAATGAATTCTTCTCCGATTTGGACATGTAAATAGTCCATTTTGATCAGAATTTCGTCAGCTCTTTGATTGTCAACATGAATAAGCCCTAAACAGAGTGGAACACGCTTTTCGCTGACATCGCGGTACTCGGAAATTGCACTTTTGAGCCCATCTCTACAATGTTAACAGCCCTATTGGCAGAGTAAACGATCCCTACTCACCTTTGCTACTTGTCTGCCAGCAGTAGACTGCTGTCTTGGCCTGATAACATCAAACAACCACCAGGCAAGCCATCCCAACCTGATCTGCCTTCTGGCCTCAGATAGGGAATCCAGGGGTCACTGAGTACATTATTAGGGAAAGAAGAACTCTGCAGTAAATACTAGGTGAGTTCTGGGTGGTCAAAATAGTTTGGAAAATCTGCTAAAATTCTGTAAAAAATCACAAATGGCCCTCAGCATATCCTGATTGAGATGGCACCTCAAGATATATGATTATTGCAGGGATAGGCCCATATTTCAATGATTTTTTAGGTTTGGTCTGAAATGAATTTATTCACTGCATATTCGGTCAATTATGGAGGTTCATTCATATTAAGAACCAGCATTTAAGATTTAAATTTTATATACAGTGTATAACAGGTTTTCCTATTCATTCCTAAGAGATTTTCCATCAATACCCGGCTGGGAATTTTTTATCGAATGTTACGTTACATTAAACTATAGTGGAAATACATTTCCCTGTCTGAGACCTTCTGCTTGACTGGGGGCTGCCATCTTGAAAACAGTCTCGCACTGAAGGCAACTCAGAATATTATAACAATTATTGCAGGGTCGCTCTACCACAAGGCCATGCCCACACATGGAATCCCATCTTTACACACCTGAACACTAATCCTGGCACCCCCTGATGGGATATCCCTTGTGGCCTTGCTACATTTCAAAAGAATTAAAACATTAATAACCAACCAGCAAAGGCCTGGCCCTTCACTGTGGACCCCTGTGGTAAGCAATTCTAGTTTACCCCGACCCCACCAGGGGCTGCACCGCATCATCCACTGCAGGTCTCGTGCAACCAAATGGTTTGGCCACTTTTTCAAAGTGGGAGATGTCTTTAGGTGACGACAGCTGTCTACTGTTGACACACTGAAATGAATATCTGTTCATGTTAAGTAAGAAAAGCGGACACATTGGGTAGTTTTATAGGTTTAATATAAAATCACACCGGTTTCACCATGTGTGCACCCTAAGCAACAGTTACTAAGCAACAGTAAATTTCCACTTTTTAACCTTGGAATTAACATCAGCAATGTCAAATGTAGGTCTTTAGTATCTATACTGGGGCATGATATTATCCATTTCTACTATATCAACCCTAATTGATTAACACCTTTATTTCATGCCTGATACAAGAATTACTACAAGTTAGTAGTAGAAATGTTGTATACCATACTCCTATTGAATACAATGCTTTCCATTTCATCTTCACGGTCTTTGACATTATCAAGCCTCGTTCTGAATTTAGGAAGATGCCAAGATGGTGATACATAGTCCTTTTATTTATGTTTTAATTACTTCTATGTCTCTTTGATATATTTAACATGGGTAACAGTTTTGCTTTGAATACTCTAACCAGCAAAACCCATTTATTGATATAGACTCCTTTATACATGTTGAATATGAACATACATGTAAGATAAACAGTAACTAGATAACATTTTTGCTGTAGTGGACTGGTAGAGGAATACACACAAACAATGGTTTTCACCTCAATAACAGTTAATATCAGAAGCTCAGCCATTCCCCCTCAAAAAGTTGGTCTATGGATTTTGCACACAATTCATCCTTCTTGGAAATGCAAATTCATTTTAGTTTGCACATTATATTGTAAGCAAAGGAACTCCATTAGACACAAAAAGAAATCTTAATGAATTACTTGCTCAAACTTGCTCACTCACGGCCCACCTTATTTTGGAAAGTGAAACCATGGTGATACCCATAGACCAACTCCTTTTCTGCATGGCCTCAAGTAGCAGGTCACTTTATAGTAGCATCAGTACAGAATATATGGCAGGTTTACAAAACATGTAAGGGCATCACAAGTACTTGTACATACAGAAAATATAATATGGCACAGCGTCAGCAGAAAGCAGGTTTAACTGGTTTCAATCACCAACCACCAATGGTTTATGTATACAGTGGTATCAGATATAACAGTTTTCACTCATATTAGCATTAGCATATCAATTGACTAAAAGCATTAATATCCCCCCCCCCCCATTTATAAAATAAACATATTCATTTCAAACAAATGTTACAATTTCTATGTTCATAGCTGAACAAAATAAAACTGCAAAGAAACTTACCGGTATATAATTCTCGTCTCCATTGTTCACACAGTTGATGCTATGCATCTTTAAGCAGTGTTCACTTTGGGTGAATTCCCAGAAAATAAAGAAAAGGGTGAACCAAGCTACAGCTTTAATCATTGTAGGATGATCATATTGAGGTTCTCTCCTTTTAACAAAAAAAAAGTAAATTGAGTTACTGTAAACAATAATAAAGTCAGTATGTATACAAACACCGGGATACAAACAGACTACTTCATAAAGCCCCTGTAAAGTGAAGCATGGCACAATCTCTGCAAGCAATAAAAGCCACTGGTATGCCGAGAACAACCGCACATGAAGTCAGACAGTCTATTTACTATGAAGCACGCGGTACATTGTCTATCTACACGCAGTAGAGATATAGTCTGTATATAATGTGTTGAAGCAAATCTCTGCAGTAGTAATATGATTAAAGCTGGTTTCCTTTCAATGACTCTCTAGTGTCCCCTCTGTCTGCGTGCTATACATATTGCCCACACTTAACCATTTCAGTGCAGCTTAGTGCTTTAATGTGTATCAAGAGTAATGAACATGAACATTACTGCGGCATGCAGTCCTTAAATGGTTATCTGTGACAGTTTTTCATATGTGGATAAAGTGAGAGTATGGACACTTTCTGAAAGGTTAGTTATCATCAGCAAACACATTTTTGCAGACAGTAAGGGACAAGAGACCTCCCCATATATGTACGATCCTTCAACTTGTTCCTGTCAAGGCGCAGATGAAGCGGTCAGAGCTTCCTATACGCTGACATTTCTGTCACCCGGCACAGGTGAGGCAATGTCAGTGTATCCACCCTCTGACTCTGTATGGGTTAAGTGTGACTCTACTACTTTGTTGATGTCAGTGTACCTCCCCTCTGCGCTGGCTATCTGTGACTCTACCGACTTGTCCATATCAGCATACCTCCCCTCTGCGTTGGATAGCTGAGACTCTACTGCCTTTTCCATATCACCATACCTCCCCTCTGCGTTGGCTAACTGTGGTTCTACCACCTTGCCCATATCAGCGTACCTGCTCTGAGCAGTGGATAATTGTGACTCCGCTCCTTTGTTCATATCAGTGTACTTCCCCTGTACGGGCCCGAGCTGTGACTCTACCGTCCTGTCTATATCTGCAAACCTGCTCTGAGTGTTGGCTAGCTGTGATTCTACCGACTTGTCCATATCAGCGTACCTGCTCTGAGCGTTGGCTATCTGTGATTCTACTGCCTTGTCCATATCAGCGTACCTGCTCTGAGTGTTGGCTATCTGTGATTCTACCACCTTGTCCATATCAGCGTACCTGCTCTGAGTGTTGGCTAGCTGTGATTCTACCACCTTGTCCATGTCAGCGTACCTGCCTGGTCCGGGGGCTAGCTGCGCCCCCTTGCCCCCCTTGTTCCTGCGTTTGCCCGCCCAGCCCTCTACGTGCACCATCATGTGCTGCATGACGTTGTTCTTCTGCTTGAAGCCCTTGCCACACACCTGACACTTGTGTGGGGTCTCCCCGGTGTGCACCAGGTAGTGCGTCCTCAGCGCCCCCTTCTGCTTGAAGCCCTTGCCACATTGGCTGCAGGTGTGGGGCCACTCCCCACTGTGCACCAGCATGTGGGCCGAGATGTTGGACTTCTGCTTGAAACACTTACCGCAGACGGGACACTCGTGGGGGCGTTCCCCCGTGTGCACGCGCAGGTGTGCCAGGATGTTGGACTTCTGTTTGAAGGCTTTTCCGCACGTCTCACACTTGTGTGGCCGCTCCCCGGAGTGCACCAGCAGATGCTGCTCCCGCGTGCTCTTCTGACGGAACCCACGCTGGCACAGGGGACACTTGAACGGACGGAAGTCTTTGGGAACGCGGGATAACTCTTCTGCCGTTTGTCCTAATTAACAGTTCTTTATCCTTTTAGGAATTGCATGGCGCTAATCTTTTCCAATTTTAACATATGAATAGTGCATTTTGCTCAGAATTTCATTTCTTGCTTTAGTTAGGCCCTATAACAGAGCGTTACACACTTTACGCGGACATCGCAATTTTAGAATATCCATTTTTTGACCCAATAAACTACTCCATGTCCTTTATCTAATATTCTTGCCAACAGTAGACACCTGTCCCTGCCACTTCTGGTCTGTCCACTAGACATGGCTGTCAAAATATAGCAAAAATGAATTCTTCTCCGATTTGGACATGTAAATAGTCCATTTTGATCAGAATTTCTTCAGCTCTTTGATTGTCAACATGAATAAGCCATAAACTGAGTGGAACACGCTTTACGCGGACATCGCGGTACTCGGAAATTCCACTTTTGAGCCCATCTCTACAATGTTAACAGCCCTATTGGCAGAGTAAACGTTCCCTCCTCACCTTTGCTACTTGTCTGCCAACAGTAGACTGCTGTCTTGGCCTGATAACATCAAACAACACCCAGGCAAGCCATCCCAACCTGATCTGCCTTCTGGCCTCAGATAGGGAATGCCGGGGTCACTGAGTACATTATTAGGGAAAGAAGAACTCTGCAGTAAATACTAGGTGAATTCTGGGTGGTCAAAATAGTTTGGAAAATCTGCTAAAATTCTGTAAAAATTCACAAATGGCCCTCAGCATATCCTGATTGAGATGGCACCTCAAGATATATGATTATTGCAGGGATAGGCCTATATTTCATTGATTTTTTAGGTTCGGTCTGAAATGAATTTATTCACTGCATATACGGTCAATTATGGAGGTTCATTCATATTAAGAACCAGCATTTAAGATTTAAATTTTATATACAGTGTATAACAGGTTTTCCTATTCATTCCTAAGAGATTTTCCATCAATACCCGGCTGGGAATTTTTCATCAGATGTTACGTTATATTAAACTATAGTGGAAATTCATTTCCCTGTCTGAGACCTTCTGTTTGACTGGGGGCTGCCATCTTGAAAACAGTCTTGCACTGAAGGCAGCTCTCAATATTATAACAATTATTGCAGGGTCGCTCTACCACAAGGCCATGCCCACACATTGAATCCCATCTTTACACACCATAACACTAATCCTGGCACCCCCTGACGGGATATCCCTTGTGGCCTTGGTACATTTCAAAAGAATTAAAACATTAATAACCAACCAGCAAAGGCCTGGCCCTTCACTGTGGACCCCTGTGGAAAGCAATTCTAGTTTACCCAGACCCCACCAGGGGCAGCACCGCATCATCCACTGCAGGTCTCGTGCAACCAAATGGTTTGGCCACTTTTTCAAAGTGGGAGATGTCTTTAGGTGACGACAGCTGTCTACTGTTGACACACTGCAATGAATATCTGTTTATGTTAAGTAAGAAAGGCGAACACATTGGGTAGTTTTATAGGTTTAATATAAAATCACACCGGTTTCACCATGTGAGCACCCTAAGCAACAATCACTAAGCGACAGTAAATTTCCACTTTTTACCCTTCGAATTAACATCAGCAATATCAAATGTAGGTCTTTAGTATCTATAACATAATTCTCACTTGGAGAAGTCATCCCAAATAGTAACCTGTAATTTTACATAAGCACAAAATACTGGGGCATGATATTATCCATTTCTACTATATCAACCCTAATTGATTAACACTTTTATTTCATGCCTGATACAAGAGTTACTACAAGTTAGTAGTAGAAATGTTGTATACCATACTCCTATTTAATACAATGCTTTCCATTTCATCTTCACGGTCTTTGACATTATCAAGCCTTGTTCTGAATTTAGGAAGATGCCAAGATGGTGATACATAGTCCTTTTATTTATGTTTTAATTACTTGTATGTCTCTTTAATATATCTAACATGGGTAACAGTTTTGCTTTGAATACTCTAACCAGCAAAACCCATTTATTGATTTAGACTCCTTTATACATGTTGAATATGAACATACATGTACATGTAAGATAAACAGTAACTAGATAACATTTTTGCTGTAGTGGACTGGTAGAGGAATACACACAAACAATGGTTTTCACCTCAGTAACAGTTAATATCAGAAGCTCAGCCATTCCCCCTCAAAAAGTTGGTCTATGGATTTTGCCACAATTTATCCTTCTTGGAAATGCAAATTCATTTTGGCTTGCACATTATATTGTGAGCAAAGGAACTCCATTAGACACAAAAAGAAATCTTGATTGAATAACTTATCTAACTTGCTCCCTCACAGCCCACCTTATTTTGGAAAGTGAAACCATGGTGAAACCAATAGACCAACTATTTGTCTGCGTGGCCTCAAGTAGCAGGTCACTTTATAGTAGCATCAGTACAGAATATATGGCAGGTTTACAAAACATGTAAGGGCATCACAAGTACTTGTACATACAGAAAATATAATATGGCACAGCGTCAGCAGAAAGCAGGTTTAACTGGTTTCAATCACCAACCACCAATGGTTCATGTATACAGTGGTATCAGATATAACAGTTTTCACTCATATTAGCATTAGCATAGCAATTGACTAAAAGCATTAATATCCCCCCCCCCCATTTATAAAATAAACATATTCATTTCAAACAAATGTTACAATTTCTATGTTCATAGCTGAACAAAATAAAACTGCAAAGAAACTTACCGGTATATAATTCTTGTCTCCATTGTTCACACAGTTGATGCTATGCATCTTTAAGCAGTGTTCACTTTGGGTGAATTCCCAGAAAATAAAGAAAAGGGTTGAACCAAGCTACAGCTTTAATCATTGTAGGATGATCATATTGAGGTTCTCTCCTTTTAACAAAAAAAAGTAAATTGAGTTACTGTAAACAATAATAAAGTCAATATGTATACAAACACCGGGATACAAACAGACTACTTCATAAAGCCCCTGTAAAGTGAAGCATGGCACAATCTCTGCAAGCAATAAAAGCCACTGGTATGCCGAGAACAACCGCACATGAAGTCAGACAGTCTATTTACTATGAAGCACGCGGTACATTGTCTATCTACACGCAGTAGAGATATAGTCTGTATATAATGTGTTGAAGCAAATCTCTGCAGTAGTAATATGATTAAAGCTGGTTTCCTTTCAATGACTCTCTAGTGTCCCCTCTGTCTGCGTGCTATACATATTGCCCACACTTAACCATTTCAGTGCAGCTTAGTCTTTTAATGTGTATCAAGAGTAATGAACATGAACATTACTGCAGCATGCAGTCCTTAAATGGTTGTCTGTGAGAGTTTTTCATATGTGGATAAAGTGAGAGTATGGACACTTTCTGAAAGGTTAGTTATCATCAGCAAACACATTTTTGCAGACAGTAAGGGACAAGAGACCTCCCCATATATGTACAATCCTTCCACTTGTTCCTGTCAAGGCGCAGATGAAGCGGTCAGAGCTTCCTGTACGCTGACATTTCTGTCACCCGGCACAGGTGAGGCAATGTCAGTGTATCCACCCTCTGACTCTGTATGGGTTAAGTGTGACTCTACTACTTTGTTGATGTCAGTGTATCTCCCCTCTGCGCTGGCTATCTGTGACTCTACCGTCTTGTCCATATCAGCATACCTCCCCTCTGTGTTGGATAGCTGAGACTCTACTGCCTTTTCCATATCAGCATACCTCCCCTCTGCGTTGGCTAACTGTGGTTCTACCACCTTGCCCATATCAGCGTACCTGCTCTGAGCAGTGGATAATTGTGACTCCACTCCTTTGTCCATATCAGTGTACCTCCCCTGTACGGGTGCTAGCTGCGACTCTACTGTCTTGTCTATGTCGGCAAACCTGCTCTGAGCGTTAGCTAGCTGTGATTCTTCCACCTTGTCCATATCAGCGTACCTTCTCTGAGCGTTGGCTATCTGTGATTCTACCACCTTGTCCATATCAGCGTACCTGCCTGGTAAGGGGGCTAGCTGAGACTCTACCGCCTTGTCCATATCAGCGTACCTGCTCTGAGTGTTGGCTAGCTGTGATTCTACCGTCTTGTCCATATCAGCGTACCTGCCTGGTACAGGGGCTAGCTGCGCCCCCTTGCCCCCCTTGTTCCTGCGTTTGCCCGGCCCGCCCTCTACGTGCACCATCATGTGCTGCATGACGTTGTTCTTCTGCTTGAAGCCCTTGCCACACACCTGACACTTGTGTGGGGTCTCCCCGGTGTGCACCAGGTAGTGCGTCCTCAGCGCCCCCTTCTGCTTGAAGCCCTTGCCACATTGGCTGCAGGTGTGGGGCCGCTCCCCACTGTGCACCAGCATGTGGGCCGAGATGTTGGACTTCTGCTTGAAACACTTGCCGCAGACGGGACACTCGTGGGGGCGTTCCCCCGTGTGCACGCGCAGGTGTGCCAGGATGTTGGACTTCTGTTTGAAGGCTTTTCCGCACGTCTCACACTTGTGTGGCCGCTCCCCGGAGTGCACCAGCAGATGCTGCTCCCGCATGCTCTTCTGACGGAACCCACGCTGGCACAGGGGACACTTGAACGGACGGAAGTCTTTGGGAACTCGGGATAACTCTTCTGCCGTTGCTCCTAATTAACAGTTCTTAAACCCTTTAGGGATTGCATGGCGCTAATCTTGTCCAATTTTAACATATGAATAGTGAATTTTGCTCAGAATTTCATCAGCTTTTCATTTCTTGCTTTAGTTAGGCCCTATAACAAAGCGTTACACACTTTACGCGGACATCGCAATTTTAGAATATCCATTTTTTGACCCAATAAACTACTCCATGTCCACTATCTAATATTCTTGCCAACAGTAGACACCTGTCCCTGCCACTTCTGGTCTGTCCACTAGTGGAAACTAATAATGAATCAAAAATCAACACCCCAATACACATGGCTGTCAAAATAAAGCAAAAATGAATTCTTCTCCGATTTGGACATGTTAATAGTCCATTTTGATCAGAATTTCTTCAGCTCTTTGATTGTCAACATGAATAAGGGAGTGTTCATTTATTATTTACAGGGGGGGGTGGTGGGTTTGGGGGGGGCGTAAAAATTTCCGACCCCTCCTGAGGGGGGGGCGTAAAAAATTCTGACCCCTCTTGAGGGGGGGGGCGTAAAAATTTAAGCCCTTTTTTAGCAAAAAAGCCCACGCGTTACTATAGTTCAAAGGGGGGGGGGCGAAAATTTTTCGCCGCCTTCGGCGAGGGGGGGCGCAAAACGTTCCACGCGCTCTCGAGGGGGGGCGTAAAAATATTTCGCCCCTCCGCGTGAAATCTCACCACCCCCCCCCTGTAATTAATAAATGAAAACTCCCTAAGCCATAAACTGAGTGGAACACGCTTTTCGCGGACATCGCCGTACTCGGAAATTCCACTTTTGAGCCCATCTCTACAATGTTAACAGCCCTTTTGGCAGAGTAAACGATCCCTACTCACCTTTGCTACTTGTCTGCCAACAGTAGACTGCTGTCTTGGCCTGATAACATCAAACAGCACCCAGGCAAGCCATCCCAACCTGATCTGCCTTCTGGCCTCAGATAGGGAATGCCGGGGTCACTGAGTACATTATTAGGGAAAGAAGAACTCTGCAGTAAATACTAGGTGAGTTCTGGGTGGTCAAAATAGTTTGGAAAATCTGCTAAAATTCTGTAAATAAAAACAAATGGCCCTCAGCATATCCTGATTGAGATGGCACCTCAAGATGTATGATTATTGCAGGGATAGGCCTATATTTCAATATCTTTTTTAGGTTCGGTCTGAAATGAATTTATTCACTGCATATACAGTCAATTATGGAGGTTCATTGCCCTATATGTAAAACGGCATAAATTTGTACCAGCGAACCACCCCATTGAAATAGACTTGAGTGCTAGCTGGGAACAGATAAACCAAAAGAGGCTACATAAAAATATGTATTTTTTTCAAAGTTAACTCGATTTTTCTTCCCAAATTTACTTTCATTAATATTTCCATCCCTTTATAAGTTATAAACGTTCTTCCCATAGGTCCGATTTTCTGAATCTCATTTTATCTAAAGGAAAAACAACATAAATAATACAAATACTCTCGTACATTAGACCTAGCAACAGGAGCCAGAAAAACTTATAAAATTCCGCCATCTTTTGCTGCATCAAAACGGCATGGGATTAACTCGTTTATTAAAATATGGTGGTCTTTTACAGAGTAAATGTTAATTCAATCGTACCCTGTGAGTATAACAATATAATGCATTCAAATGATTGAGAAAATCAAGCTTAAACTTTTGAATCAGCACTCCTCCATAGCAAGATGGAATATCCGCGGCCTGGTGGGTAAGGACGCGTGTAACTATGGTGATATCGTCATGGCCTATAAATTGGCCTATTGGGGTGGTAGAACGCTGCACTGTCTCTTCCTGCGCTAGGTCCGAGTCAACATGTCCGCCCATCCTTTGCAGTGAGAGGGGGGGGCTATGTGGCAGGGGGGCTCAATAGGGAGGCTAGCGATAAAATGTTGTCATAGTTTTTTTGCCGGTTCTAACTAAAAATACCCACGTCTAAGTTAGCCTTAAAAGGCCCCAGATCTGGAATTTTATACCCCAACTCTCTATATTAGTGGAGATATGGGGGGACAAAAATTTTCGTCCATCCTTCAGGCCTGTGGGCGATAATAGGGGGAGCCTGTAAGGGCCCGGAAGTTGGCTATCACGTGACGAGACTTAGCCACCCTATGCAGGGTAAAAAAGGGTGGGATGTAGGCCTACATAGGCATGTGGAATTATGGCATACCCTACATCGTTTCGGATTTCGTGACTCAATGCAGGGTAAAGAAGGGTGGGAAGTAGGCCTACATATAAGGGGCGTTTTTTTCTATAGAAATAGTTCAAAATCCAGTTGTTGAAGGCACTGGTTCATGTTAAGAACCAGCATTTCAGATTTCCGTGAACAACCACCCCTTTAAATTCTACATTATAGTGTATAAAAGGTTTTCCTATTCATTCCTAAGAGATTTTCCATCAATACCCGGCTGGGAATTTTTCATCTGATGTTACGTTACATTAAACTATAGTGGAAATTCATTTCCCTGTCTGAGACCTTCTGCTTGACTGGGGGCTGCCATCTTGAAAACAGTCTTGCACTGAAGGCAGCTCTCAATATTATAACAATTATTGCAGGGTGGCTCTACCACAAGGCCATGCCCACACATGGAATCCCATCTTTACACACCATAACACTAATCCTGGCACCCCCTGATGGGATATCCCTTGTGACCTTGGTACATTTCAAAAGAATTAAAACATTAATAACTGACCAGCAAAGGCCTGCCCCTTCACTGTGGACTCCTGTGGTAAGCAATTCTAGTTTACCCCGACCCCACCAGGGGCAGCACCGCATCATCCACTGCAGGTCTCGTGCAACCAAATGGTTTGGCCACTTTTTCAAAGTGGGAGATGTCTTGAGGTGACGACAGCTGTCTACTGTTGACACACTGAAATGAATATCTGTTCATGTTAAGTAAGAAAAGCGGACACATTGGGTAGTTTTATAGGTTTAATATAAAATCACACCGGTTTCACCATGTGTGCACCCTAAGCAACAGTTACTAAGCGACAGTAAATTTCCACTTTTTAACCTTGGAATTAACATCAGCAATGTCAAATGTAGGTCTTTAGTATCTATACTGGGGCATGATATTATCCATTTCTACTATATCAACCCTAATTGATTAACACCTTTATTTCATGCCTGATACAAGAATTACTACAAGTTAGTAGTAGAAATGTTGTATACCATACTCCTATTGAATACAATGCTTTCCATTTCATCTTCACGGTCTTTGACATTATCAAGCCTCGTTCAGAATTTAGGAAGATGCCAAGATGGTGATACATAGTCCTTTTATTTATGTTTTAATTACTTCTATGTCTCTTTGATATATTTAACATGGGTAACAGTTTTGCTTTGAATACTCTAACCAGCAAAACCCATTTATTGATTTAGACTCCTTTTATACATGTTGAATATGAACATACATGTAAGATAAACAGTAACTAGATAACATTTTTGCTGTAGTGGACTGGTAGAGGAATGCACACAAACAATGGTTTTCACCTCAATAACAGTTAATATCAGAAGCTCAGCCATTCCCCCTCAAAAAGTTGGTCTATGGATTTTGCACACAATTCATCCTTCTTGGAAATGCAAATTCATTTTAGTTTGCACATTATATTGTAAGCAAAGGAACTCCATTAGACACAAAAAGAAATCTTGATTGAATTACTTGCTCAAACTTGCTCCCTCACAGCCCACCTTATTTTGGAAAGTGAAAACATGGTGAAACCCATAGACCAACTCTTTGTCTGCGTGGCCTCAAGTAGCAGGTCACTTTATAGTAGCATCAGTACAGAATATATGGCAGGTTTACAAAACATGTAAGGGCATCACAAGTACTTGTACATACAGAAAATATAATATGGCACAGCGTCAGCAGAAAGCAGGTTTAACTGGTTTCAATCACCAACCACCAATGGTTTATGTATACAGTGGTATCAGATATAACAGTTTTCACTCATATTAGCATTAGCATAGCAATTGACTAAAAGCATTAATATCCCCCCCCCCCATTTATAGAATAAACATATTCATTTCAAACAAATGTTACAATTTCTATGTTCATAGCTGAACAAAATAAAACTGCAAAGAAACTTACCGGTATATAATTCTCGTCTCCATTGTTCACACAGTTGATGCTATGCATCTTTAAGCAGTGCTCACTTTGGGTGAATTCCCAGAAAATAAAGAAAAGGGTTGAACCAAGCTACAGCTTTAATCATTGTAGGATGATCATATTGTGGTTCTCTCCTTTTAACAAAAAAAAAGTAAATTGAGTTACTGTAAACAATAATAAAGTCAATATGTATACAAACACCGGGATACAAACAGACTACTTCATAAAGCCTCTGTAAAGTGAAGCATGGCACAATCTCTGCAAGCAATAAAAGCCACTGGTATGCCGAGAACAACCGCACATGAAGTCAGACAGTCTATTTACTATGAAGCACGCGGTACATTGTCTATCTACACGCAGTAGAGATATAGTCTGTATATAATGTGTTGAAGCAAATCTCTGCAGTAGTAGTATGATTAAAGCTGGTTTCCTTTCAATGACTCTCTAGTGTCCCCTCTGTCTGCGTGCTATACATATTGCCCACACTTAACCATTTAAGTGCAGCTTAGTGTTTTAATGTGTATCAAGAGTAATGAACATGAACATTACTGCGGCATGCAGTCCTTAAATGGTTGTCAGTGACAGTTTTTCATATGTGGATAAAGTGAGAGTATGGACACTTTCTGAAAGGTTAGTTATCATCAGCAAACACATTTTTGCAGACAGTACGGGACAAGAGACCTCCCCCATATATGTACAATCCTTCCACTTGTTCCTCTCAAGGCGCAGATGAAGCGGTCAGAGCTTCCTATACGCTGACATTTCTGTCACCCGGCACAGGTGAGGCAATGTCAGTGTATCCACCCTCTGACTCTGTATGGGTTAAGTGTGACTCTACTACTTTGTTGATGTCAGTGTACCTCCCCTCTGCGCTGGCTATCTGTGACTCTACCGTCTTGTCCATATCAGCATACCTCCCCTCTGCGTTGGATAGCTGAGACTCTACTGCCTTTTCCATATCAGCATACCTCCCCTCTGCGTTGGCTAACTGTGGTTCTACCACCTTGCCCATATCAGCGTACCTGCTCTGAGCAGTGGATAATTGTGACTCCGCTCCTTTGTCCATATCAGTGTACTTCCCCTGTACGGGCCCGAGCTGCGACTCTACCGTCCTGTCTATATCGGCAAACCTGCTCTGAGTGTTGGCTAGCTGTGATTCTACCGCCTTGTCCATATCAGCGTACCTGCTCTGAGCGTTGGCTATCTGTGATTCTACTGCCTTGTCCATATCAGCGTACCTGCTCTGAGTGTTAGCTAGCTGTGATTCTACCACCTTGTCCATATCAGCGTACCTGCTCTGAGCGTTGGCTATCTGTGATTCTACTGCCTTGTCCATATCAGCGTACCTGCTCTGAGTGTTAGCTAGCTGTGATTCAACCGCCTTGTCCATATCAGCGTACCTGCCTGGTGCGGGGGCTAGCTGTGCCCCCTTGCCCCCCTTGTTCCTGCGTTTGCCCGGCCCGCCCTCTACGTGCACCATCATGTGCTGCATGACGTTGTTCTTCTGCTTGAAGCCCTTGCCACACACCTGACACTTGTGTGGGGTCTCCCCGGTGTGCACCAGGTAGTGCGTCCTCAGAGCCCCCTTCTGCTTGAAGCCCTTGCCACATTGGCTGCAGGTGTGGGGCCGCTCCCCACTGTGCACCAGCATGTGGGCCGAGATGTTGGACTTCTGCTTGAAACACTTGCCGCAGACGGGACACTCGTGGGGGCGTTCCCCCGTGTGCACGCGCAGGTGTGCCAGGATGTTGGACTTCTGTTTGAAGGCTTTTCCGCACGTCTCACACTTGTGTGGCCGCTCCCCGGAGTGCACCAGCAGATGCTGCTCCCGCATGCTCTTCTGACGGAACCCACGCTGGCACAGGGGACACTTGAACGGACGGAAGTCTTTGGGAACTCGGGATAACTCTTCTGCTGTTTGTCCTAATTAACACTTCTTAAACCCTTTAGGGATTGCATGGCGCTAATCTTGTCTGATTTTAACATATAAATAGTGCATTTTGCTCAGAATTTCATCAGCTTTTCATTTCTTGCCTCAGTTAGGCCCTATAACAAAGCGTTACACACTTTACGCGGACATCGCAATTTTTGAATATCCACTTTTTGACCCAATAAACTACTCCATGTCCACTATCTAATATTCTTGCCAACAGTAGACACCTGTCCCTGCCACTTCTGGTCTGTCCACTAGTGGAAACTAATAATAAATCAAAAATCAACACCCCAATACACATGGCTGTCAAAATAAAGCAAAAATGAATTCTTCTCCGATTTGGACATGTAAATAGTCCATTTTGATCAGAATTTCGTCAGCTCTTTGATTGTCAACATGAATAAGCCCTAAACAGAGTGGAACACGCTTTTCGCGGACATCGCGGTACTCGGAAATTGCACCTTTGAGCCCATCTCTGCAATGTTAACAGCCCTATTGGCAGAGTAAACGATTCCTACTCACCTTTGCTACTCATCTGCCAACAGTAGACTGCTGTCTTGGCCTGATAACATCAAGCAACACCCAGGCAAGCCATCCCAGCCTGATCTGCCTTCTGGCCTCAGATAGGGAATCCCAGGGTCACTGAGTACATTATTAGGGAAAGAAGAACTCTGCAGTAAATACTAGGTGAGTTCTGGGTGGTCAAAATAGTTTGGAAAATCTGCTAAAATTCTGTAAAAAATCACAAATGGCCCTCAGCATATCCTGATTGAGATGGCACCTCAAGATATATGCTTATTGCAGGGATAGGCCTATATTTCAACGATTTTTTAGGTTTGGTCTGAAATGAATTTATTCACTGCATATTCGGTCAATTATGGAGGTTCATTCATATTAAGAACCAGCATTTAAGATTTAAATTTTATATACAGTGTATAACAGAAGGTTTTCCTATCATTCCTAAGAGATTTTCCATCAATACCCAGCTGGGAATTTTTCATCGGATGTTACGTTACATTAAACCAAAGTGGAAATTCATTTCCCTGTCTGAGACCTTTTGCTTGACTGGGGGCTGCCATCTTGAAAACAGTCTTGCACTGAAGGCAGCGCTCTCACTATTATAACAATTATTGCAGGGTGGCTCTACCACAAGGCCATGCCCACACAAGGAATCCCATCTTTACACACCATAACACTAATCCTGGCACCCCCTGATGGGATATCCCTTGTGGCCTTGGTACATTTCAAAAGAATTAAAACATTAATAAGCAACCAGCAAAGGCCTGCCCCTTCACTGTGGACCCCTGTGGTAAGCAATTCTAGTTTACCCAGACCCCACCAGGGGCAGCTCCGCATCATCAACTACAGGTCTCGTGCAACCAAATGGTTCGGCCACTTTTTCAAAGTTGGAGATGTCTTTAGGTGACGACAGCTGTCTACTGTTGACACACTGAAATGAATATCGGTTCATGTTAAGTAAGAAAAGCGGACACATTGGGTAGTTTCATAGGTTTAATATAAAATCACACCGGTTTCACCATGTGTGCACCCTAAGCAACAGTTACTGAGCAACAGTAGACTTCCACTTTTTAACCTTGGAATTAACATCAGCAATGTCAAATGTAGGTCTTTAGTATCTATACTGGGGCATGATATTATCCATTTCTACTATATCAACCCTAATTGATTAACACCTTTATTTCATGCCTGATACAAGAATTACTACAAGTTAGTAGTAGAAATGTTGTATACCATACTCCTATTGAATACAATGCTTTCCATTTCATCTTCACGGTCTTTGACATTATCAAGCCTCGTTCTAAATTTAGGAATATGCCAAGATGGTGATACATAGTCCTTTTATTTATGTTTTAATTACTTCTATGTCTCTTTGATATATCTAACATGGGTAACAGTTTTGCTTTGAATACTCTAACCAGCAAAACCCATTTATTGATTTAGACTCCTTTATACATGTTGAATATGAACATACATGTAAGATAAACAGTAACTAGATAACATTTTTACTGTAGTGGACTGGTAGAGGAATACACACAAACAATGGTTTTCACCTCAATAACAGTTAATATCAGAAGCTCAGCCATTCCCCCTCAAAAAGTTGGTCTATGGATTTTACACACAATTCATCCTTCTTGGAAATGCAAATTCATTTTAGTTTGCACATTATATTGTAAGCAAAGGAACTCCATTAGACACAAAAAGAAATCTTGATTGAATTACTTGCTCAAACTTGCTCCCTCACAGCCCACCTTATTTTGGAAAGTGAAACCATGGTGAAACCAATAGACCAACTCTTTGTCTGCATGGCCTCAAGTAGCAGGTCACTTTATAGTAGCATCAGTACAGAATATATGGCAGGTTTACAAAACATGTAAGGGCATCACAAGTACTTGTACATACAGAAAATATAATATGGCACAGCGTCAGCAGAAAGCAAGTTTAACGGGTTTCAATCACCAACCACCAATGGTTTATGTATACAGTGGTATCAGATATAACAGTTTTCACTCATATTAGCATTAGCATAGCAATTGACTAAAAGCATTAATATCCCCCCCCCCCCCATTTATAAAATAAACATATTCATTTCAAACAAATGTTACAATTTCTATGTTCACAGCTGAACAAAATAAAACTGCAAAGAAACTTACCGGTATATAATTCTCGTCTCCATTGTTCACACAGTTGATGCTATGCATCTTTAAGCAGTGTTCACTTTGGGTGAATTCCCAGAAAATAAAGAAAAGGGTTGAACCAAGCTACAGCTTTAATCATTGTAGGATGATCATATTGAGGTTCTCTCCTTTTAACAAAAAAGAAGTAAATTGAGTTACTGTAAACAATAATAAAGTCAATATGTATACAAACACCGGGATACAAACAGACTACTTCATAAAGCCCCTGTAAAGTGAAGCATGGCACAATCTCTGCAAGCAATAAAAGCCACTGGTATGCCGAGAACAACCGCACATGAAGTCAGACAGTCTATTTACTATGAAGCACGCGGTACATTGTCTATCTACACGCAGTAGAGATATAGTCTGTATATAATGTGCTGAAGCAAATCTCTGCAGTAGTAATATGATTAAAGCTGGTTTCCTTTCGATGACTCTCTAGTGTCCCCTCTGTCTGCGTGCTATACATATTGCCCACACTTCACCATTGAAGTGCAGCTTAGTGTTTTAATGTGTATCAAGAGTAATGAACATGAACATTAATTACTGCGGCATGCAGTCCTTAAATGACCCTTAAAATGGTTGTGAGAGTATGGACACTTTCTGAAAGGTTAGTTATCATCAGCCTTGATTTTGCTTTTGATTTTTGACTTCTAATAATTTGATTGTATAAATCTTCATCTAAGTAACCCCTCCAACCACTCACACTTATGCAGCACCCTATTGAAGGTGATATGTAACTTAACACACACTTTTATTTTTCTTTATTTCTTTGTTTATTCCATGATTTGTTTTGTTTTGTTTTTAATGCTATGTGTAAACTGTATATAATTTAATAATACTTCTCTTGTTATTTATAATATTGTCATACTCATTTCTGTTCTTTTGTAATATGTATGTACCTAATTATGATGTAGTTTCAAAAAAGTGACCTTTATAATGTCACTGTCATAATTTGATACTTGGTTAGTAATGATATTTACTCAATGGATGACGAAGATTGTCTGTAATCACTTTTTCAAATTGTGGAAGACAATAAAAACCTTATTAAACCAAAAAAATACATTTTTGCAGACAGTACGGGACAAGAGACCCTCCACATATATGTACAACCCTTCCACTTGTTCCTGTCAAGGCGCAGATGAAGCGGTCAGAGCTTCCTATACGCTGACATTTCTGTCACCCGGCACAGGTGAGGCAATGTCAGTGTATCCACCCTCTGACTCTGTATGGGTTAAGTGTGACTCTCTTACTTTGTTGATATCAGTGTACCTCCCCTCTGCGCTGGCTATCTGAGACTCTACCGTCTTGTCCATATCAGCATACCTCCCCTCTGCGTTGGATAGCTGAGACTCTACTGCCTTTTCCATATCAGCATACCTCCCCTCTGCGTTGGCTAACTGTGGTTCTACCACCTTGCCCATATCAGCGTACCTGCTCTGAGCAGTGGATAATTGTGACTCCGCTCCTTTGTCCATATCAGTGTACCTCCCCTGTACGGGCCCTAGCTGCGACTCTACCGTCCTGTCTATATCGGCAAACCTCCCCTCTGCGTTGGATAGCTGAGACTCTACTGCCTTTTCCATATCAGCATACCTCCCCTCCGCGTTGGCTAACTGTGGTTCTACCGCCTTGCCCATATCAGCGTACCTGCTCTGAGCAGTGGATAATTGTGACTCCGCTCCTTTGATCATATCAGTGTACCTCCCCTGTATGGGCGCTAGCTGAGACTCTACCACTTTGTCCATATCAGTGTACCTTCTCTGAGTGTTGGCTATCTGAGACTCTACCGTCTTGTCAATATCAGCGTACCTGCTCTGAGTGTTGGCTAGCTGTGATTCTACCGCCTTGTCCATATCAGCGTACCTGGCTGGTGCGGGGCTAGCTGCGCCCCCTTGCCCCCCTTGTTCCTGCGTTTGCCCGGCCCGCCCTCTACGTGCACCATCATGTGCTGCATGACGTTGTTCTTCTGCTTGAAGCCCTTGCCACACACCTGACACTTGTGTGGGGTCTCCCCGGTGTGCACCAGGTAGTGCGTCCTCAGCGCCCCCTTCTGCTTGAAGCCCTTGCCACATTGGCTGCAGGTGTGGGGCCGCTCCCCACTGTGCACCAGCATGTGGGCCGAGATGTTGGACTTCTGCTTGAAACACTTGCCGCAGACGGGACACTCGTGGGGGCGTTCCCCCGTGTGCACGCGCAGGTGTGCCAGGATGTTGGACTTCTGTTTGAAGGCTTTTCCGCACGTCTCACACTTGTGTGGCCGCTCCCCGGAGTGCACCAGCAGATGCTGCTCCCGCGTGCTCTTCTGACGGAACCCACGCTGGCACAGGGGACACTTGAACGGACGGAAGTCTTTGGGGACTCGGGATAACTCCTCTGCCGTTTTTCCTAATTAACAGTTCTTAAACCCTTTAGGGATTGCATGGCGCTAATCTTGTCCAATTGTAACATATAAATAGTGCATTTTGCTCAGAATTTCATCAGCTTTTCATTTCTTGCCTCGGTTAGGCCCTATAACCGAGCGTTACACACTTTACACTGACATCGCAATTTTAGAATATCCACTTTTAAACCCAATAAACTACTCCATGTCCACTATCTAATAATCTTGCCAACATTAGACACCTGTCCCTGCCACTTCTGGTCTGTCCACTAGTGGAAACTAATAATAAATCGAAAATCAGCACCCCAATACACATGGCTGTCAAAATAAAGCAAAAATGAATTCTTCTCCGATTTGGACATGTAAATAGTCCATTTTGATCAGAATTTCGTCAGCTCTTTGATTGTCAACATGAATAAGCCCTAAACAGAGTGGAACACGCTTTTCTGCGGACATCGCGGTACTCGGAAATTCGAATTTTGAGCCCATCTCTACAATGTTAACAGCCCTATTGGCAGAGTAAACGATTCCTACTCACCTTTGCTACTTGTCTGCCAGCAGTAGACTGCTGTCTTGGCCTGATAACATCAAACAACACCCAGGCAAGCCATCCCAACCTGATCTGCCTTCTGGTGTCACGGTACAAATAGCCGACAAAATTTCTGGTTCTGACCCTATTTTTCTCCTTCAGACGGGCAAAAGGTTGGGTTCTTTTGAGTGTGCAGTAATGAATGACCCCTTAAATTAAAGCTTAACACATATCTAATTTTTTTATTTGCATCCCGCATAAAAAAGTGTGTTCCGATTTTGCGCTAGTTGCCATGGAAACTGACTTACCCAAACTGGAGAAATTTTACAGGTGCCCAGCGACCTTTGACCTTGACCTTTGACCCCTCCAATCACCACCCAGGGTTACCATGGCAACAACCAACTTTTTATATTTTTTTTGCCAAGGTCTTTGGGAACAATTTGGGCCGCAGATTATGTTTCTGTGACAAATTTAAGGCCTCCTACCACTGATTATATGCACAGTAGTACCGTTTTTCATTGGCACTATTTACGACTACAACATTCTGGGGGCGAATTTGTACTGTGACACCTTAAAAGCCCAGGTTAATTTTTTCTGACAAAGTTTCTTTTACTACAGAATAAAGATATTTCCTCCACTAACATGGATTTGAAGTCATTTTTTGAAAATTTCAAGACATTGTGACCAAAAAGCCATTTAAAGTATGTCTACCGGGTGCCTCGGGAGCTATTTTTTTTCAGATTTTGCCAGAAATAGAGGTACCTCTATTCCGCGACCTCTACTGAAAAATCGGAACACACTATCCTATGTCGGGCCACCCTTATAAGATGCCCTAACACACTGGGAATAATATCCTATAACTGGATAAGGCCTACACTCAAAACAGAAATCACCAAGGCAGTCAATAAGGGCCCAATGTCCCGGGATTTAGGCCCAAATTTGCAGTTTTAGGGCCAAAATTAGGGTTTTTTGGGACATAGCGTGTATATTTACCATGGCAACGCTTAACGACACAATCAAAAATTCTGAGATGGGACTTTGATCTTGTTTTCAAAGGAATGTTCCATATGTTTGCCATAAAATAAGTATAATTTATGGTATTTTTCACAATTTTTAGGCCCTTTGAACTTGAATATGAAAAAAATTCTTGGGAGCAGTTTCTGTAGCAATTAGCCTCAACCTCCCTCCGGGTTCAAATTTCCGGGTTTAGAGGCAAATTTTCCATTAAAGACAAAAGACCCAAGGTAAAATTGGCTTTTGCTGCACCCATTCTATCTTTATTGGTGCGAAAGATCCATGAAAAAGACATAAAATCCCTACCAGAGACCAAAATATAGACTTAACCACCCTCTCTTTTAAGGTGTCACGGTACAAATAGCCGACAAAATTTCTGGTTCTGACCCTATTTTTCTCCTTCAGACGGGCAAAAGGTTGGGTTCTTTTGAGTGTGCAGTAATGAATGACCCCTTAAATTAAAGCTTAACACATATCTAATTTTTTTATTTGCATCCCGCATAAAAAAGTGTGTTCCGATTTTGCGCTAGTTGCCATGGAAACTGACTTACCCAAACTGGAGAAATTTTACAGGTGCCCAGCGACCTTTGACCTTGACCTTTGACCCCTCCAATCACCACCCAGGGTTACCATGGCAACAACCAACTTTTTATATTTTTTTTGCCAAGGTCTTTGGGAACAATTTGGGCCGCAGATTATGTTTCTGTGACAAATTTAAGGCCTCCTACCACTGATTATATGCACAGTAGTACCGTTTTTCATTGGCACTATTTACGACTACAACATTCTGGGGGCGAATTTGTACTGTGACACCTTCTGGCCTCAGATAGGGAATCCCGGGGTCACTGAGTACATTATTAGGGAAAGAAGAACTCTGCAGTAAATACTAGGTGAATTCTGGGTGGTCAAAATAGTTTGGAAAATCTGCTAAAATTCTGTAAAAAATCACAAATGGCCCTCAGCATATCCTGATTGAGATGGCACCTCAATAGACTTGAATGCTAGCCGGGAACAGATAAACCAAAAGAGGCTACATAAAAATGTGTATTTTTTTCAAAGTTAACTCTATTTTTCTTCCCAAATTTACTTTCATTAATATTTCCATCCCCTTATAAGTTATAAACGTTCTTCCCATAGGTCCGATTTTCTGAATCTCATTTTATCTAAAGGAAAACAACATAAATAATACAAATACTCTCTTACATTAGACCTAGCAACAAGAGCCAGAAAAACTTATAAAATTCCGCCATCTTTTGCTGCATCAAAACGGCATGGGATTAACTCGTTTATTAAAGTATGGTGGTCGTTTACAGAGTAAATGTTAATTCAATCGTACCCTGTGAGTATAACAATATAATGCATTCAAATGATTGAGAAAATCAAGCTTAAACTTTTGAATCGGCACTCCTCCATAGCAAGATCGAATATCCGCGGCCTGGTGGGTAAGGATGCTCGTAACTATGGTGATATCGTCATGGCCTATAAATTGGCCTATTGGAGCGGTAGAACGCTGCACTGTCTCATCCTGCGCTAGGTCTGAGTCAGCATGTCCGCCCATCCTTTGCAGTGAGAGGGGGGGCTATGTGGAAGGGTGGCTCAATAGGGAGGCTAAGTCTCGCGATCAAATGTTGTCGTAATTGTTTTGCCGGTTCTAACTAAAAATACCCACGTCTAAGTTAGCCTAAAAAGGCCCCAGATCTGGAATTTTATACCCCAACTCTCTATATTAGTGGAGATATGGGGGGACAAGAATTTTCGCCCATCCTTCAGGCCTGCGGGCGATAATAAGGGGAGCCTGTAAGGGCCCGGAAGTTGGCTATCACTTGACGAGACTTAGCCGCCCTATGCAGGGTAAAGAAGGGTGGGATGTAGGCCTACATAGGCATGTGGAATTATGGCATAGCCTACATCGTTTCGGGTTTTGTGACTCAGTGCAGGGTAAAGAAGGGTGGGATGTAGGCCTACATATAAGGGGCGTTTTTTTCTATAGAATTAGTTCAAAATCCAGTCGTTGAAGGCGCTGGTTCATTTCAGATTTCCGTAAACAACCACCCGTTTAAATTTTACACATAGTGTATAAAAGGTTTTCCTATTCATTCCTAAGAGATTTTCCATCAATACCCGGCTGGGAATTTTTTATCGCATGTTATGTTACATTAAAGTGAAAATTCATTTCCCTGTCTGAGACCTTCTGCTTGACTGGGGGCTGCCATCTAATACTAATCCTGGCACCCCCTGATGGGATATCCCTTGTGGCCTTGGTACATTTCCAAAAGAATTAAAACATTAATAACCAACCAGCAAAGGCCTGCCCCTTCACTGTGGACCCCTATGGTAAGCAATTCTAGTTTACCAAGACCCCACCAGGGGCAGCACCGCATCATCCACTGCAGGTCTCGTGCAACCAAATGGTTTGGCCACTTTTTCAAAGTGGGAGATGTCTTGAGGTGACGACAGCTGTCTACTGTTGACACACTGAAATGAATATCTGTTCATGTTAAGTAAGAAAAGCGGACACATTGGGAAGTTTTATAGGTTTAATATAAAATCACACCGGTTTCACCATGTGTGCACCCTAAGCAACAGTTACTAAGCAACAGTAAATTTCCACTTTTTAACCTTGGAATTAACATCAGCAATGTCAAATGTAGGTCTTTAGTATCTATACTGGGGCATGATATTATCCATTTCTACAATATCAACCCTAATTGATTAACACCTTTATTTCATGCCTGATACAAGAATTACTACAAGTTAGTAGTAGAAATGTTGTATACCATACTCCTATTGAATACAATGCTTTCCATTTCATCTTCACGGTCTTTGACATTATCAAGCCTCGTTCTGAATTTAGGAAGATGCCAAGATGGTGATACATAGTCCTTTTATTTATGTTTTAATTACTTCTATGTCTCTTTGATAGATTTAACATGGGTAACAGTTTTGCTTTGAATACTCTAACCAGCAAAACCCATTTATTCATTTAGACTCCTTTTATACATGTTGAATATGAACATACATGTAAGATAAACAGTAACTAGATAACATTTTTGCTGTAGTGGACTGGTAGAGGAATACACACAAACAATGGTTTTCACCTCAATAACAGTTAATATCAGAAGCTCAGCCATTCCCCCTCAAAAAGTTGGTCTATGGATTTTGCACACAATTGTCCTTCTTGGAAATGCAAATTCATTTTGGTTTGCACATTATATTGTAAGCAAAGGAACTCCATTAGACACAAAAAGAAATGTTGATTGAATTACTTATCAAACTTGCTCACTCATAGCCCACCTTATTTTGGAAAGTGAAACCATGGTGAAACCCATAGACCAACTCTTTGTCTGCATGGCCTCAAGTAGCAGGTCACTTTATAGTAGCATCAGTACAGAATATATGGCAGGTTTACAAAACATGTAAGGGCATCACAAGTACTTGTACATACAGAAAATATAGTATGGCACAGCGTCAGCAGAAAGCTAGCTTATTAACTGGTTTCAATCACCAACCACCAATGATTCATGTATACAGTGGTATCAGATATAACAGTTTTCACTCATATTAGCATTAGCATAGCAATTGACTAAAAGCATTAATATCCCCCCCCCCTCAATTATAAAATAAACATATTCATTTCAAACAAATGTTACAATTTCTATGTTCATAGCTGAACAAAATAAAACTGCAAAGAAACTTAACGGTATATAATTCTCGTCTCCATTGTTCACACAGTTGATGCTATGCATCTTTAAGCAGTGTTCACTTTGGGTGAATTCCCAGAAAATAAAGTAAAAGGGTGAACCAAGCTACAGCTTTAATCATTGTAGGATGATCATATTGAGGTTCTCTCCTTTAAACAAATAAAAGTAAATTGGGATACTGTAAACAATAATAAAGTCAATATGTATACGAACACCGGGATACAAACAGACTACTTCATAAAGCCCCTGTAAAGTGAAGCATGGCACAATCTCTGCAAGCAATAAAAGCCACTGGTATGCCGAGAACAACCGCACATGAAGTCATACAGTCTATTTACTATGAAGCACGCGGTACATTGTCTATCTACACGCAGTAGAGATATAGTCTGTATATAATGTACTGAAGCAAATCTCTGCAGTAGTAATATGATTAAAGCTGGTTTCCTTTCGATGACTCTCTAGTGTCCCCTCTGTCTGCGTGCTATACATATTGCCCACACTTCACCATTGAAGTGCAGCTTAGTGTTTTAATGTGTATCAAGAGTAATGAACATGAACATTAATTACTGCGGCATGCAGTCCTTAAATGACCCTTAAAATGGTTGTGAGAGTATGGACACTTTCTGAAAGGTTAGTTATCATCAGCCTTGATTTTGCTTTTGATTTTTGACTTCTAATAATTTGATTGTATAAATCTTCATCTAAGTAACCCCTCCAACCACTCACACTTATGCAGCACCCTATTGAAGGTGATATGTAACTTAACACACACTTTTATTTTTCTTTATTTCTTTGTTTATTCCATGATTTGTTTTGTTTTGTTTTTAATGCTATGTGTAAACTGTATATAATTTAATAATACTTCTCTTGTTATTTATAATATTGTCATACTCATTTCTGTTCTTTTGTAATATGTATGTACCTAATTATGATGTAGTTTCAAAAAAGTGACCTTTATAATGTCACTGTCATAATTTGATACTTGGTTAGTAATGATATTTACTCAATGGATGACGAAGATTGTCTGTAATCACTTTTTCAAATTGTGGAAGACAATAAAAACCTTATTAAACCAAAAAAATACATTTTTGCAGACAGTACGGGACAAGAGACCCTCCCCATATATGTACAACCCTTCCACTTGTTCCTGTCAAGGCGCAGATGAAGCGGTCAGAGCTTCCTATACGCTGACATTTCTGTCACCCGGCACAGGTGAGGCAATGTCAGTGTATCCACCCTCTGACTCTGTATGGGTTAAGTGTGACTCTCTTACTTTGTTGATATCAGTGTACCTCCCCTCTGCGCTGGCTATCTGAGACTCTACCGTCTTGTCCATATCAGCATACCTCCCCTCTGCGTTGGATAGCTGAGACTCTACTGCCTTTTCCATATCAGCATACCTCCCCTCTGCGTTGGCTAACTGTGGTTCTACCACCTTGCCCATATCAGCGTACCTGCTCTGAGCAGTGGATAATTGTGACTCCGCTCCTTTGTCCATATCAGTGTACCTCCCCTGTACGGGCCCTAGCTGCGACTCTACCGTCCTGTCTATATCGGCAAACCTCCCCTCTGCGTTGGATAGCTGAGACTCTACTGCCTTTTCCATATCAGCATACCTCCCCTCCGCGTTGGCTAACTGTGGTTCTACCGCCTTGCCCATATCAGCGTACCTGCTCTGAGCAGTGGATAATTGTGACTCCGCTCCTTTGATCATATCAGTGTACCTCCCCTGTATGGGCGCTAGCTGAGACTCTACCACTTTGTCCATATCAGTGTACCTTCTCTGAGTGTTGGCTATCTGAGACTCTACCGTCTTGTCAATATCAGCGTACCTGCTCTGAGTGTTGGCTAGCTGTGATTCTACCGCCTTGTCCATATCAGCGTACCTGGCTGGTGCGGGGCTAGCTGCGCCCCCTTGCCCCCCTTGTTCCTGCGTTTGCCCGGCCCGCCCTCTACGTGCACCATCATGTGCTGCATGACGTTGTTCTTCTGCTTGAAGCCCTTGCCACACACCTGACACTTGTGTGGGGTCTCCCCGGTGTGCACCAGGTAGTGCGTCCTCAGCGCCCCCTTCTGCTTGAAGCCCTTGCCACATTGGCTGCAGGTGTGGGGCCGCTCCCCACTGTGCACCAGCATGTGGGCAGAGATGTTGGACTTCTGCTTGAAACACTTGCCACAGACGGGACATTCGTGGGGGCTTTCCTCCGTGGGCACGCGCAGGTGTGCCAGGATGTTGGACTTCTGCTTGAAACACTTGCCGCAGACGGGACACTCGTGGGGGCGTTCCCCCGTGTGCACGCGCAGGTGTGCCAGGATGTTGGACTTCTGTTTGAAGGCTTTTCCGCACGTCTCACACTTGTGTGGCCGCTCCCCGGAGTGCACCAGCAGATGCTGCTCCCGCGTGCTCTTCTGACGGAACCCACGCTGGCACAGGGGACACTTGAACGGACGGAAGTCTTTGGGAACTCGGGATAACTCTTCTGCCGTTTGTCCTAATTAACAGTTCTTTATCCTTTTAGGAATTGCATGGCGCTAATCTTGTCCAATTTTAACATATGAATAGTGCATTTTGCTCAGAATTTCATCAGCTTTTCATTTCTTGCCTCTGTTAGGCCCTATAACGAAGCGTTACACACTTTACGCGGACATCGCAATTTTTGAATATCCAATTTGACCCAATAAACTACTCCATGTCCACCATCTAATATTCTTGCCAACAGTAGACACCTGTCCCTGCCACTTCTGGTCTGTCCACTAGTGGAAACTAATAATAAATCAAAAATCAACACCCCAATACACATGGCTATCAAAATAAATCAAAAATGAATTCTTCTCCGATTTGGACATGTAAATAGTCCATTTTGATCAGAATTTCGTCAGCTCTTTGATTCTCAACATGAATAAGCCCTAAACAGAGTAGAACACGCTTTTCGCGGACATCGCGGTACTCGGAAATTCCAATTTTGAGCCCATCTCTACAATGTTAACAGCCCTATTGGCAGAGTAAACGATTCCTACTCACCTTTGCTACTTGTCTGCCAGCAGTAGACTGCTGTCTTGGCCTGATAACATCAAACAGCACCCAGATACAAATTCACCTTTTACATGTCCCATCCTGCCAAGATTTGACCGTTTTACGGCTTCTGACTTGAAGAGAAGTCGCCCCAAATCTGGCTCTGGGAGGCTTGGACCATACTACCAACTTCCAAAACAGGGCCCTGGCCAAAAATCTTTCCGGATTTACTATTCCCGACGGTCCCGGAAAGTTCAAAGACAGACACCAGTGTTGAGAAACGCATTCTTGACCACAATTTCCGCCAAGGAACGTTACGTAAGCCTGCCCGAGGCTTGTTTTAAGCAGAAACCTGGCACCAGAAAACGCTTGAAAGCATCTCTTGATGGGAAGGCTTGCTCTGACAGCCCTCCCAAGGAGATGTGCTAAATGGCCTTTGGACGTAGATGCAAATTCACCTTTTACATGTCCTTATCCGTCAAGATTTGACCCTTTGTCGGCTTCCAACGTGACGAGAAGTCACCCCAAATCTGGATCTGGGAGGCTTGGACCATACCACCAACAGCCAAAACAGGGCCCTGGCCAAAAATCTTTCCTTATTTACTATTCCCGACGGTCCCGGAAAGTTCAAAGACAGACACCAGTGTTGAGAAACGCATTCTTGACCACAATTTCCGCCAAGGAACGTTCCGCAAGCCTACCCGAGGCTTGTTTTAATCAGAAACCTGGCACCAGAAAACGCTTGAAAGCATCTCTTGATGGGAAGGCTTGCTCTGACAGCCCTCCTAAGGAGATGTGCTAAAAGGCCTTTGGGCGTAGATGCAAATTCACCTTTTACATGTCCTTATCCGTCAAGATTTGACCCTTTGTCGGCTTCCAACGTGACGAGAAGTCGCCCCGGACCGGGCTCCAGTAAGCTTGGAGCGTACAACCACTGGCCGAAACAGGGCCCTGGCTGAAAAAATTTCCCGTTTTACTATTCCCGACGGTCCTCGTAATTTCCGAGATGGACAAGGGTGTAGAGAAACACATTCTTTACCGCAATTTTCACCAATGAACCTTACGCGACTTAGGGAAGTAGCCAAACGGAACAAATCTTTGCTCCCACAAGTCTGTCCGAGACTTGGATCTGGCAGAAATGAGCTGCCTTAAAACACTAGAATGCATTTTATCTAGGGAAAGCTTACTCTGACAGCCTTCCCAAGGAAATGCGCTGAAAGGTCTTGACTTGTAGATGCTGATTCCACCTTTAAATGTCCAGATCCGTCAAGATTTCATTTTTTTACGGGATTAAATGAGAAAAATGTCGGGGGTTATTGAGACCTCACGGCCAGGACCTTTCTGAAATCTGAGAAACTTTTTTTTCCTGGTTTACCGCTACATCAAGGTTTCCGAAAGTATATCGGTCTGCAGGGTGCCTGAGCTTTTGAAACTGAGCTTTTCAAAGCTAATTTAGTCTACGATTTACCTTGTGGTGGTAGTTCAATTCCTTTTCACTCTTTACAAAGCATGGGAATGTTTGCCGATGGCCGTCCGCAGTTTCGGTGTGCCATTTCAGGTCTGGGACTGCATTACATCGGTCCACAGGGCTCCCAATCAGACCCAGTTCCACTGAAATCAAGACTTTTAAACAGTATTTGTATTTACATTCACTGTGGGAAGGATATGCAACCCTTTTGAACCATGTGAATGGCATGGATCCATCCAGCAGTGGCTGGTAGGGGCCCCTGGACAGGCACAAGAATAAAGTCTTTGCAGCAATCCAACTCTGATGAGGAAACAGACTGTTCAGCTGCATCCATTATACATGTATTCACCTAGCATTGTGTATTAAACTAAAAAAACAATCAAATCAATGTGGTTCAGGGGTTATTGTGGTTCCTTGTGAGTGACGATGAGCATAGCGCAAAGCTGGTCTCAAAAGGCCTCATAGCAGAGCCGAAAATGTGTGACCATGCTTGAGGAGCCTTTGTTCACCTCGAGTTTCCATCTGCTTGGGGGAGGATAGAGGGGTCTGAAGGCCATCTACCAGTCCAGTCGAAGGAGGAAAAATACCCAAAGCATTGATTTCAGAGTGTCTTGTCCTCTTCTGACCCTTCTACGACTGTAGTTTTGACTCGGCAACACCCTAATGACCGACAGATCGCCCGAATATTTGACATCGCTGCTATTTTTCTATGCCAAAGGGTCTTGGGCTCTATTTAACACAAATTCTGGTTGACACTCTAACATGCTTTCTGTCTGTGGTTAGGTGCCCAAAGCAATCGAATCGACACGGACGCCCCAAAGGGTTCCGCTGTATGGCCGGGCTGGGCTAAAACGGCCATCGTCTCACACTTGATTGGCCCTAATTTAGATAAGGATTATTCTGCCGGCCTGACCACTTAGCCCGTTGAAAGGGCCTTGGATCGTAGATGCAAATCCATCCTTTGCATCTCCTGATCACACAAGAATTGACAGTTTTAAGGCTCCAGACATGAAGAAAAGCCGGCCAGGACCCGCCTCCAGTAGAGTAAATGCATAGGACATGCCCCGTCATCAGACCCTGGATGATAAAATATTCAGTTTGTGTATTCCCAAAGCTGCCAGATGGCTCGTAGTTGGACAACAGTGTAGAGAAATTCATTTTCGACACCGTTGTCCCTGTACGGACTTTCGGTGCCTTTGTTTATTGACATCTTGATCCATCTTTCAGGAGTCCATGCCTAATGGATCGAGATTTTACCTCGCCGGAAGCAGTGAAACGGTCAATTCTGGTCTGATCCAGACATGTAAAAGATAAATTTGCATCTATCTTCAAAGAGCGTTCTGAATATTACCTTGGCCAGACTTAGACAGGAAGCGTTTTTCTCATGAGATTCATCCTAGACATGACGAAAAGTGAGGTGGGACCAGCCTCTGGCAGGGTGTTTGGCCTGTCATCAGACCCAAATAGATGAAATATTTAGTTAATGTGTTCCCAAAGCTGGTAGGTGGCTTGTAGTTGGACAACAGTGTTGAGAAAAACATTTTCAACACCCTCGTCTATGTACGGACATTCAGCCCCTTCGGTTATTGACATCCAGATCCATCCTTTGGGAGTCCATGCCTACTGGAGCACGGTCCCTACCGGGATTTGACCACTCTGGAAGCTGTTAGACAGTCAATTTTTGTCAGATCGGGACATGTAATAGATGAATTTGCATCTACATTCAAAGGGCTTTTAGAATATTACCTTGGCCAGGCTTAGAAAAGAAGTGTTCTTCTCATAAGATGCATCCTAGTGTTTCCTAATACCCAGATTCTGTCTGAAACATGCGTCCGAGAGGCACTTGCGAATTCTTGTCGGATCTGGACATGTAGAAGATGAATTTGCATCTACATTCAAAGGGTTTTCAGAATATTACCATAGCAAGACTCATGTGAAGTGTTCTTCTCACGAGATGCATCCTAGTGTTTCCGAATACCCAGATTCTGCCTGAAACATGCCTCCGAGAGGGGTTTGGGAACCTGTCTGACAGTCAATTCTTGTCCGATCCAGACATGTAAAAGATGAATTCGCATCTACATTCAAAGGGCTTTCAGAATATTACCTTGGTCAGGCTTAGAAGGAAAGCGTTCTTCTCATCAGATGCATCCTAGTGCTTTCAATAACACAGATTCTGGCTAAAACATGCCTCCAAGCGGCTCTTGGGTAGCCCTCTGGCAGTCAATTCTTGTCACATCCAATCATTTAAAGGATGAATTTGTATCTACAATTTAAGGTCTTCAAGAAATCAACTTGGTCAGGTTGACAGAGCAAGCCTTCCCTACATGAGGGTCCATCAAGAGTCATAGAGTTGCCGTTTAAGCCCAGACCAGGCGTATGGTGGCACATCCCGTGGCCCAGGTTTCAATCCTGTCGTTTGGAAAACACGTCCGTGGATGGAAATAGCTGAGCTGAAAGTGTTCACCCATGCTCAAGGACAAGTTTTTTTACCTCGGGTTTCTGTGTGCTTCAGGGAGGGTAGTGGGGTCTGACGGCCATCTGCCAGTCCATCTGAACTTGGAAAAATAACCAAAGCATTGATTTCAGAGTGTCTTGTCCTCGTCTGACCCTTCCGTGACTGCCGTTTTTGACTCGGCACCACTGAGCCGAAAGTGTTCACCCATGCTCAAGGACAAGTTGTTTTACCTCGGGTTTCGCTGTGCTTCAGGGAGGGTAGTGGGGTCTGACGGCCATCTGCCAGTCCACCTGAACTTGGAAAAATAACCAAAGCATTGATTTCAGAGTGTCTTGTCCTCGTCTGACCCTTCCGTGACTGCCGTTTTTGACTCGGCACCACTAAAATAACCAACAGACGACCGAAACATTTGTCTTAGCTGTTACTTTTCTATGAAAGGCCTTTGACTCTATTTAGCACAAAGTCTGGTTGACTCTGTAATATAAATTCTGTCTGTGGTCATGTGCCCAAAGCAATCAGATTAACACCAAGGCCCCAAGGGGTGCCGCGGTATGCCTCAGCTGGGCTGAAACGGCCATCGTCTGACACTTGATAGGCCTTAATGTAGAAAAGGATTGCTCTGCCAGCCCGACTAGTCAGCCCATTGAAAAGGCCTTGGATTGTAGATGTAAATTAATCCTTTACATCTCCTCATCGGACAGATATTAACCATTTTAAGGCTCCAGACGTGACAAAAAAGTGGCAAGGATCGGCCTCTGGTAGGGTAATTGCATAGGACATGTCCTGTTATCGGACCCCTGACAATAAAATGTTCAGTTTATGGATTCCCAAAGCTGCTAGATGGCTTGTAGCTGGACAACAGTGTTGAGAAATGCATTTTCGACACCCTCCTCTATGTACGGACGTTCAGCGCCTTCGGTAGTTGACATCCGAATCAATCCTTTGAGAGTCCATGCCTTCTGGAGCCGGCCCTGACTGGGATTTGACCACGCTATAAGCTGTGAAACAGTCATTTTTTGTCAGATCCCAACATGTAAAAGATGAATTTGCATCTACATTCAAAGGGCTTTCAGAATATTACCTTGGCAAGGCTTAGAAGGGAAGCTTTCTTCTCATGAGATGCATCCTGGTGTTTCCGAAAACCCGGATTCTGTCTGAAACATGCCTCCGAGAAGTACTTGGGACGCCGTCTGACAGTCAATTCTTGTCCGATCCAAACATGTAAAAGATGAATTTGCATCTAAGTTCAAAGGGCTTTCAGAATATTACCTTGGCCAGACTTAAACATGAAGCATTCCTCTCATTAACACCTAGACACCACTACAATGACCAACAGACGACCGAAACATTCATCGTCACCATTACTTCTTGATGCCAAAGGGTCTTGGGCTCTATTTAGCACAAAGCCTTGATGGCACTCTAACATGCTCTCTGTCCGTGGTCAGGTGCCCAAAGCAATCGAATCGACACCAACGCCCCAAGGGGTTCCGCCGTATGGTCCAGCTGGACTAAAACGGCCATCGTCTCACACTTGATTGGCCCTAATTTGGATAAGGATTAATCTGCTAGCCTGACCAGTCAGCACGTTGAAAGGGCCTTGGATCGTAGATGCAAATCCTTCCTTTACATCTCCTGATCTGACAGGAATTGAAAGTATTAAGGCTCCAGACATGAAGAAAAGCCGGCCAGGACCCGCCTCTAGTAGGGTAAATGCATAGGACATTCCCCATCACCGGACACTGGATGATAAAATATTCAGTTTGTGTATTCCCAAAGCTGACAGATGGCTCGTAGTTGGACAACCCTGTTGAGAAATGCATTTTCGACACCCTCCTTTATGTACGGACGTTCAGAGGCATTTGACCACCTTGGAAGCTGTTAGACAGTCAACTCTTGTCAGATCCGGACATGTAATAGATGAATTTGCATCTACATTCAAAGGGCTTTTAGAATATTACCTTGGCGAGGCTAAGAAAAGATGCGTTCTTTTTATGAGAAGCATCCTCTAACATGCTTTCTGTCTGTGGTCAGGTGCTCAAAGCAATCGAATTGACACCAATGCCCCAAGGGGTGCCGCGGTATGCCTCAGCTGGGCTGAATCGGCCATCGTCTGACACTTGATTGGCCTTATTGTGGATAAGGATCGGTGTGTCAGCCCATTAAAACAGCCTTGATTTGTTGATGCAAATTAGAAGGGAAGAGTTCCTCTCATGAGATGCATCCTAGTGTTTCCGATAACCCAGATTCTGTCTGAAACATGCCTCCAAAAGGCACTATGGACTCTGTCTGACAGATAATTCTTGTCCGATCCAGACATGTAATGGATGAATTTGCATCTACATGAGAAGGGCTTTCAGAATATTACCTTGGTCAGGCTTAGAAGGGAAGCGTTCTTCTCATGAGATGCATCCTAGTGTTTCTGTATACCCAGTTTCTGCCTGAAACATGTCTGATAGTCAATTCTTGTCTGATCCGGACATGTAAAAGATGAATTTGCATCTATATTCTGAGCACATTCAGAATACAATCTTGGCTGGGTTAGAAAAGAAGCTTTCTTCTCAGGAGATGCATGCTAGTGTTTACTAATGCCCTGTTTCTGTCTGTAACGTGCCTCCGAGTGGCTCTTGGGATGCCCTCTGGCACTCAATTCTTTTCACATCTGGACATTTAAAGGATTAATTTGCATCTACAATTTAAGTTCTTTCAAGAAATCAACTCGGTCAGGTTGACAGAGCAAGCCTTCCCTACATGAGGGTCCATCAAGAGTCATAGGGTTGCCGCTCAAGCCTAGACCAGGCATATCGTGGCACTTTCCATGGCTGCACTTTCGATCCGATCATTTGGAAAACAGGACCGTGGATGGAAATCATGTAACATTATTACACAAAACTTGCGCTTGGCAAAGTCAAAGGCCTTTTGCCATGTCTAATGCAGTCTAGGTTCGGAAGAGTGCTGTGCGAGCCTGCGCTTGATTTAATTGCAGGGTGCCTAGGCTTTTGAAACTAAGCTCTTTAAACCTGATTTTGTGTTGGATTTACCATGCGGATCGCAATCCCACATGCAATCCTGGCTATTTTCTGGCTATCACAGCAGAGTGTGCAACTGTTGGTAAGGGAGTTAGCTCCAAATTGACTTGGCTGATGCAAATCCTTCCTTTAATTTTTCTGAACGGACAGGAATTGACTGTTTTAAGGCCCAATACGTAACGAAAAGTCAGCTGGGACCAGCCTATGGTAGGGTGAATACATAGGACATGCCCCATCATCGGACCCGGGACGATAAAATATTCACTTTTTGTATTCCATAAGCTCCCAGATAGCTCATGGACAGAAAAACAGTGTTGAGAAACGCATTATCCACACTGTCCACCATGTATGGACGTTTGGCACATACGGATGTTTGGGACGCAAGTGGAATGGACGAAGGTGTTTTCACTCTAGCACTACTCAATCAGAACTGAATCAGGTAAGTCCCAGTGCTGGTTATATACCAGCAGCATGTCAACTGACCTCACCTTGACATAGATTGACTGCCTCTCATTGGTTTATGTGTGGATGCAGGTCATGTCCATACATTTGGTCCCAATGTTTGGGTATTACTACAGAAAACAATTTCGAAATTGTGACTAAAATTGACCATTTCTGGAGAAGTTTAGTTGTGTCTCCTAAAAGACACATTTCTAAATTGATATTTAGAATTTCTGAGTAATTTTTAGAAAAAATCTGGGATAATTTCTAGTACCAATGTTTGAGTCTCATTGCAAGTTGAGTGTGGTTCTGAGTTGAGTTTCAGCTGTTCCCAGCTTCATCAGGTGTATTCAGAATCGGGGTACCTGCCCTGTAGATGACAACCCATACAGTACGGGAGACTATCAATTGACATACGGATGTTTGGCTTAAAACCCTTTCATTCAGAGCATGTGCAAATGTGATTTTACTAAAAGCATGGCTTTTAAACCTCATTACACTTTGGCTTTGCAATATCGGTCCACAGGGTGCCTTAGCTCTAGATACTGAGCTTTTAAAACCTAATTTGATCTTGGATTTACCGTGTGGTGGTTGTTCAGTTCCTTTTCACTCTTTACAAGGCATCAGTGTTCGTTGATGGCCGACCGCTGTGCGTCGGTGAGCCGTTTCAGGTCTGGGATCCCACTACATCGGTCCACAGGGCTCCTGATCAGACCCAGTTCCACTGAAATCAACAATTTAAACCGTATTTGTATTTACATTCACTGTCTGATGGATATTCAATCCTTTTGAACCCTCTGAATGACATGGATCCATCCAGCAGTGGTTGGTCGGTGCCCGTGCACAGCCACGAGAATAAAGTCTTTGCAACAATCTGACTCTGATGAGGAAACAGACTGTTTAGCTGCATCAATTATACAAGCATATAGCTAGGATTGTATATCAAACTAAAAAAAAGCTTTCAAATCAATGTGGTCCAGGGAATTTTGTGGTTCCTGGGTGAGTGACGATACACATAGCGCTAAGCTGGTCTCAAAGGGCTTCATACCTGAACCGAAAGTGTGCACCGTGCTCAAGGTCCTTTCGTTCACCTCGGCTTTCCGTGTGCTTAGGGGAGTGTAGAGGGGTTTGAGGGCCATCTACCAGTCCAGCTGAACGTTGAAATAAACCCAACGGATTGATTTCAAGGTGTCTTCTCCTCTTCTCACCCTTCTACAACTGCCGTTTTGACTCATCACCACTAAAATGACCCACATACGACCAAAACATTCATTGTCACCGTTACTTTTCCAAGACAAAGACCTTTGACTCTATTCAACACAAAGTCTGGGTGACTCTGTAACATGTTTTCTGTCTGTGCTCATGTGCCCAAAGCATTCTGATCGACACCCAGGCCCCAAGGGGTGCCGCTGTATGACCCGACTGAGCTGAAACTGCCATCGTCTGACACTTGATTGGCCCTAATGTTGGTACAGATTGCTCTGCCAGCCTGACCAGTAATCCCATTAAAAGGGCCTTGAATTGCAGATGCAATTCTATCCTTTACATCTCCTGATTGGACAAGGATTGACTGTTTTAAGGCCCCGGACGTGACAAAAAGTCGGCCCGAACCAGCCTCTGGTAGGGTAAATGCATAGGACATGCCCCGTCATCGGACCCAGGAAAACAAAACATTCAGTTCATGTATTCCCAAGGCTGCCAGATGCCTCGTAGATGGACAACAGTGTTGAGAAATGCATTTTCGACACCCTCGTCTATGTACCGACATTTAGCGCTTTTGGTAATTGAATTCTGGATCCATCTCTGGGAGTCCATGCCTACTGGGGCCCAGTCCCGACCAAGATTTTACCACGCTAGAAGCCGTAAAATGGTCAATTTTTGTCCGATCCGGACATGTCAAAGATGAATTTGCATCTCCATTAAAAGGGCTTTCAGAATATTACCTTGGTGAGGCTTAGAAGGGAAGCATTCTTTTCATGAGATGCATCCTAGTGTTTCCGTATACCCAGTTTCTGCCTGAAACATGCCTCTGAGAGGGGCTTGGGAGCCTGTCTGGCAGTCAATTCTTGGCAGATGCAGACATGTAAATGATATATTTGCATCCATATTCTGAGCAGATTCAGAATATAATCTTGTCTGGGTTAAGAAAGAAGCATTCTTCTCGTGAGATGCATCCTAGTGTTTCTGATAACCCAGATTCTATCTGAAACATGCCTACGAGAGGCACTTGGGACGCCCTCTGACAGTCAATTCTTGTCCGATCCGGACATGTAAAAGATGAATTTGCATTTATATTCTGAGCACATTCAGAATATAGCCTTGGCTGGGTTAGAAAAGAAGCATTTTTCTCATGAGATGCATGCTAGTGTTTACTAATACCCAGTTTCTGCCAGAAACATGCCTCTGAGAGGCTCTTGGGACGTCCTCTGACAGTCAATTCTTGTCACATCCAATCATTTAAAGGATGAATTTGTATCCACAATTTAAGGTCTTTCAAGAAATCAACTTGGTCAGGTTGACAGAGCAAGCCTTCCCTACATGAGGGGCCATCAAGAGTCAGAGAGTTGCCGCTCAAGCCCAGACTGGGCATATGGTGGCACATCCCGTGGCCCAGCTTTCGATCCTGTCATATGGAAAACACGTCCGTGGATGGAAATCATGTTACATTGTCACACAAACCTTGTGCTTGGAAAAGTCAAAGGCTTTTTGCCATTTCTAATACAGTCTAGGTGTGAGCCTGCGTTTTATCTAAATTGTGCCATTGTTCATGAATAGATCTACTCAGGGATTAAAGCCTACAATTCCACATGCCCCTTAAGCATGTGCAAATGGGTTTTTACGAAAAGCATGACCTTTAGACCTCACCACACTATGGATTTGCTCCGTGATTGTCGTTCAGTCCTATTTAACCCCACAAATAGCATGGGACTGTCAACCAACAGCTGGCCGCTGTGTGTCAACTGGCTGTTTTAGCTCTGAGCCCCGTCAATGTCAGTCCACAGGGTGCATACAGTTTTGAAACTTAGAAACTTTTGAAACTGAGCTTTTAAACCCTGATTTGGTATTGGATATGCCACTAAGCTGACCTCAAAGGGCCTCATAGCAGAACCGGAAGTGTTCACCCTAGGATAGTGGGGTCTGACGGTCATCTGAACTTGGAAAAATAACCAAAGCATTCATTTCAGAGTGTCTTGTCCTTGTCTGACCCTTCTGTGACTGCTGTTTTTGACTGCACCACTAAAATGACCAACAGACGACCAAAACATTCGTCTTAGCTTTTACTTTTCTATAACAAAGGCCTTCGACTCTCTTTAGCACAAAGTCTGGGTGACTCTGTAACATAAATTCTGTCTGTGGTCATGTGCCCAAAGGGGTCGTCCATAAATGATGTCACGCCCTAGGGGGTGAGGGAGGGTCAGAAATTTGTGACAAAGCATGACAAGGGGGGAGGGGGGGTTGGCATGTGCATGATGTCACGTTTGAAAGAAAAACATTACAGTAAAACCTGCATATTGTATCATAAAAATAATGCGGATGATAGTGCTTTTCAGTTTGGCAGTGGTAGTATCGCGGTCCCTTTTCCAGAGAGGCGGCTATTCAAGGTCCTATTTTGGCACTTATATGTTTAAGACTTGGAGACCCTTATAGGTGTTTATAAAAGAGCGTCTGAGCACAGGTGGTACTAACGTCCGAGGACATGTCATACTAACGTCCAAACACATAATACTAACTTCTGAACACATGCCATACTAATGTCTGAACACAGATGATACCAACATCCGAACACATGCCATACTAATGTCTGAACACAGGTGATACTAACATCCGAACACAGAGGATGCGAATGTCCGATCATGCACCTGTATAACGTCCGATCATGCACCTATATAACATCCGATCACCCAACCAGTATCTAGTTAGTATGACCTTTGATTGATTGATTTGTTGAACGACCAGGCGTACATAGTACCATACCAGACTGCCTCTAGTTAGCAAATAGTCATCAACAAATAGTGTTAGTCTGCCTTGCAGTAGTAGGACAGATATTTATATTGCTTGCCCAATACAGCAGTGATGGATGATCAAATCTATGAAATGAATGACCATATCTATGAGGTGAGGGAGAAAACTGCTACCGGGGCACGTCCCCTACCCTTTTTGTAGGATAGCAACTTTTTTTTTAATTTGCCTGGTCCCACCCAACAGAGCTAGTACCATAGTAGGCAGGAGGAGTTAGTATGACTGGTACTCAGACGTTTATATGACCTGTCTTCAGACAATAGTATGGGCTATACGCGGATCTTAGTATGGACTATACTCGGATTTTAGGGAAATGGTGCACAGTCCTGGGGGCCTAAAATCATAGGGCCCTTTGTCTGCAGGACCCGTGATCTGTACCCCCCCTACCCAGCTAGTAATTGGTGACTCAGCTCTGAGAAGTGTTTGTTGATAGCAAGTATAGACCTATTTTGGGTTTTCCTCGTGCGACCGGGTACCTGAAGACACTTGAATCTAATGTCAACACAAAAACAGTTCATAGAATTAAAATGTGACATGAAAAAAACATTCAATTTGAATAAGCATGTAGGGGTCGGATTCCCCGTACTCTGGTGGAAAGGCCGAAGGGGTGATACACCTGGGTAATCCTCCCCCTCTGTACCATACCGATCCAGTAACGTAGGGCGCGGAGAGTAGTCAGACACGGGTTGGTAGTGTAATGGTCAGCACGCTTGTCACCGGTGCGAGAGGTCTGTGGTTCGATTCCCGGCCGATCCAATGCCTAAGTTTTCCGTGACCTCTACAAGCATAAACAATAACATTGTACCACTACAAATACTCCCTCATGGGAGATGTTGTTGCAATAACAATTTCCAAAACTTATTTACAATCGAAGGGGGGGTTAGCTGCTTGTGTGACGTCACGCCTGGAGAGGAGGTCAAGCAAAACGTGACAAAGCGTGACATGGGGGGAGGGGGGTCAAAAAGGAGCCAAAAAAGCGTGACATCATTTATAGACGGCCCCAAAGCAATCAGATCGACACCCAGGCCCCAAGGGGTACCGCCGTATGCCTCGGCTTGGCTGAAACGGCCATCGTCTGAGACTTGATTCGCCTTAATGTAGATAGGGATTGTTCTGCCAGCATGACCAGTCAGCCCATTGAATTAGCCTTCAATTGTAAGTGTAAATCCATCCTCTACATCTCCCGAACAGACAGAAATTAACCGTTTTAAGGCTCCAGACATAACAAAAAAGTCAGCCGGGACCAACCTCTGGTACTGTCAATTTTTGTCCGATTCGGACATGTAAAAGGTGACTTTGCATCTCGTCTTAAGGTCTTTCAGTAAATCAACTCAGTCAAGTTGACAAAGCAAGCCTTCCCTGCATGAGGGGCCATCAAGGGTCAGAGAGTTGCAGCTTAAGCTCAGACCGGGCGTCTGGTGGCACTTCACGGGGACCAGTGGTCGTTCTGCTCTTTTGGAAAACCCGACCATGGATGGAAATCATATTACATTGTCACCCAAACCTTGTGCTGGGTATTAGAAAACCACACACTGTTGTAAAGCCCAGAAGTAATTCATGGTACACCACAAGCCTTAGTACAGGCTAAAACCACACACTGTAGTAAAGCCCAGAAGTATGTCCTGGTACACTACAAGCCTTAGTACAGGCTAGAAGTAATTCTTACATTGGGTTCTGGTACACCACATGCTCTAGTGAAGCCCAGAAGTAATTCTTACATTGGGCAAGGCAAATTCATTTAAAAAACTAACTTTTAAATCTTATTTCATTTTAGCTTATTTGAAACTGATGTTTTTAAACTTGATTTGGTTTTAGATTTATTCCACACTGTAAATCACATGGGAGTGTCCATCAATGGCCGGCTAGGGACAATCCATATCTCTTATGGTGTTTGGCTTGAGGATGATGCAAGGCACCTACAACAAGGTTTTGGGGGAAATCAAGTTACTATTAAAATTTACACATATAATTAGTTTGAAGCTTGATCCATTGAAAGATTAGGAGATTGCAACAATTATTGATCAACCTGGTCTGTGTTTTGCCAACAGATAGAAGTGATTCGGAGCCAGCATACCACTACGTACCCAAGAGTGATGTCTGAGCAGGCTGACACAAGACCCGAGTCCGACGACACATTGCCTGAGCCATTTTGTAGGATGTTGACGCGACAAAAGCGCAAGTCTGTTCCAGTAAGTCACAATAAAGCTTTAACCTATTACAGGAAGTTTCTCTTCCTGTGTTTCACCATCAAGCTTTACTCTACTTATCTGTAATATAGGGTTGTCTCACTGAAGCGATCCAAGTTGAGACTTTATGACCAGTGGTCGTCCATGACCAGGGGTTGTTTATGTCTGGTGATTGTCTATGACAGGCAGAATTGAAAATGGGCTTATTTACAGCAGATGTACATAGAAATGTAATTGATTCATTTAGATAGTAATAAACCTTGCATCGTACACACGTTTAGATTTTTTTCATGTTGGCACCTATCTGGGTACCAGGACCCTACTAGCAGCTGGACATAGCCAGGTCAGAGCTAACCAAGATTCCCTCCCCATTGTGGAAGACAGAACCTTATTGCTGTTTAGTATAGACTCACAGACAGGTTGCCACACCGTAGTGTTACACTGAGATGTATGAGTCAATGTATTTACGACTTAAATTAAAACTAATTTGTGATCTTTCTTACAAGGTAGTGGAATAAACCAACATCATAAGCTAAGAGATGGATATCCCTTCTAGAGGTCTGTGGATGTATCAAGTTGATGTTGTGTTGTATTTAGGAGAAAAGAGGACTTAACATTTTGTATGCATGAATTCAATCTCTGCATAGCCTCCCCCCACCTTGTACTACTAGATGTCACCAGATCCGTGTGTAAGTGTCCAGCCCCCTCCCCCCCCCCCCGCCGACGTGCAGCTTTTACGCCAAGCGTGTACATGTAAGTAGTGGGGGGGTGGGGTCAGAGCGTTGCACTATACAGATACGTTATGTGTGGAAACAGTGTACATTCTACTGTGGCCGTGCACCATACCTGATAGTCGCCAACCAGTCATAGATGTCACCAGGGCATAGACACCCACTGGTCATAGATGTCATAGAACTGAATCTAACTAAAAATGGCTTAAATATAGTATATGAATATACTATATATAACAAAAACATACATATAAATGTTATAGATTTATTTCAGCTTTTAGAAATTAATGAATCTTAATTTGTAAAACATTTAGTTTTTTATGTTTGCCCATCTGGGTACCAATGGGCCAGTCAGAGGTTTTACCCAGTCATAGACAACTGCCGGTCATAGACAACTACCTGTCATAGACTTTCAACTTCAGTTGTCTTGGTGAGCCACAGGCTGAATGTAATTATTACATGTAAACACCAGAAGCCCCAGATGCCACACACCTGAGAATAACAACCCCGAAGTAATCATTAGGTCAGTAAAGGCTGGAAGTAAACATTCTTACATTAGGTCCTGGTACACCACGTGCCTAAGTATGACCCAAAAGTAATTCTTAAAATATGCCCAGTACACCACAAGCCTTATTATAGACCCAGAGTAATTCTTACATTAGGTCCTGGTACACCAAAAGCCTTAGTATATGCCCAAAGTAATTCTTAAGTTAAATCCTGGAACCCCACAATCTCAGTGTAGGCAGAAAGTAATGGCTGTGTCTCACAAACTTATGTCAATGTTTTTGTCTCTGACCGTGTGTCGTCTCTGACCAGGTGCCTTCACTGACCAGGTGCCATCTGACCAGTTTGGCATGATAAGGTCAAAATACCAACAGCAGGAGACTAACTATGATAATGATTATGATTATATAACAACCGCCATAAAGTTTTTTACAAATCCTTAGATATG
Organism: Harmothoe impar; assembly: GCA_947462335.1. Lineage (NCBI taxonomy): Eukaryota > Metazoa > Annelida > Polychaeta > Phyllodocida > Polynoidae > Harmothoe > Harmothoe impar. The sequence continues at coordinate 61,016,939 of OX381721.1, read as the reverse complement.
TGAGTATAATTCTTTTTAAAACACCTTTTTTCTGATACTTGGTGAGAGACGGCACCTGGTCAGAGATGGCACCTGGTCAGAGACGGCACCCTATCAGAGACAAATACATTGGCCCAAGTCCGTGAGACACAGCCTAATTCTTATGCCAGTTCCTGGCACACCACAAACATGAGTATAGTCTAGAAGCTATTCTTGTATTAGGTCCCTGATTACCACAAGCCTTAGTAAAAGCTCAAGAGATTTCTTTGCATTAGATCCTAAAAGAAAATTCTCACCTTAATTCTTACATTAGCTCCTGGTTCATCACAAGCCTTATTACAGGCAGGACGGGATGGCTGTAGTAGGTCACAAAGTAACTCTTACGTTAGGTCCTGATACACCAGTTGTAAGTCTAAGTTAAGGCCAGAAGTAATTCTCATGTTAGGTCCTGGTACACCACAAGACATAGAATACTCCAGAAGTAATTATTAAAATTTGGTCCTCAATAAATATGGGCTCATTAGCTGATTTGAAAAATTCATATCACTTCTTTGATATTAATTCTTTTGTCATTTCCTCATACCTGTTGGTTAACTAACCTCAATTTAGATTTTGCATGATTCTTTTCAAAGTCCAAACACTGTTTGGAAAAATAACAATTAACCCATACTGGTGCTATGTGAAACACTTCAAGTCCCGCATAGTGCTTTATTGCGCTATGCTCTATTCTCCTTAATTGTGTCTAAATCCTTGCTGTACATTGATGCGATCGATCCATTATATTTTTTCCCTATGTTTGTTTTACAGGGATCAATGATTGACTTAACAACCGGATGGACAACCATAGACAAGTTAAGAGGGGCGCTGGAGAAATGGAGGAAACGAGAGGCAGATGATTTCCGTGTGGAGAACCACCCGGAGAGAGGCCTTTGCGTAGTGGCCAACAGAGACTTCAAAAGATGGGAGTTTGCCCTTGAGTATGAAGGGGAATTCATACATATGGAGGAGAGGTTACGGAGAGAGCTCATTTACAAAATGACGGACCCAGGGTCCTATGTGGTAGACGCCTGGTGGGAGGGGAAAAGGGTGGCAATAGATGCTACCAACACCTTGGGGACTTGGGGACGATTGGTGAATCATGCCAAAGACCCAAATCTCATGCCCTACCCCCGATTGGTACAGGTCACATCTGAGGACAAGCCCCGGATGGCATTCTACTGCAAGAAGAGGATACGGGAGGGCGAGGAAGTGTTTTGGGATTACGGGGTTACGGAATCTGAAGTCCATTGGGCATCCTTTAAGAGAAGGACCGACAAAAACACTAGGTAGGCTAGCATACAGAATAACACACACCTTTTCTCAATGCATTCAGGTCATAACGAATAGATACTATAAGTATTCCTCTATAGACTTTGATACATCGCACAATTTATCTGCATCTTATATGTCACGTACTACCTAGCCCCTTTGATGATGTTATATCTTGCAGAAAGCCCATGGTGTGTGACAAAAATATGGCAATGCCTCTGCCTGCCTCAACGTGGGCCCAGTGTCTGGTGCCAGTGCAGGATCAGAGGGTGTGCCGTGTTATTCTCCATCGCCTGGACCCATCACTCCTCCCAGCAGTTCCGTGAGTAGATATGATATATTTTATTTCTATTCTGAATGACATACGGTTACAAACAATTATTTGTTGGTTATATCATGGATCTAGGTAAATTGTATAGACATCTAGAATTACAATATTAACCATAAACCCCTAAGTGGTGAGCTGATGATATTCAGTAACTCTTGGGGGCATCTGTCCACCAGCCTGTCAGAGAAAGAAATTACAAAACAATATCAACAGAAACTTACAAAGGACATGTGGGTGTCATTACAAGGTACCTTGCAAAGTTGTAATTGACAATATATACAAACCAGGCTTAGTTCTACACCTATATTAGGGTTTTCAATATATGCTGCAGATCAGTGATGGTGTCTCAAGACATCCCAGCTCCCGCCCCAACTAAGTCACCAAGGCCTGCGGTTGATGAGTCATCCAAGCCTGCCTACCTCTTTGCTCCACCTGTTGGTGCGTCATCCAAGCCTGCCTACCTCCCTGCCTCAGCTGTTGGTGAGTCATCCAAGCCTGCCGCCCTCCCTGCTCTAGCTGTTGGTGAGTCATCCAAGCCTGCCACCCTCCCTGCTTCAGCTGTTGGTGAGTCATCCAAGCCTGCCGCCCTCCCTGCTCTAGACGTTGATGAGTCATCCAAGCCCGCCTACCTCCTTGCTCCAACCGTTGTTGAGTCATCCAAGCCTGCCGCCCTCCCTGCTCTAGACGTTGATGAGTCATCCAAGCCCGCCTACCTCCTTGCTCCAACCGTTGTTGAGTCATCCAAGCCTGCCACCCTCCCTGCTTCAGCTGTTGGTGAGTCATCCAAGCCTGCCGCCCTCCCTGCTCTAGACGTTGGTGAGTCATCCAAGCCTGCCGCCCTCCCTGCTCCACCTGTTGGTGAGTCATCCAAGCCTGCCTACCTCCCTGCCTCAGCTGTTGGTGAGTCATCCAAGCCTGCCACCCTCCCTGCTGTACAAGCAGCTGGTGGAAAGGCCTTGGAGGAGGAGAGACGTTCAACAGTGACGTGGTCGCATGTGGCGCCATTGGCAGTCCAGTAAGTGCAGTATCAAGTACAATATGTGAATGTTAAAATGTAGCTAATCATTGTAGTTAATCAATGTAGCAAATCATTTTGTACCATATGATATTGCAATAAATCCGAGGCTTCATAAATACCCATAATATAGCGTATAACCTGGGGACCAGTTTAATACAACTCTTCATTGGCTTAGATATGGTTCCTAAGTTTAACTAGTGAAATGGTACACACGTTTCACTCAATCAGTTTATGTGCTGTAAGCTTCATATCAATGCCTTCTTGAAATCAATATAAAAATTTAATCTGATGTGCTAAAGGTTATCTTCAAATGATATTTATGGTAATCAATTGCTAAATATTACTTAAAGTGCTCCAGTTGTGCGCAGACCTGGGCGGTTGTCACTAAAGCGTAGGCACTCCAAGACTCGGCAGTAAGTAGATATTTCAAAATGGCACTCTCACCAATTATGATGCCTAAGTTAGTACATTAGAACTGTACTAGAAAAGTGAACTCTTTTAAAAACCTTGATGAGAGAACAGCATTAAAATCAGAATACAAATTTACAGTTTCATTAAACTTTGCACAAATGTAGAATGCCATTTTCATGTTGTCCTTCCACCAAGAATACTGTGATTCATTAATCAAATATCTCTTGCAGGGTTTCACTGAGCAACAATTCTCCTCTGGTCTGCCCTGCCCCGTCACCTCCTGTGTTCCCTATGGAGGACACCATGACCTGTGATGGGGGCATACTCAAGCAGGTGAGTTATATTATCGTAGATTACAGCACAATTTACATCAATGGTTTCTAGTCTTTAGTTATTATGTACACCTTAACTAACTGTCACCTCTGCTCATATTCTGATTCAATTAGCCATTGAGTTTAATTCGACTCGATCAGGTTTTGTGTGTTCTTCATCTCATCACCATGTGCATGTTTGTCTTCCTTTTCAGGACACTATTGACAGTCCATCACCTGTACCAGCGACCGTTGGAAAGGCTCGTAAGGAGGAAAAGTCATCTGAGGAAGCTGGTGAGGTTGGACACTCAATCCCTGTGCCGGCGGCCATGGGACCCAAGCAGGTGAGTTTCACAGATTACAGTGCAATTAAAATACATGGCTTCTACCCTTTCAGAGTTGATAGAGAGGTTGAGATTGTTGAACATGTACTGGTAAGGGAGTGGCAAGGGCTACAAGTACAGGTTCCAGTACAGGTACAGGTCAAGTAGTTAATAATAGATATAACTATATGGGCCAACCAACACCTGCAGTATGTGGTCCCAGGTGAGTAGGGTAAAGGCTCTTAAAGAGAGGTAATTACACAGGGATGTAATCATTCCTCAAGCAATTCATACTTAGAGTAGGTACTCACAATATTTCATTTATAGTCAAACTTTCTTTCTATAGCCTCCCCCCTACATGTACATGTGATTTTAACCTCACTATTATGTGTACCTGAACTGCACTAGTCCAACATATCTGGCACTACTACTTTAAAGTATAGTCCCTGTATCCTATAGTCACTGCCAACAATGTTTTTTCTTTCGGAGAATTTGCTTAATGTCGCTACCCAACAATGTTCAATACGATATTAGAACTTTTATTCCTTTAAATCAGTAGATTTGTTGTGGCAGGAATACACCGGCTGACTTTAATTAGTGCCACCGGGTTAACCTCAAATCTAAAATAGTGTTATACTTTAACAGTGGTCACCCTAATCTCAGAGACTCACCTTGGGCTGTAGATATGAGTAGAACCCTTAGAGTCCATGGTACATGTGTGTACAGCATCAGACTCAAGGAACAACTACCCTGGAGGCGCACACATGTGCCTCAGGGTTGGACCTGTGGCAGTTACACACAGGCCCCCAGTGTCCAGCAGTGTCCTGTTACCCCACAGGCATTTGACTCCCAGGCTGACTCACTTGACTCTCAGCCTGACAGACTTGACTCCCAAGCTGACACGCTTGACCTCTAGGGTCACTTGCCTGACTTCCAGTCTGACATGCTTGACTCTCAGGTTGAAATACTTGGCTTCCTGGCTGACTTGCTTTACTCCCAGGCTGATTTGCTTGACTCCCTGCCTGATATGCTTGACTCTCAGCCTCACATACTTGACTCCCAGGCTGCCTTGCTTGACTCCCAGACTGATTTGTCTGACTCCCAGCCTGGCTCTCAGGTTGACCTGTTTGACTCCCAGGTTGACTTGCTTGACTATCAGCCAAACATGCTTGACTCTCAGCCTGGCCTGCTTGACTCTCAGGTTAACTTGCTGGATTCTCAGCCTGATATGCTTGACTCTCAGCTTCACATACTTGACTCCAAGGCTGACTTGCTACCTACCAGCCAGGCCATGCTGACTCTCTGGTTGACTGTGTTGACTCCAGCCAGACCATGCTGACTCTCTGGTTGACCATGATGACTCCAGCCAGACCATGATGACTCTCTGGTTGACTGTGTTGACTCCAGCCAGGCCATGCTGACTCTCTGCCCAACAGTGTTGACTCTTTACTTTTAATATTGATTCATCTCATAGTCAATAGTTGTGACTCCTTGGCCACACATACTGACTCCCTAGGCAACTGTTGACTCCCTTGATAATTCTGTTGAATCACTTAAGGGTTAACACTCTGTCCCACCAACTAGATGTCAGAAGAGGCTTCCTGCTAGATGTATAACATTACATGTCTACAGGCTATGTAAACCAGTTTCTATTGTTGGGAAGGGGAAAATACTCCTGACCCCACATGTAAGGCTGTTACATGAGGAACCTGAATATCAGAGGCCTTCCATGTGTGGTATACAGTCTGTGTATACCAATTGCTATTGTTGTTGGGGCATTTTCAACCAGACAGTATAATATGCCAGTTAATATTGATAATAACTCCTGTGTCATTGCTTATTTGCCTAAAAGCTAGTATGGAAATGCGTTTGGTCACTGGAGGATATGTCAACAATTGTTATTGAGGTGTGGTATAGAAGACACCCCCACTGAGTCAGCGGGCAGATTAGAGCCCACTAACCACAAGACACCGTATACTGTTTGGGTGTGTGTGTTGGGGGGGGTGGCAACATCCTGCCCACACCCTAGATTATACTCCCAGCCTCCAGTATACACCAGGGAGGGGAATCTCCTCCACAGGGTTGGACCTGTGGGGGTTACACACAGGCCCCAGTGTCCAGCAGTGTCCAGTTACCCCACAGGCATCCCCTGCCCTCCCTGATACGTACTACAGTAGCAAGGCATGTTCCACCACATTGTTTTGCTGGACAGTCTAGTACATGTTCAAATCTATTGTAAGTTTTGAGTCTGAGCTTTGTTTTTCTTATACAAAGTAGGCAGGATACAACATATGTATATAGGATCTTGTTGGATGGGCTTACTTGAACCTGGCATGAGTTAAAAAGCAGTTTGGCTACCCAGCCAGATTGGCTGAGTAGATAAAATTGGCTTGCACTGAAGTGTGTACTAACTGAAGTATACAGGTAGCAATGACAACCTAAATTACTACTGATCAACTACTATTGGCATCCTCAGAATATGGCTGGTTATATACACTTTCAACTGATTAATGTAACCATTCAGTTTTATTGAACTGCATCTGGTTTTGCGTGAGTTCCTCTTTCTTCCTATTAATTCTTGTATATCTGTCTTCCTATTCAGGCTAGTGTCAACACAGTGATCCCAGTACTTTCACCCGTAGGAAAGGTGAGCTGGTCCCAGGTGGAGCTATTTGCAGTCCCGTAAGTATATTAAGCACAGTAGATAAATGTTAAAATGTGGCTACTCGGATGGCAGTCTATTGTGTACCATACCAGTAGTTAGACTTATGAACAATGTCCAAGCCCATGAAGGCTGAGAGTTGTATTAGACCGGGTGTCAGGTAATGAGCTATACTATTGGTATCTATGTAGACTTGACTTTATTGCAATGTCCTAGTCACATGTTTCCTGATTGAGTTCATGGACCGTAAGCATCATGTGAATGCCGTCTGATAATCAATGTCAAAATTTACCAAAATTTAAATGTTAAAAATTCAAATTTGTCTGATAATCAATGTCAAAATTTACCAAAATTTAAATGTTAAAAATTCAAATTCAACTGATATTTTTGGTATACAACTGCTGAATATTGTTTACAGGGCTCCCGTTGTGCGCAGACCTGGGCGACTGTCACTAAAGCGTAAGAGCTCCCAGACTCTGCAGTAAGTAGATATATGTTTGTTTTGAAAAGTCACTCTCACCAAATATGATACCCTCGATAGTTGACTAGAAGAATAGTGAACTCTTTTAAAAGCCTTGATGAGAGAACAGCATTAAAATCAGGGTACAAATTTACAGATTCACCCCATTAAACTTTGCACAAATGCAGAATGCCATTTTATGGGGAACCCCTGCGTATGTTGTCCTTCTATCCAGAATACTGTGACTCCAATCATTAAATCAATAATGTCTTTTGCAGGGTTTCACTGGGGAACAATCCTCCTCTGGTCCACCCTGCCTCATCCCCTGCTGTGATGTCTATGGAAGAAACCATGATCTCTGATGAGGGGGGACCCAAGCAGGTGAGTTTTATTGTCGTAGATTACAGCACAATTTACATCAATGGTCTCTAGTCTTTAGTCTTTATTTGTACCTGAACCACACCCACTACATGGATCAACTAGAACTGGCATCACTCCTGTCTGCTCATATTCTGAACCTTTAGCTGATTGAATTAGCCATCAAGTTTAATTGGACTCTATCTGGTTTTGTGTATAACTTTATCTCATCATTATCTCTACTATTAGAGAAAATATGTGGATGGTAATTGCATAATACCTTGGACAGTGTACCTCTTCATATTCCACATAATATAGAAAGTGATGTCTTTGACCCGGCAGAGGAAGAAATATAACATTATGCTATAATGCATGTAAAGGAGCCTACATTTATATATATAAAAAAACTTTAAATAAATTTTCTTTCGTATAGCGTGAATATATCCTTTGACTTTTTCCACCCATTTCTTACTATATAGGTCTAATTTATGCTATAATAATGTTTCCCGGTCAAAGACATCACCCGGTCAAAGACGTCACCCGGTCAAAGACGTCACCTGGTCAAAGATGTCACCCGGTCAAAGATGTCACCTGGTCAAAGATGTCACCTCGTCAAAGACGATCCAATTGTTACAAAGTCGTGAGACTGAGCCGCATGCATGCCTGTCCCCCTTTTCAGGCCACAGTTGACAGTTCACTGCCTGTACCGGCTCTGGTGGGAAAGGCTCGTAAGGAGGAGAAGTCATTTGAGGAAGCTGATGAGGTCGGACCCTCAGTCAGATTGATCAGCCCTATAGAAAAAGACCAACCCGAGCAGGTGAGTTTCATTATCACAGATTACAGTGCAATTAAAATACATGGTCTCTACCCTTTCAGAATTATTATGTGGACCTGAACTACACTAGTCCAACACATCTGGTGATACTTTGCCAGACTGGAGTCCCTATACTATCCTATAGTCACTGCCAAGAATGTATTTTTTTTCTGAGAAACTGCTTACTGTCACTCCCCAACAAAGGTCAAAACTGTATTAGAAGTTGAATCCCTTTAAATAGATTTGTTGTGGCAGTAATACACCGGCTGGCTTTAATTGGTGCCATCGGGTTAACATCAGATCTAAAATAGCACGGCTGGCTACTCTGCCAGATTGGCTGAGTAAATAACTTTCTGTTCTCCATTTTAGGCCACGGTTACCAGTTCATTCCCTGTACCTGCACCCGTTGGAAAGGCTCATCAGGAGGAGAAGATATCTGAGGAAGCTGATGAGGTCCGGCCCTCATTCCCTGTACCTGCACTCCTTAGAAAGGCCTGTCAGGAAGAGAAGGCATCTGAGAAAGCTGATGAGGTCCAATACTCGGTGAGTTTGTTTGACATACAACTCACTGCAAAACAGATTAACTGTCACCTTTCATTTCTCATATTTTCATACAAGTTCTCCTTAGGTCACAATGATCCAATAAGAAAATATAACATTCAATTCAACTTATCTGACCAGACCCTAAAATGTGTGTGTGATTTCTATGCACTTCATAAAGGTCTCATACAAAATGAGAAAAATATGATTAACTTTAAATTACTGATTCATGCCATTCTGAAAATGGTAGGTTCATCCATATAATGGAGGAATAAATACAATATTTTTATTTCAGGCCTTCAAACCTAGGATTAGAGAGGGGCATTCAGCAACGAATGCCAAGAGGAAGTGCCCCAAGTGTGGTAACTACAAGACACACCTTGTCATACACTTCAGGGAGTGCTGCCCCAATGTAAGTGTTTCCAGCAAAGTGTGGATCATGTTGACTAGTCTTACTTTTAGACAACTTGCCATCTCTAAATGCAGTAATAGATATTGGCTTCCTTCTTACATAAAAAGTGGGTTAGGAAAATATAGAGAAACCCATGGTCAGGTGACCCTACTCTATAACAAACAAGGTCCTCTGACCTAGAATTTATGCATTTACTAGCTTTGACTTGAAGTTTCAGGATTTATACACTCATTTAAATATGAATTATGAATACAAATAAAATGTGTAACTGAAAAATTAAATCAACCTCAATTTACCTCTTAGCCCATCCTTAATCTCATTCATGACCTTGTACAGATGGGTTTGATTTATTTGGCTGATGTCCATTTTTCCTTTATAGCCTACAAAGGCTGACCAGGCCCTGCTAGCGACAGCCCTAACCGAGCGGCAGCAACAGCGACGGGAGACGGGGGAGGCCATGCCCCTTAGGGTCTGTGCTCTCTGCGGAAAGGGGGTGGCAGACTTGCTTGGCTACCACCTGAGGGTGAAACACTCCATCAAGAGCCTGTCGTAAGTTTTTGTTTTGTTTATTACTGCTCAAGATTGATATTTTCTGTTGGATTTTAATGATGCAGGGAGAATTCCACATCGGTAACTCATTGACAATGGTTCCAATTTATCTACCTCTAGAATGCTACTTTTAATTTCGTTACAAACAGTGTTTCACACTTTGGTTAAATGTTGTTTCTTTACTTGTTTCTCTTCAGGGAGAGGAAGGACATTGTAAGCAGGTCCCTGTACCTATGAACAACTCATACCAGCCAAGCGTGTGGATGATGGCCACTGCAGCCATGTGTCAAGTCCTCACCTGGGAATGTGTCTGTGTGTGTACGTTATAAGGGGAAAGTGGTCTCCCCCACTGACCAGGTTAAAACATATGTGTGAGTAACACAGTAAATCTGACTGACACCATGTAACTGACTTCAAAAGGGGTACCTTTGGTGATACAGAAAAGTCCTCTAGGGGACAGTGAACAACATGTGACCCAGTGGTGTATTGTAGGAAGCTGGTCCTTGGCGTGCAGTGCCACGCTGCCCTGCTCCACCCACCCACCCACCCTTCACATCTCACATCTCCATCAGTGAACAACTACATTTTTGTTCCGTCATACATTTTGTCTGTAGATCACAAAAAGATATCATGGCCATTCTACTACAAATCAAAACATTAAAGCAGGTGAATATGGATGTTGGCCTTTTTACTATTATTTATGTTATTGAGTTATCAAAGGAACTCCGCACCACTGTGCAGTAATGTGTTATTTTGACTTGACAAAAAGTCTTGGACCCAAAACAATAGGGGGTTTAATTTAAAGTGTTGAATTACTGGGACACTTCTTTGGGTGAGAATGATACACAGTGACATTCTCTATATCCACTTTCTGTATGATCCTTCATAGAAGTACATACATTTTCTCTGATATGTGACACTTTAAGCCAACAGGTTTATTGTCTATGTAGTTTCATTCAATAAAGAATGCAGTTAAGATATATTGTGTCAGTGTTGTTCTTGATGTGCCACTCCTGTGTCCATCCTATAAGGAAACATAGTAGCCTGTTGTAGGACAAATATGAAACAGATCTCACAGCAGAACCGTAACCAGTCAGTGGCGTATACAATTTTAAATAATTATAATGCTGTCAAAATGCATAGCAGCAAGTGTGTAGGCCTGAAAAAATTCTAACATTAGGCCTGAGTATAGGTCACAAGTAAAATTTTGCATCAATATAAGCTGGAAGTTATTCTTAAATTAGGTCCTGGTACACACAAACCTTAGTATAGCCAAGAAGTAATTCTTACATTAGGTTCTGGTACACCACAAGCCTTAGTATAGCCAAGAAGTAATTCTTACATTAGATTCTGGTACACCACAAGCCTTAGTATAGCCAAGAAGTAATTCTTACATTAGATTCTGGTACACCACAAGCCTTAGTATAGCCAAGGAGTAATTCTTACATTAGGTCCTGGTACATAGCAAGTGTTAGTATAAGCTGGGGTAATTCTTACAAGGTCCTGGTACACCCAACCATAGTTTAGCCAAGAAGTAATTCTTACATTAAATCCCGGTACACAGCAAGCCTTGGTATTGGCCGGAAGTAATTCTTACAAATATCAAATGCATATTTGAAAAGATTTTGTTAAGTAGAAGAACCATGGGATAGATGCATTCAAGACTCTGCAAACATAGAAAGAACCTCGTTCATACATGGATTTGCCACATTGCACTCTAACCACAGTATGGAATATAAGTTATTATGTTCACTCTAGCTAGTATGTGTTGGATGCATTCAAAATGAAGGATGCCTTAATGTATTATGCCCTTGGTCATCATGATGCATGAATGCAGCCCTAGCATGTAACTCGGCAGTGCTGCATTAAAGCCTCATGCCCGCCCTATGGGATTGAGTCAGACCCGTATGTACAACATAACACACCAACGCAGCAACAGGGAGTTACTTGTCAGGGTTGCATTGGTGCATCATGGTGACAAAACTCATCCTTCAGTGACAGCATAATGTCTCAAGGCTTTAGGTTAATGATCTGAGGATGGCCTGGTGTCTCACAGCTTCATTGGTGCATCATGCCGACACATGGACATAACCTGTTGGTGGACACGTAGGAAGGTAGAGGTACAAGGCTGCATTGGTGCATCATGCCGACACATGGACATACACCTGTTGGTGGACAAGTAGGAAGGTAGAGGTACAAGGATGCATTGGTGCATCATGCCGACACATGGACATACACCTGTTGGTGGACAAGTAGGAAGGTAGAGGGTACAAGGCTGCATTGGTGCATCATGCAGACACATGGACATACACCTGTTGGTGGACATGCAGGGAAGTAGAGGTACAAGGCTGCATTGATGCATCATGTAGTCACATGGACATACACCTGTTGGTGGACGCGTAGGAAGGTAGAGGTACAAGGCTGCATTGGTGCATCATGCTGACACATGGACATACACCTGTTGGTGGACTGGCAGGGAGGTAGAGGTACAAGGCTGCATTGGTACATCATGTAGTCACATGGACATACACCTGTTGGTGGACATGCAGGGAGGTAGAGGTACAAGGCTGCATTGGTGCATCATGCAGACACATGGACATAACCTGTTGATGGACATGCAGGGAGGTAGAGGTACAAGGTTGCATTGGTGCATCATGCAGACACATGGACATACACCTGTTGGTGGACATGCAGGGAGGTAGAGGTACAAGGCTGCATTGGTGCATCATGCAGACACATGGACATAACCTGTTGGTGGACACGTAGGAAGGTAGAGATACAAGGCTGCATTGGTGCATCATGTAGTCACATAGACATACACCTGTTGGTGGACACGTAGGAAGGTAGAGGTACAAGGCTGCATTGATGCATCATGCTGACACATGGACATAACCTGTTGGTGGACACGTAGGAAGGTAGAGGTACAAGCCTGCATTGGTGCATCAGGTCGACACATGGACATACATGAATGCAGCCCTGGTGAGTAACTGCTGCATTTATACATGAGGACCACCAAGGGCATGCTGCATTACTTCACTTTGCGGCCCTTAAGGGTTCCATTCCTTTAGGAGTGTATCAATCCCATAGGGTCTGTCTCTAATATTATTTAGTAGCATGGTCACTCACTATCATTCCATCATATGTAACTTCCACATCAAGTCTGTCTCTAATATTATTTAGTAGCATGGTCACTAAGTATTAAATCTAATTAAGTTTGTATACAAAGATGGAATATTATACAGGCAAGATAAAGATTAACAAGTTTAAAACATACATTATATACAACAAAGAGATTGATACCACACGCTTAAATGGACACATAGGATAAACGACAACTAAAACAAAGTGGGGCCAAACTCCTCGGCGGGAAGCACTGATACGCCCCCTGCACTGACTTACCAGCGTCCGTGACGTCACAGCGTCCTCTCATCTTCTCGGTACAAGGTGTGTGCTTGGATATTTTGATCCCTCCCACCCACACCAAACAGTTCTAACATACTCATATATGTTCTCAGGATTTAATTTTCTTATTCCATACTATAAATTGTGTCCCCTCACACAATTCTACAAACACTGACTAAATCACATACATACTGTTGGGTATTTAAGGTAGATGTTCTGCTACCCGTTACATTGTTATCTTAGGCCAAAAATAAAAAGGTTTGTTTCAGGTCACCCGACTGACCCTATCAAAACAGGGCCGACCCTACATTTTTATATGCAGTTTTGAAGAAATTTCAGTATTTTTGCCCTTTTATGGTCAATTTCCGGATTTTCGGACCGGCAGGCTGGTATTTTCATGTTTTAAAAAAAGTGTAAAAAAATAAAAATCCGACCTACCGACCCTACATTTTCTGCCCATGTTACCTGAAACAAACTTTTTTTTATTGGGCCTCATCGTGTATCTGTTGAAATGTTGTTGCTCACATTATACAAAGACTTGTCCATGTTGTTGTTACTGAAGATCTGACCAGTGTAATGACTCAGTAGCCATGTGCTCATGTTCATTTATCTGGATGCCCTAATATATGGAGACTCCCATAAATTATGGAGATTGGAGCTTGTTACTTATTCACTGATGTGAATGTAACTCTTACTCCTGTGCATATATCACAAACATGTTGCATGTACATTTTTATTTAATATGATTCTGTAAGTATATTTTCAGCATTTCTTTCAGTTAAAGGATGTATTCTATCATGTGATATAACTTATAAAGTGGCTTGATATGGCTCTGGATGAAGCCTATAAATAGACATCCTAACACGGTGCCTGGAGAGTGTCCCAGTTAATGAACCTGTTTATTGATCCCTCATAGCTCTGTACAGAGCCTGTGTTGGGACAGCGGTCTCACTCGCCATACACAGGTTTAGTGCCGGTCACACCGGGCCTGTGCAGAGCCTGTGCGGGGAGAGCGGTCTCACTCGCCATACACAGGTTTAGTGCCGGTCACACCGGGCCTGTGCAGAGCCTGTGCGGGGAGAGCGGTCTCACTCGCCATACACAGGTTTAGTGCCGGTCACACCGGGCCTGTGCAGAGCCTGTGCGGGGAGAGCAGTCTCACTCGCCATACACAGGTATAGTGCTAGTCCTCCTTCAGCTGTAGCGGCCATACTCTCGTTCCCAAATCCTTCCGAAGGAAGGCTCTGGTAACTGCCAAATGTTGGGATTTTGCTGGGTCTGGGCAACCCCTGCTGGTAGCTTGGAACCAGCGAACAGGAACAGGAAATGGAACCAGAAAGGCTGATGGTAAATCTATCTAAAACTACCATCATACATTCTGGTTCCATTTCCGGTTCCTGTTCGCTGGTTCCAGCCTACCAGCATGGGTTGCCCAGACCCAGCAAAATCCCAAGTTCAAGGTCATTTGGCTGTCCCCAGAGCCTTCCTTCGGAAGGATTTGGGAACGAGAGTATAGCGGCCACTGCTGCAGGCCTTCAGTGTTGTGGCAGCTTCTAGGACACACAGTTGGTGCCATTATAAAGGATTAATTCAGTCTGTGAACAGGTAGGCTCTTCTATATATAGTCTAACCATTCATACTCCTCACTGTATTGTGTTACTGAGGGTGCCTGTATTACAGCCCTACTAATGGGTAGTGGTAACGTGGCCCACACATCCTACAGCTATTGGTATTGTTGGGGATGGCCTGTAGGTGAGCAGTAGAGGCAGCTGTGGACATGTTCTACGGTACACCCTCAGAAAAGTGAGAGTCATTGTCACTAAAACTACCCTCACCTGAGAGTCAGGCAGTGCCTGACCCACAGGTGAGGGTAGTTTTAGCGACAATGACTCTCACTTTTCTGTGTGTGTAATAGGAGTGTAATAGCAGCCTACCCTAGTAGCAAACACAGGGTGGGCCCAGATGGGGCCACACACTGTTTGCAAGTGTGGCCCAGAGTGGGCTAACCGACAGGCGCCCGTCGGTTTAGGGCACTGGGCTTTGGTGTGGCCCCGAGTGGGCTGCCCATGATGGGTGCAGGTTGGGTTTTGGACGGGCAGCCCACTTTGGGCTCAGATCAGGTTTTGGATGGGCTGCCCACTTTGGGCTCATATCAGGTTTTGGACGGGCTGCCCACTTTGGGCTCAGATCAGGTTTTGGACGGGCTGCCCACTTTGGGCTCAGATCAGGTTTTGGATGGGCTGCCCACTTTGGGCTCATATCAGGTTTTGGACGGGCTGCCCACTTTGGGCTCAGATCAGGTTTTGGACAGGCTGCCCACTTTGGGCTCAGATCAGGTTTTGGACGGGCTGCCCACTTTGGGCTCATATCAGGTTTTGGACGGGCTGCCCACTTTGGGCTCAGATCAGGTTTTGGATGGGCTGCCCACTTCGGGCTCAGATCAGGTTTTGGACGGGCTGCCCACTTTCAGCTCAGATTGACTCTAAGGTAATAAATAGTACAGCCAGTGGGCACAGGAATCTATATTGGGGTAGTATCTTCTGTTAAAGTGTGTGTGTGGGGGGGGGGGGGATTCACTACATTGCTGGACATCCAGATGCACCAATGCAGTACTAGCGAGTAACTCACTGTGCAGCATGACAACCATTTGGGAGTGTCAACCATTCATGGTATTACTATGCATTCATGCAGGCCTGGCGAGTTACTCACCAGGGATGCATTCATGCATCAAGACGACCAAGGGCATGATGCATTAACCCTAAGAATGGCATGATGCTTTAATTCAATCAACTCCAGTGCTGCATTCAAGCATCAATGCTGACTCTCCAGGGTTGAGACCCTCACAAAGGGTCGGCATGATGCACACATGCAGAACTGGCAAGTTACTCGTCAGTTCCGCATTGGTACATCATGAGGCCAAATGTCATCTTTTAGTGACATCAAATCCTCAAAGGGTGAAGGCATTATGCCATCCATAAAGGGCTAAATAGAGCTGGACACAGGTATACATTATACCAGTATGTACACAGATCTTACACAAAGTGGCTCACCATACCCTATTGACTCAGTGCTGGGCAGGTAGTAGACAGGAGTGGGGCCGGCCCAGGTGAGTTTTTACTACATTTGGGGGTAACCTGTAAGTGAGCAGTAGAGGCAGCTGTTGGACATCATGATGCTATGATAGAAATGTATGAGAGAATGTGCTGGGAGATTGTAGACAGGTGTGTGGGAATGAGGCAGACACAGAAGAGTTACACCTGGGCTGTGCTGAACTAGGTCAATACTACCCACTCTGCTGTCACTGCAGGCCCCGCAGGAGGTGGGCTGCCTGGTATTGATCTGGTTTATATCGGCGCTGTGAGCTCTGCATTCTAATAGAACCGTTGTGTATATATATTTGAATTTGTCAGTGGCGTAGGATAGGAAAAAGGGGGCAAGAGGGCCTAGTCCCCTTCAATCACAGAGGAGGGGGGCCTGAATATGTTTGCCCCCCCCTATAAAAAGAATAAATTACCAAGACCCTATAATAAAATACAATCAATTCCCAAACCTAACCTCTCATACATAGGGAAAAGTAGAGGCAGAGGGCCCCCCCCCCCAATCTGAACTAAAGGGGGCTCAAACACTACTTTTCTATACAATTCCAAAATAAGCATGCATGCATGCCATCATGCATTAAAGTCCATGCTTGACACTGGTTGGGCTTCCTACACCTATGTATCAGTAGCAGTTATATACAACATTGTGACGGAGACAATTACAGGTTTTCAGCCTATACTGTATACTGTTGCAATCCAAATATAGAATTTACATTGCATTGGGTTGAACTGTAAGATACCCCATGTATATGTGACAGAGGCTGTCTAACATAGATTATAGTAGATGCCTGGGCTATTGTTGAGGCTGACAGAGGCTGCCTAAGATAGATTATAGTAGATGCCTAAGCTATTGTTGAGGCTGACAGAGGCTGCCTGACATAGATTATAGTAGATGCCTGGGCTATTGTTGAGGCTGACAGAGGCTGCCTGACATAGATTATAGTAGATGCCTGGGCTATTGGTGAGGCTGACAGAGGCTGCCTAAGATAGATTATAGTAGATGCCTAAGCTATTGTTGAGGCTGACAGAGGCTGTCTAACATAGATTATAGTAGATGCCTGGGCTATTGGTGAGGCTGACAGAGGCTGTCTAACATAGATTATAGTAGATGCCTGGGCTATTGTTGAGGCTGACAGAGGCTGCCTAACATAGATTATAGTAGATGCCTGGGCTATTGGTGAGGCTGACAGAGGCTGCCTAACATACATTATAGTAGATGCCTAATCTGAACTGACCCCCCCCCCCTCCACTTATCTGGAGGAGTTGACCAAACGTAGGTGGATTACTCGTAAAGCTCCAAATATAGACTCAAAGTGTGTGTACATTTTGTACATTTCTTTCCCCATCCTCACATCTGTCCTTAACCTATAAAGTATCCTGATTGTTTCTTTGTAGAGTTACAGTCATGAACAAAATCATGCCTAAACCTGTGTCATTTGAGATTGTCTACGACAACCCAGCCGGTCTATATAAGGCCGGTGACACGGTCAAGGGCACTGTTAATCTGGAATTGAAAGAAGACCTCAAGATTTTGAGTAAGTTTCTCAAGATCCTTTCACTTTTTCCAAGTTTGATTTATTCTTAGGAATTAAAAACGATATTCTGCTTACCGTATTGGACGTAATAAGCGCCCTCCCCCTTGTAAGTTCCGCCCCCACTTTTTGGGGCATTCTCAGACTAGAGCGAAGGCTCAACTTTCACGCTTTTTGGTGACAATTAAACTCTTAAGTACTAAAAACGCAATGAAAATAAATTCATAAGCGCCCAGGGCGCTTATTACGTCAAATACAGTGATCTAAACTTGTGATCATACTGAAAATACAAACATACATAGCTGTGTACATGGATTATATAAACCATGGAGACTAGCACAATGCTTTAATCTACTTTACCCTTTGTCATCATTATACTTGATACTTCATAAATCATGCCAACCTTTCGGAGGTGTATCACATCTGTAAGGGCATCATACTGCTTGAATGCAGCACAGGGGAATAACTCGCCTGTGCTGCATTGGTGCATCATGCTGACCCTTCAGGAGTATCTCGACCTCATAAGGTCGGCCTGATGCTTGAATGCAGCACTGGCAAGTCACTCACCAGGGCTCCATTCATGCATCATGAAGACCAAGGGCATGGTGCATTAAGGCATCATGCCGTCCTTAAAGGTTTCAACATGTTTACTCATAATGGTACAATGCTCTTGCTGTTTTCTAAGATGTGAGGATTACAATAAGTGGTGAGGCCAAAGTGAGATGGATGAAGGCTTTTTCGGCTGGTGGAGGTGGTGGGGTCATGCCCTACCATGGAGACGAGTCTTACTTCAAGCAGGATCTTTTCCCAGAGGGAGGTAAGTCAACCTATGGTATCCACCTAGGGGTGTTGAGAATTATTTCTTTTTGGAATAGCCCACTTCCAAAAGTTCAATTCAGGTCCCAATTCAGGAAATTTGCGGTCATTTCTGGTCTAAAATTCGGTCAAAATATTTATTATTGGTTTTCACTTCACAAGAGCATGAATGTGTCTCATGAAACCAGTCACATGTCACATAATGCTCGGATAGATGATGATAATAATGAATAAATCCTGAGGTCAGGTAGTGAGCAGTATATGTTACAATAGAGCATGTGCATGTGGGAAGGGGAAGTTTTTTAACCATTTAAGGACAGCATGTCGCTAAAAGATGACATTTGTCGTCATGATGCACCTATGCAGCCCTAGCAATTAACTCTCAGACAGCAGTGACACTTTTGCTCGTTCCCATGTCCCCACCCACATTGAATAAAGGATTCCCAATCTGTGGTCTAAAGTCAACACACAAGGGAAATGTAAAACCAGAGAGGATGGAGAAGTTTCTTGAAATTTCAGAAAAAGAATTGTATGTCAGTGTTTTGTAGAAAAAAAGGGTGTTCTTTCACCATGAAATGTAAGCATTTTACAAAAAAAAGGGGTCATTTTCTGACCCAAAGTCCGTGGAATAGGGGGTAATCTTGAGGGAAGGGAACGAGCATGATGTCATTTCTATCTGGGAGTGCGGGGGCCAGGGTTACCATAGAGCATCTGGATTTGGGGAGGGGAATCTTTGTAAAGTATGGATCAGGAAGATTATCTCTCAGCCCCTAGATTCCACCGACACAATTTGGAGTATTTAATTCCAAGAAAATAACTTCCTTTCTATTGAACAGCATCACCCTCAGAAAAGTGAGAGTCATTGTTGCTAAAACTACCCTCACCTGAGAGTCAAGCATTGCCCGACCCTCAGGTGAGGGTAGTTTTAGCGACAATGACTCTCACTTTTCTGTGTGTGATTATGGGATGGGAATTGGATTTTATTCTTAGTGACTCAAAATTGATATTGATATCAATATCTTGGCATCTTTCTTTTCCTCGTTGATATTCCAGTTATTAAGGTCTATAGAGCTGTTCAAAATTACATAGTTACAAAAAAGTTATGAAAATGGTTATTTGCCCCTTTTATCGCCCATTTTAAAGACAAACTATGCAACTTTGAACAGCTCTGTAGACCTTAATAATTGGAATATCAGCCATAGAAAAAAAAAGATCCCCAGGTATCGACATCAATATCAGTTTCTGATTACTGGATCCAATTTTTTAAAGTTAACTTTAGGATGCTGAGAGATCCTTAAGAAATCACAATTGGATTAAAATGTCACAGATAAGCTGATAGATAAGTTGATATCATGAGTAAGTAAAATCTGCATGCTGTATCTGCTTCAGATTCTAAAGATGGCCAGACCCTTTCAGCAGGGACCCACAGCTACCCATTCCAGATCAAACTTGCGGATAATTTACCTTCATCATTTGAACATAAGGTTGGCCAGATCCGCTACTGGACCGAGTGCTACATTGATAGGAAGTCATTGTTCACGGCCTTTAACTACTCAACACAAAAGGCTTTCTCTGTGGTCAGCATATATGACTTAAATACAATATCAGATCCCACGGTAAGTCCAATGTGCATATAATACGTTATGTTTCAATCTTTTTTTAAATTGTTGAGAACAAAATGCTCTTATTTTTGTGAGGTGCCACCTGACTCTTATGTCTGCCAGGTGGGGCTTCACCCTCTTACGCAACAAGGGAGGAACCTGCGTAGTCACTAGACGCCACCCATTCCATGCATAATCTTAAATCGCCACTTCTGCCGTAATATTATTCCAGAAAAAGAAAAAAAAAAGTGAGAAAGAAGAAGGGGGTGCAGGGGCAGAGCCCCTGATATATACAACAATGTTACAAATGTACATTAGTGCCATCTAGAGGATAGGTATCACCTGGAAACTGATTAAGATTAAGCCAGAAGTGGCGAAAACTGATTAAGATTACGCCAGAAGTGGCGATTTTAAGATTACGCACAGAATGGGCGGCGTCTAGTGACTACGCAGGTTCGTCCCCATGTGCCCCTGTTAGCCTATTGCAGACACACAACCGACCTAGCTCACGTGAGTGCACGGACAAACGTTTACAGCGAGTCTTAACCCAGTGTTACAATCTTACAGCCTTACAGTCTCTGCCCCCTACCCCCATTTTCTTTTCCTTTTTTTACCTTCTTTAGTAACAGTGGAACCTATCATTAAGACTTTAAGATCAGGTTGTAAGACATTTTGTAAGACTGGGACAAGACTCCTGTAAACGTTTGTCTGGGCACTTGTGTGAGCTAGGTGCCTTCTGCAGACAGTGAGGGTGGCTTTAACCCTTACGGGCTGTATAGTGTTTGGTATGCCCTTTGTCTTAACAATTAGTATAATGCAGCCCTGGTGAGTGTACGTTCCTGAAGGGTCAGTAGAGTTTATGAATGCAGCCCTAGGGATTAAACCTACCAAGACGAATACACACATCATGACCAGAAAGGGAACCATTTAAGGCTGGCATCATGCCTTAATGCATAATGCCCTTGTTTGTCATGGTGCATCAATGCAGCCCTGGTTAGTAACTCGCCAGTGCTACATTCAAGCATCATGGCGACCCTACACGGTTGAGAGACTCCTGTACGGTCGGCATGATGCACCAATACAGCACTGACGAGATGCATTAATGCATCGTGCAGGGCTGATCATGCGCTTGGTCATCATGATGCATGAATGCAGCACTGGTGAGTTACTCGCCATGGCTGCATTGGTGCATCATGATGACAAATGTCATCTTTAAGCGACATGCATTCTTCAGAAGTAAAGCACTAAGTGACCCTGAAAGGGTTGACAAACAACAAGAAGCCAATTCCAGCTGCTAACCTTTCCTTTCCAAGAGCACCAATTTACAACATGAGGCCAAAAAAAGGTTTGTTTCAGGTAACATGGGCAGAAAATGTAGAGTCGGTAGGTCGGATTTTTTTTTCAAACTTTGTTTTTAACATGAAAATACTAGCCCGTCAGTCCTAAGGGGTCGATCGGGTGACCTGAAACAAACCTTTTTTTTTTGGCCTAACATGTGATTTGATTTTTAACACCAGGGTACATTTGAGAAGGAGGAGCAGCTGTCTGTGGGCTGTTTGTGGTGTACAGGACAGATCGAGGCCAACATCAAGATGAGGCGGAAAGCCTTCGTGCCCGGGGAACTGCTGAGATTTGATGCCGAAGTCTCCAACCGTGGTCCCACAGCCGTGACCAGGACTGAGGTCGTGCTCAAGCAGGTACTGGGGAAACATGAAGTGCCAAAGAGAAAGTTTTTAAGAGTAACTCCAACCAACTTCATTAAATTTAGAGATAAATCCCCACTTGACCTCCTGAGTGTCAAGTACTCCATGCAACACAAAGGTGTGAAAAATAGTAACAAAATTGGAGGAACACATGTAAAAAATCTGAGGAAAATCTAGAAAGGGGGTGGCGCTCATTATATCATTTTGAGGGGTTGAAAAACTTGTAAGATCATATAGTATCTGATGCTAATATGTTATCACCTTTCAAGGGGCATTACGACCTATCCACAACCCGCCCTGTGTATGGGGTCTCACCAAATTCTCCGATCATGGCTGCGGTCTTTGGACTTCCCTTATTCCTTAGTGTATACATAGTCCATAGCCTTACGTTCATGATCATTTGGGCCAAAAAAAAGGTGTTTCAGGTTACATAGTCTGAAAATCTAGGTGGGGTAGGTCGGATTTATTATTATTCTTTTTTTAAATTCTATTTTTAGTTGGACCTGAAAAGTCTTCAAAAAGTTCAGCGCTGACTCGCTGACAATGGCATTGACTCATGGACTATCAAATTGGCTCTGAAATAGCCCCAAAATTGTTTTATTTTGACAGCTTGATCCCATGGTCTGAAAAGTACAAAAGAATTGACTTGCAAACTTCAGCGCTGACTTGCCGACAACGGCGCAGACTCGCTGACCATCAAATTGACTCTGAAATAGCCCTAAAATGACCTAAAATATACATAATTGGATAAAAATTTCTAGGGTCGGCCCTGTTTTGCTAGGTAGGGTCGGGTAACCTGAAACACACCTTTTATTTTTGGCCTTGTTGTTATGATGTATGCAGCCCCAAAAAGTACCTCTCTGGTGCATCATGCTTTGGTGCATGATTGGGAGGGTATCAACAGCATAGAGTTGGCATGGGTTTATGGATGCAGCCCTGGTGAGTTACCCCCCAAGGCTGCATCCATGCATTATGACCCCATAGCATACCAAAGCACTAGAGTTTATTTACACATGGTTTTCTTGTATCACACAGGTTGTAAAATTCATTACTACGGATTATGAGAGTGCTACTAAACGCAGGCGTGTGGTGCGGAGGTTGGAGCACGGCCCGATCCCCAGTAAAGGTGTGGATACCTGGGTGAATGAAGCCATCGTCATCCCCCCTCTCCCTCCCACAGGGCTCAAAAACTGCAGAGTCATCAAAATATCCTACGTGCTGGAGGTAGGGAGGGGTTCACCATGTATTAACTCACACCACAATGTTGTGTTTAAGCGCTGAGTTTTGAAAAGTGTTGGTCTTGTATAAGCACTGGGAGTATCAGTGTCTTGAAATAAATCTTATGCACTAAAATGTTTATGAATGCAGCCCTAGGGATTAAACCTACCAGGATGAATACACGCATAATGACCAGAAAGGGAACCATTTAAGGCCGGCATCATGCCTTAATGCATCATGCCCTTGGTTGTCATGATGCATCAATGCAGCCCTAGTGAGTACCTCGCCAGTGCTATATTCAAGCATCATGGCGACCCTACAGGGTTGAGAGACTCCCATACGGTCGGCATGATGCACCAATATAGCACTGACTAGATGCATTAATGCATCATGCAGGGCTGATCATGTGCTTGGTCATCATGATGCATGAATGCAGCACTGCAGTCTTGAAATAAATCTTATGCACTAAAATGTATCTTGAATAATAATATTGTTTAGGAGAGAGGGGTAACCAGTCCTTTAAAGTTAGGGTAAAATGGATTAGGACTACTTGTTCCTACCTTGCACAAGCACTGAATGCCTTATTGACAAGGCTCACTATGCTTATGTGTACCATGAGTCCTTTAAAGTTATGTAGGGGCTAGGTTGGGTAGTAATACTATTATGCTTGTGAGCAGGTTCTGCTGGATGTTGGTTCTGAACCTGGTTCTGAGGTCCTGGGAGTCGACGATAGGTGGAAGCACCGATGGTGGCTCCAAGGTACGGACAGGGGCCATGGTTTGGACTGCGCATGCGTGTGGGGTCCGACTGCCTATATATAGCCTGCATCCAGTAGAACTCGCCAGCTAGCTTAAGGCTGCTCACCTGAGAGGTTAAATGGTGATCTGAACCAACTTACCAGATTAGCGTTTCCGAAGTCTTTAAACTCGGACTTAAAACAAAGTGTTTTCCTTTATTAATGAACTCTTTGCAACCTGTCACACAGTATCCGTACTGACTTGACTTCTTCCTTTACGATATTGAGTATCATAAGAAAGGGTCTGTTACAGTTATAAGTGCTGGGGGGCGGCTTATGCATGATTGTATGGTTGGCTAGAAATTCATGAGGTGGTCCTTATTCAACCCTTTAGAGGGCAGCACCATGCCTTTAAGTTCATTGTTGATGAACCATTGCAGTGCTTAAAGGGATACCTTCATCCACAGAATGGGATGCCAAGGTCTAGGGACTTTCAGAGGAGCAGGGAAGCTGGAGATGCAATGTTACATAATACCACATGTCTATCACCCCTCCTGGTGTGAAGGCCTGGAGGGCAACCCACAAAACTAGATAAGAATCTCCAATCACCATCACACTGTGTTCTATATCAGATTTGTTGGCATCACATACTTTGATTCTAAAACAAATAGATATGATATAGAAGACAGTGTGATGGTGTTTGAAGACTCTTATCTATGTTGGGGGCAGCCGTCCAGGCCTTCACACCAGGAGGGGTGATAGGCATGTGGTATTACGTAACATTGCATCTCCAGCTTCCCTCCTTCTCTGAAACCCTGGCGGCCCTTTCTGTGGATGAAGGGAACCCTTCAAGGATAATTCTGACAAACTGGTGGTGGGATCCTGTGGAGATGTTCAGAACCTTTAGAAACTCACTAGCCCCACCTGGTGGACATTCTCTGAATCTTTAGAAATTCACTTACTCCCCCTGGCGTGTGTTCGTTCAGAGCTAATTTTTGAATATATTTCAGTAAGTTTCCCCAAGAGAGCCTTGAACCCTCGACCCTCAGATTTACGGGCAGACACTCTATTGACTGAGCTAACCAGGCAAGTGTCAGCATGGTCTACTGGTGAGATAGTCAATGGTTCATGACTATAGTTTAGAATGTTCCATTTGGATGATATGTTGGCTATTCATTTCCTAAGTTATCATAGAAATTATGATGATAACCCACTCTGATATTTTGATATGTTACAGTATGGATATGTCCCCAACCTATGACTAAGTCTGGTGAGGAGTCCATACACCATTCTTAATAAATGTCATGTCATTAGGACAGAACTCTGTCATTTCCGATGTAGAGATACCCATTCTGTGGAAGGCTGAATATGGTGCCATCAATCACTTCCATATTTGGGTGGAGCATTGATTATATGTTCTAAATGACCTATTAAAAGTCTCAAGGGGTTTACGTGCTATTTAGAGATAGTCTGAATCATCCTTAACGTTCCTGCCCTGCAGAAGTGCATCTTACACACTGTTAGCACTACCAAACTATATTGTTGCCCTGTTAGATTTCACTTTATGATCCACTACTTTGGCACTATTAAACGCATCCTCTTCATGTAAACCACAGCTAAATCCCTGGTACTAGGTCATTCATGTCCAACAAACAGACATTGTAAATGAAAGCAGTGTTCAGTCCTCAACCCTTTAAGACCTGCATAGAGCCTTAGTGGATTGATTATGCCCTTTATTGCCCTGATACATTAATGCTGATCAAAATATTAACCCTATAACCCTTAGAAAATAATAATAATAATAATAATAATAATAATAATAAAGGGTAATAGGATGATAGTTCTGACAAAAAAATATTTCACCATTCACTTTTCAGCTGAACATAAACACTAAAAGGGGTTATAATCATGGCAAAATTTCGATTTTCAGTTAAACGTTATGTGCCACATCGTCTTCATGTAAAGGGTTTAAAAATCATTACAATTGTAGGGGCTAGGGTTATACGGGTATGTTATATGACGAGTGCTGTTGGATGTTGTGTTGCGAGCTCAGTCCGAACCCTTCAGTCCGACGGTAGGTGGCAGCACCTACCCCGGGCTTGGGGTATGGACAGAGGTCCCTATAGGCTTCCGGTCTGCGTGTGCGCGCGCAGGCTGGCTGCCTATATATACCCAGCATCTGGCGGTACTCGTCGGTTACTCTGAGCCACGCTGGCAAGGAGACCCTGTGATCAATACGGCTGATTAGCCTACTGACCCGTTCCGAACTCTATAGGGAGTTCGCACACATAGATACTGCTTGTCTAGGTTCTCTGAATAAACCTGATTTGCAACCTGTAACACTTGATCCGAACTGTGTCGACTTTGTTCTTTAATTGATACTCTACCAATATCATAAAGAGACAAAGTATTGTTTATTACACTGGTGCCGTGACCAGTTCTGAGTGAAACGCAGGTTAGCCTGTGCAGTAGCACAGACCTCCTGCTCTGGACGGAGCAGCGAGGTCTCCCGATGAGGCGTCAGCCTCATCCCCGGAGGGGTTAGATGCCGTGAAGGAGGCAGATACCCGCAGGAGTGCGAATGTTCCATCCAGGACAAGCGCATTTTTGGGATACCAGGGTCCCGGAATAATGAATTACTCATTAGATGAAATGAGCCTGTCAATGTTCAACGTTGGTGGGTCAAGATCAGCCGCTCCGAATCCACGGAGGGCTACCATCTTGGAGGAACGTCGTTTCGACGACATGAGAGAGGCCAGAATACAGGAGCGTGTGCAAATGGCCCAAATGGAGTTGTTGACCATTCAGAAACAGTCGAATGAATGGAAAAGCAGTCTGATTGCATTGGAAGGTGCAGTCACACATAGAGCTTCCAAAATCAAGGAGAAAGACGCAAGGCTTTCAACTTTGTTGGAGGAGAACGAGAAGCTGGTGCAATCACTTAGCAGGGTTCGAGTGGAGTTTGATCAGAAACAAGCTGATCTACAGGGACTCCGTTCCGACTTTGTTCAGGCGAACACTGATCTGAATCAGATTTGTGCGGCCCGAGATGCCGTCATCCATGAAGCAGAGGAGACCCGATCAGAACTTGTTCGGGACACTGAAGACTTACGGGAGGCTCGCCAAAGTCTACTGTCAGAATGTGACATTCTGAAGGCAAAAAGAACTTCTTTGGAGAAATTTTTGTCAGAGACCAGGGAAAGTATACAGGATAGCAGTACCTCGTATGCTTCCGCTGATAATGACAGTCCGAAAGGTCCTCATTACAGGAGTTTTACAGACACCCCAAATCTTCCTATGGGACGTGGGATGACTGTAGAAGGTGCCTTGTCTACTTCAACGCCAGGACGACCACTAAAGGTTGGCCGAGCAAGGGGTAGAGGTAGGGCGAGTGATTACTCACCTAGGGTGGGTATCAGTGGTATCCGTCCAATTCCGAAGCAGGTCTTTTCGGCTCCGACGGGTGTAAACACGGCGGGCAGGGGAAGGTCATTATCGGAGTTGGTGCGAAGTCCACGTTCTCAGTTGAAACTGGATGAGCAGCAACTGGATTCGGAACGCTCGAAGAAAGCATCCGAACAAGATAAGGCGGCCAAGACCGACTTAACTCCCTCGAGTTTGTCGCAATGGCGAGAATGCCAAGCAAACATACTGTTCAATGAACAGAAAAACTTGGAATTGGAGAGGCGAGATGTGTATCGCAAGCAGCAGGCTGCTCTTGAGCAGCAACAGGAACGCATGAAGGAAAATGCAGCCCTCGCTGAGGAATTAGCAGAGCAGGAGGCAGCGGTTTTGAGAGCTCGACAAGAAGGGCTCCGAGCGGCCGGTGAAGCTGCGAAAGCTAAATTGGCGGAGGCACAGCAAGAGGAGGAGGCTGATAGACAGGCCAAGGAACTGGAAAAAGAGAAAGCGGCGCATCAGCGATTGCTTGCTCTGGCCCAGCAGTGTCAGTATATGACTGACCAGGAGAAAAATTGGTGGTTCGCTCAAGGTGTGGACCCCACTAAGGATTTGGTGTCGTATGGTACCTACCAGACCTATCTGGAGAGGCAGAATAACGTGCCTACCAGAGGCGCTACTCCGGGGACGACTCCGGGCACAAAGAGTCCGAGGAGGGCTCCAAGGAGAACAATTCTGAGTACAGAGTTGCAAGAGTTGTACGATACAAACCCAGCAATAGCTGGGATCGGATTGCACAACGTGGGTACAGAAAAGGACGCCTCGGCTTCCATTTCTAAATGCCTGGCGATAACCTCTAAAATTAGGGGGTCATCCAACGCTGCTAGACGCATTGCTAGCGAGCCTTTTCCCTACTGGCAGAAAAACTCTTGGGAAGAGTGGTTGGGAGCCACCGTTGAGGACATCAACCTCAGTGGGTGGGATCAACAGGATGCAATTCCGTATGTCTGTAAGGGATTGCGCTTGGGAGATGGCCTGATGGCCGTGGAGCAGTGGAAAGATGAATGCGGACCCCGCGGCACTTTCAAACAACTGGTAGAGATCGGAACTATCCTATACGGAGACTCCGCTCGGATTGACCCGATGGTTGCTTTTAAAAAGCGAGTGCAAGGCAAGCACGAGGCCCCGAGGGTTTTCGGACTTGCACTGATGAGACTCCTGAAGAAGGTACATCCAGCTTCAGGAATCCATGATGCCTTATTCTCTGAGGAATTGTTCTCTCAGTTTGTTGCTGGACTGAGGGACCCAGAAATACAACATGTGGTGTATGATACCTGGAGAGCTGATACGTCATTAGATGACCTTTTTAAGGCCATCGACATACATGCTCTCAAGAAGTCACTGTTAGGGGACCGGGTGCCCACCCGGGCCTCGGCCATTATAGAGTGTTCTCCGGAGCAGTCTGATGGTTCGGGCAGTGAGGAAGAGGGGGCGATAGCTTCTGCAGCTCAGTTTAAGAGGAATGGGAATTCCTCTAAAACGCCGTGGAAAAATAGGAAGCCGGAAGGGGGTGGAAACCCTCCTCCGAAGAAGGAATCATCGGACCCAAAAGCTCCGATAATGGACGCAGCGTTTTTCACATCGCTGTTTGAGAAGATGACGACTTCCATTCAGGGGGCTACACAGCCTAACAGGAGGAAGATCAATCGGCGGACCGCCAAGTGCTATAGGTGCCTGGAGATCGGTCACTTTGCTGCGGAGTGTACGGCTCCGACTCCGAAAGTTCCCGGGAAGGAGGGAAACTAGAGGGGGTGGTCCGAGAAGGCGAGCGGACGACCCCTGCATATGATGTACGCCAACATACCAGAGAGGTAGAGCCTAGTGAAATTCCGAAGGCAGGAAGGGAATCAGGGGTGGCTTCGAGCTTGAGGGGCTCGGATGCCGGCCTGGTTAACATTCCAGTCCAACAGTTGCCCGGCAATGAGGCAGGGAGGCCCATTACGGATCGGAACGAGGAAGTTGCGGCTGTCACAGACACCGTGTGGGTAGGGAGTACCCAGCTTTCCCCGGATCATCCATGTTTCGACCATTTGAAGAAACATGGCCTTGATTTGGCTGCTCCGAAGGATTTTAAACGCTTTACTGTAAACCCGTCTCCGCTGGGGGGGAGGCGGTGGTATGTGTCTGTTACTGTGGCCGGTAGAGCGGGCGAATTTTTAGTAGATACGGGAGCTAGCCACTCCTTTATCTCCTCTAACTTCTATGCTCTTATGCCGGATAGTCGTGATAACTTCAAAACGAGGGTAAACGCCTGTTCGGCCGATGGGTCAAGTATGCAGACGTATGGGCGCGCGTTCATACCGCTCCGAATTGGAGGGAAGGAGTATGTGGCTTCTCCCACCATTGCGGATATTGCAGACGACGGTATACTCGGATTGGATTTTTCGGCGTTGTATGACGCGGTCCTGAATCCGGGTACAGGGGTACTCCTGATAGAGCACCCGTACCGTGCGGTAGAGCAATGTGTGCTCCGACAAGTGTCGACAGTGGCAACGGTGGTCCAAACTGTAAAGATTCCTCCCGGACAGACGTGTGACGTGCTGGTCCGAAGCAAGGGGCTTAGGAGAGAGGAAGAGGCAGTTGTGGAGCCGGATGTGGCCATGTTGGGTAGTATCGGTTTGACGGGCATGGACACCCTGGTGGGTGATGGTGCTTGGACCGTTGTGCCGGTTTCTAACCCCGGGTTGGAACCGAAGTATCTAAGGAAAGATACAATACTGGGGAAGGTGTTCACCAGTGAGGCAGTGATGCCTGCTGGACAGGTGAGCATGAAGGGTGACCCTTCTCCGACCGTTCTGAGTGAGGGACTTGAGAAAATGATCTCCGAAACGGATTTGACGGATCGGAGGGATCTCGATTCCCTAAGGAGGCTGGTAGTGAAGTATCAGGATGCATGGCAGGTGGAGGGGGAGCCTTTGGGCCGAACCGACAAAGTGTTGCATTCTATCAATACGGGTGATGCACAGCCTTTCAAGATGCCTTACCGACGCTTGCCTTTGGGTAAGAAAGCGGTGGTAGAGGAACAAGTGAAGACCATGTTGGAAC
Organism: Harmothoe impar; assembly: GCA_947462335.1. NCBI lineage: Eukaryota > Metazoa > Annelida > Polychaeta > Phyllodocida > Polynoidae > Harmothoe > Harmothoe impar. The sequence continues at coordinate 60,986,857 of OX381721.1, read as the reverse complement.
AGAAGGTGATCGTGCCTAGCACTAGCCCCTGGTCCAGCCCGGTCCAGATGGTTACTAAGAAGGACGGGTCTATCCGATTTTGTATCGACTATAGGCGCCTGAATGGGGTAACCAAGAAAAATGCATATCCTCTCCCCCGGATTGATGAGACTCTGGACTCCTTGGGTGGGAACCAATGGTTCTGCACCCTGGATTTGCAGTCCGGATATTGGCAGATCGGAATGAAGGAGGAGGATAAGGAGAAAACGGCTTTTACAAGTCACATTGGACTGTATCAGTTTGAGCTGATGCCCTTCGGGTTGTGCAACGCCCCGGCCACTTTTGAGGCTATGATGGAAACTCTTCTGAGTGATCTGTTGTGGCGCAAATGTTTGGTATACTTGGATGATGTTATTGTCTTTGGCAAGACTTTTGAAGAGTGTGCGTTGAACCTCGGAGAGGTTTTGGAACGAATTCGGTCCAATGGCTTGACATTAAAGCCGAAGAAATGTGAACTTTTTTGGAAGTCCATGGTCTATTTGGGCCGGATCATCTCCACCGAAGGTGTGCAGGCTGATCCGGCTAAGTTGGAGACTGTGGAGACTTGGGAAGTTCCAAAAGGACCAAAGGATATCAGATCCTTTTTAGGGTTCTGTTCCTATTACAGGGACTTCATCCCCGGATTCTCTAGGGTGTCTCAGCCATTACAACGGTTGAGCCATTGGACTCCGGGGAGGAAAAAAGAACCCTTCCCATGGGGGATGGAACAGAATGAAGCCTTCAAAGAGATTAAGGCGTTGTTCCGAACCACCCCGGTGCTGAGATACCCTACGGAGAAGGGGCATTTCATCCTTGACACTGATGCGAGCAATGAGAGCATCGGGGCCGCATTGTCCCAAATCCAGGACGGAGTAGAGGTCCCGCTGGCGTTCGCTAGTAACAGTATGAACAAGGCACAGAGAAATTATTGTACTACCAAGCGAGAGCTGCTCGCAGTCGTGGTGTACACGAAGAAGTTTCGGCACTTCTTATATGGAGGAAATTTCACACTCCGTACCGATCATTCGGCCTTGAGATGGCTCCTTAATTTTAAGGACGCCGAGGGAATGATTGGTCGGTGGTTGAATCACCTCAGCGAGTTCGGACTGGAAAACTCTCATATCCAGCACCGAGCAGGCACGAAGCATATTAATGCTGACTGTCTGAGTAGACGTCCGGTACGCCGTTGTGTGCGTCCGGAGTGTGGGGATTGTGGTGCTCACAATGCTGTGGTAGCGAGTGTGCGTTTGCCTTATGATGGGTTGTTGCAAAACCTGTTGGATTGGTCCACCGACACTATAAGGACGTACCAGATGGCCGATCCTACCATAGCACGACTGAGGGAGCTTGTCCCTACTGGGGTCTGTCCAGTGAGACCCGAAATATCACTGGAAAACCGTGAAATGCGACGTTTCTTGGCTCAGTTCCACGAACTGGAGGTCCGAGACTCGTTGTTGTGCAGGTGGAAGACTTGTCCCGGAAAGCGGAGGGTGTTACAAATGGTAATCCCTGCTGCTATGAGGAAAGACATCCTGTACTACTGCCACGGCCATTCCACTAGTGGGCATTTCGGAAAGAAACGCTCGTTGGAAAGGCTGAGTCGGAGATACTACTGGCCCGGCATGTCAGGCGACCTTTTAAGGTGGATCGAGACCTGTCCGGCCTGTTGTTTAGGCAAACCTGGTCCTGGATTAGGAAAATTGCCACTGCAACAAGAGCTATTCGGAGTGAGATTTGCTCGAATAGCTGTGGACATTATCAGTGGAGTTAAACCAACTCCAAAAGGTAATACGTGTATGATGGTGGTCTCGGACTACTATACGAAATACACCCGAGTGTACCCACTCGAGGATCATACCGCTGCTACTTGTGCGGAAGCATTGGTGAAGGGGTGGATCCTCCATTTGGGGGCTCCTTTGATGTTACATAGCGATCAAGGGAGAGAATTTGAGTCGAAACTATGGACAGCTATGTGCCATCAGTTGGCTATATGCAAAACTCGGACCAATCCGTACCGACCACAGTCCGACGGGCAGGTGGAGCGGTTCAATCGGACCTTGATCCAGGTTTTGAAGCCATTAGTGAACTCCCATATGGATGATTGGGATGATCAATGCGAATTTGTGGTGCATGCGTATAACAATACGGTCCACACTTCGACAAATTGCACACCGAACCTCTTGGTGTTCGGAGAGGACTTGATCATGCCGGCGGATTTGGTATTCGGTGTGGTAGGGATCAGTCCGGAAGCACCATGTACGGTGCTATTTGTGGAATCTCTACGAGAGAGGTTCAAATTCGCCTACGAAACAGTTAGGGCTCATTTGCTCAAAGCTGCGAATTGGCAGAAGGTGGGTTATGACACCGGATTGAAGTTGCGACGATTCGTAGTGGGGGATAGAGTGATCCGCCTACACGAACCGCTCTGCAACGTCAAACTGGCGAATAACTGGGATGGACCACACACTGTGGTTAAATGTATCAGTCAAACGACTGTGTTGATTCAGTCTGAAGCAGGACGCATCCGGACGAGCCATGTGGCTCGGTTGCGTGCTTGGGCTGGAAGGGAGCTCACCCCGGAAACGGAGGTGGAGAAGGGAACTTCGGACGCTAAATTTGTACCTTTGGAGGGGGTGTCAGTGGATACCCCTAAGAGAGTGGTACAAAAGAAGCTCCGGAAGACCGTGAAAAAGAAAGTCTCGGCAGGCGAAGGAAGAAGGGCACGGAAAACTCAAATCAAGGCTGGAGTTTTAGTTAAGAACGAGTGTCCTTCGGCCAGGTTACGAGAGGTGGACGGGAAACCCGTTCGGCGAAGCCCAAGGCTGTTGGCTAGAGGGGCTGTAACCTAGCTTGTTTACACAACGAGTGTGGTGTCCTGTGTTGTCCTATATGTTATATGTATGTTACCAACAGGGGCGCTCAAAGTCAATATGAAAAGAATGTAAGAGTGCTCCCCGAGGGTGGTGGACGGATAATCCGGTGGGGTAATCTTCGATTTCCCATAAATATCCACTAATACTCCTGATGAGCTCTTTATTCGAAGTATATTTTGACTTTTGTGAGCCGCCTACGTAGCAGTGTGATCCCCCGAGCCCGAGCTGCGGGCGGGAAAGGTCGTGACCTGATTAAACAGTAATTGGGTCACACCGGGTAACGGGATCGCGTCCAATCACGCGAGACGCTGCGCATGCGCTTTGTTTTAAAAACAAAAGCGAGGGAACGCCATATTGATTTTGGGCTCGCCCCGGTCAATAGCGGTGTTGGTCGGCAGCGTGGAAGTTGGTGTTTTGGGCGGCTAGAAGAGGAGAAAAGTCAGTAAAAGAGTTGTAAGCAGTGAGTACTCTTTCCTGGTGCGTCTGAGACAAAGAGGGAGACGGGGAACTAGTGTTTTCCCCGTCAAAACTCCCGTCGAAAGACACTTTGACGAAGTGAGGATGGCCGAGCAACAGCTCCGTCAATCCGAACTTTCCGGACACTCCGAGGTGGCATCCGCCACCGAGGAGGCAATGGATGCTCAGAGCCCTAGTGGTGATGAGTTGAGCCAGACACTGTCGGAACTCCGTGTAGATCCGGCCGTGTCCCCGATCCGAAAGTCCCCGTCGCCGGACGGCAGCGAGGACTCCGGAGTGCTGCAAGGACTCGCCTACACCCAGGTAGCGGTGGATCCTTCCGAGACGACTGCACGTCCCTCCCGGATATGCAGTCTCAGCATATCACCAAACCTCCAGAAGACGGTTGCTCGCAAACTGTCTATGGGGAGTGGAAGTGATTCCGACACTTCACGTCCGAGGACGCGCGGTGGGAAGGGTGCTACCCGAGATCGGTCCAAGTCGGCCGATACTAAGGCTAGCACTAAGGCTATCAAACACTCTGGTGTGGGAAAGAAGCCTCCGGGAAAGGACGAGCCTAAAAAGCCCGCTCTGAAGAAGGAAAGTACTGCGAGTACAAAGAAGCCGGGTTCCAAGGCTGCCACTGCAGCGGCCTCCAAGGATCCGAAGACGGTGGACCCCAAGGCTCCTGCTACGAAGGCGCCTAAGGGTCAAAAGAAAGCTGATCCGAAGCCTGGAGCTAAGGACCAGCCAGGGAAGGGGCCGACGTCTGACAGCACTAAAACTGTCAAGACTCCGGGTCCCGGTAAGTCCAACCTACCGATCCCGGCCAAGGGGAAAGGTAGTGGGAAGGCAGTTGTAACAACAGCTGCTCCGACCTCAGCCGTTGACGTGTTGTCCTTCTCGCGAGGGTTAGACAACAGCTCAGCAGTAGCTGCTACAGCCGCTGCGATGGCTGGTACGAAAGGACATGGGGGAGCCCGTCCGAAAACGGTAGTTCCCCCCGAGGCACCTCGGACCGAGGAAGCTATGGATACAGCATCCGCAGCCCATACGGTCCAGGTAGTGCAGGATGTGCTGTCTGGCATCACATTCAACCTCCCGACTCCCCTGGAGCCAAGGAAGGAGGTACCCGTTCGGGTGGAGTTACCTCCTCCAAAAGAGGTACCCGTCCGAGTGGATACTCCTCCACAGTCTACCGAGCCTGCTCTGGAACCATCCAATACCATGGATATTTCAGAGGAAGCCGGGAAACTGGATCAGGCTGCAGGTGGTGGTCCGACTGGATCGGGGGTGCAAATCCTCGCTCCACATCGGCATGACGCATGGGATAAGGAGGAAGCCGACGTCCCATCCCTGCTCCGAGGTGCTATCATCGACCAGATGAGCGCCACAGAGGTCAGATCCTTCGATCTGATCCAAATGCGAACCTTCCGGGGGCTGGACGAGTTGTCTGCCAGGTTCCCGGCTTGGTTCCCAGATCGCCTAACGGCGGCCATGGAGGATCTTAGCAAACAGTCAGAGACAGCTCGCTTAGTTGCTGAGACCGAGGGACGTCCCGAACTTATCGCGGTCTTGGAGTACGACCTGCAAACTGCAGCGGAATTCAAGACCGTGCATAGCCGGCGGGAGAAGAGGAGACTTCTGACGCCAGCAATGAAGCTGGCTCGGAGTATGGAACAGAAGACCAAAGAGTCCATTCTGGATGCCACTCTGGAGGGTGAAATGATCCAACAGAACACGGCCGCGGCTAGGTCTGCAGACACTAGTCAAATGGAAAAGGCCAATCGGAGGGACCAATACCTACGAGAGACCATCAAGGTAACCTCTCGGAAGGGGGGTCGATCCGACGAGGAGGTAGAAGCGGTTCTGAAGGGATTGGATGAAAATTCTCTCCCGGACGACGAACTTCAGGTTCTGGTCCGGAATGCACTCCGAGCCAATGCTGCAAGTGGGTTTAAATATTTTAAACCCATGTGTGTGAATGACTGTGTCAAGGACAAGCGGGCCTCACACATTCCGGAAGAGGTGGGTCCTGACGGTCTCTCCGATGACGAGGAGTGGATTAAGACCGATCCACTCGAGAAGTCGGTACAGTTGTACCACTTTGAGCTCCTGGACAAGGTTCGCAATGGTAGTACCAAATACCATTCAATCTTCCAGAAAGCTAAGTTGGCATGGGCTATGTCTAGATGGCATCCATTTAGCAAGTGCCCCTTTGAGCCTTGTCTGAACATCGACGAGACACTGGAAACGCCCCGAACTTGGCCTAGCAAGGTCCGGTACGCAAGGCATGTTACCCGCTTTCATTTGCGTCACTACATGCGGTATGACTGCTTGAGTGTGGGTCCAAAGCAGAGCAAGGGTTGTCCGAATGGTGGCTGGTTCTACACTAGAGCCGATATCATCAGGCATCTTGCTAAGCAGCACGGGTTGGCTCTGGATGTCGCAGCGGAACGCATCCAGACAGCCCATCAGGAAGTCTACGCCCACTTCCCTCCAGTAGTGGGCCGAAATGAGAATCTCGAGGTGGATTTTGGCACCAACGAGAGAGGAAAGGTCCGGGTGTTTTACAAGGTAAACCCGGACGGCAACTACAACCGGGTTCCGGAGGGTGAGCTCTTCGATGAATTCGAGGAGTACCAGAAGCGTACCAGCACGCGAAAGGTGCGGCACGCTCAGAAGAGACCTAGTGGGTCTTCCGAGCAGGCCAACTCTAAGAAGGCCAAAACGGATGAAAGGAAATCCGTTATGGAGAAGGCGGATCCGGGCTATAAAGGACCGGCATTCACCTCTCACACGACTGACTGGAAAAAGGGTCCCCAGGGCAGGCCACCTCGGTCTGATCCGGAGGATCCGAACTCCAGCACGATGGGGTCCTTCGCAGAGGAGTTCCCCGAAAATAACATGGTTCCGGGTGATGAGTCGCAGACTCTAACCCAGACCGGTAAGACCAAGGCTCCGGCAAAGAAAACGCCGAAGCCAGTTCAGACCCCGGATCTCCCACCCGAGACCGCAAAGGAGGGGCGTCTAGTCTTGCGACTGAACAGCCCTCCTTCGTTCCCTCCCGCCGACTTCACTTCCTATGAAGCCGGACAGGAGGCCTTCGGTCAATGGCAAGACAATTTTCATCGGTTGCTTGCTGGCCTGAGTCAGGAGGTGGCGATGTTGTCGTTAAACACGGTGCATCATCTCCATCAGAGGGAGGTCGCTACCCAGAAGGCAGCGGCTGCGGAGTCCGTACAGGGAGAGCGTGAAAACGCTCGGACTGAACGATGTGCTGCTAAAACCGAAAGGAAGAAGCAGAAGCTGGCAGTTAAGAACGCCGAGGAAAAGCTGGACCACGAACGTCGTCGGTTCCGGGACTGCTTCGCGCATGAAATGCACGAGTGGGATGGAACTCGGGCTCAAATCGAGCTCTGGCTCCAGGAGCTGACTCTGGCGGAAGCGGCGTAGGACTCCGAGGAGGAAGAGGAGCCGGCTCAACCTGGTTCCGGAGACGAGTCGGGCTAGATCATCCTATTCTAGGAGCCGATTAGGAGAAAAGGGGGGGTATCCTAAATATACCAACCCTACAAGCAAAACCCTTAGGAAGGGTTTAGGAGTGTCCGGACAGAGGAACGCGGCAGGCTGGCTACGCAAGGATCCAGTCTGCCAGGTGGTACTGACGGAGGAGGACAAGGAGATCCGGAAGGGACGCTGAACTCGGGACTGGAGCACTTTACCAACATGGATCCGATACAGGATGTTTTTTTTTATATATAAACTATGGATATCAGGACCGAGTGCTCCTAATTATAAGTCCGAAGATCGCCTGGAGGCAGGACTATTTTTTTCTCTCTATTTATCACCTAAAAAGCTCCCGAGCATGAGCTATGAACTTTCTCGTTCCGGTGAGTAGGAGCTGAACGAAGTAGGTTCTGAAAGCCGGGCGGAATGCAACACCATCAACAGAGGATCCGGATCTTCGCTACACGTATGATGTCTTTTTGTAATAATACTTTAATATGTCTTTAAAACTTTAAAAGAAGTGGTATTGTTTATCACTTATAAGTATTATTCGTTACGAGTTTAATTAGCTCGGGGTCCTGAAGGGACGAAATTTTTTTACTGTGATATTGTACTTTTTCAAGTGTTTGTATACTATATGTATAGATTAACTCCATCTATCCTAGGGAATGGGGCGTAATTGTCATTACGGTCTATATGTGTAGAAATGTGTGTAATTAATACCTTTTTGTGTTCAACAGTATACGTCATATTGTTTGTAAGGTATAACTTTAATGAACCCCTAAGGTGGTATTTATAAGATAATGCCAGTCCGAAGTGTTTTCGGACTTTAACCTTAATTAATTTTTTACCTCCCGGTTATTATCTGGTAGGGGGTAGTGTAGGGGCTAGGGTTATACGGGTATGTTATATGACGAGTGCTGTTGGATGTTGTGTTGCGAGCTCAGTCCGAACCCTTCAGTCCGACGGTAGGTGGCAGCACCTACCCCGGGCTTGGGGTATGGACAGAGGTCGCTATAGGCTTCCGGTCTGCGTGTGCGCGCGCAGGCTGGCTGCCTATATATACCCAGCATCTGGCGGTACTCGTCGGTTACTCTGAGCCACGCTGGCAAGGAGACCCTGTGATCAATACGGCTGATTAGCCTACTGACCCGTTCCGAACTCTATAGGGAGTTCGCACACATAGATACTGCTTGTCTAGGTTCTCTGAATAAACCTGATTTGCAACCTGTAACACTTGATCCGAACTGTGTCGACTTTGTTCTTTAATTGATACTCTACCAATATCATAAAGAGACAAAGTATCGTTTATTACACAATCTTTCACTTTCAATTTTCAGCTAAACGTGAACCCTTCAGAAGTGGCGCCTGACATCAGTCTGCCACTTGACATCATCATCGGGAACGTTCCCCTCAGGGACAACTTTGATGACTTTCACCAACTGGCGTCCAAGGCCAACGTGTACGCAGCTCCCCCCACACTGCTGGTGGCTGAACGTGGGTCTCCCCCAATGTACGAGGACTCACAGAGAACTGCAGCCGCACCCATAGCACCATTCCTACCCGACTGTCGTAAGTCTGTTTGTATGTAACCATGGCTACACCTATAGCACCATTCCTACCCGACTGTCGTAAGTCTGTTTGTATGTAACCATGGCTACACCCATAGCACCATTCCTACCCGACTGTCGTAAGTCTGTTTGTATGTAACCATGGTTACACCCATAGCACCATTCCTACCCGACTGTCGTAAGTCTGTTTGTATGTAACCATGGTTACACCCATCGCACCATTCCTACCCGACTGTCGTAAGTCTGTTTGTATGTAACCATGGCTACACCCATAGCACCATTCCTACCCGACTGTCGTAAGTCTGTTTGTATGTAACCATGGTTACAACCATAGTACCATTCCTACCCGACTGTCGTAAGTCTGTTTGTATGTAACCATGGCTACACCCATAGCACCATTCCTACCCGACTGTCGTAAGTCTGTTTGTATGTAACCATGGTTACACCCATAGCACCATTCCTACCCGACTGTCGTAAGTCTGTTTGTATGTAACCATGGCTACACCCATAGCACCATTCCTACCCGACTGTCGTAAGTCTGTTTGTATGTAACCATGGCTACACCCATAGCACCATTCCTACCCGACTGTCGTAAGTCTGTTTGTATGTAACCATGGCTACACCCATAGCACCATTCCTACCCGACTGTCGTAAGTCTGTTTGTATGTAACCATGGCTACACCCATAGCACCATTCCTACCCGACTGTCGTAAGTCTGTTTGTATGTAACCATGGCTACACCCATAGCACCATTCCTACCCGACTGTCGTAAGTCTGTTTGTATGTAACCATGGCTACACCCATAGCACCATTCCTACCCGACTGTCGTAAGTCTGTTTGTATGTAACCATGGCTACACCCATAGCACCATTCCTACCCGACTGTCGTAAGTCTGTTTGTATGTAACCATGGCTACACCCATAGCACCATTCCTACCCGACTGTCGTAAGTCTGTTTGTATGTAACCATGGCTACACCCATAGCACCATTCCTACCCGACTGTCGTAAGTCTGTTTGTATGTAACCATGGCTACACCCATAGCACCATTCCTACCCGACTGTCGTAAGTCTGTTTGTATGTAACCATGGCTACACCCATAGCACCATTCCTACCCGACTGTCGTAAGTCTGTTTGTATGTAACCATGGCTACACCCATAGCACCATTCCTACCCGACTGTCGTAAGTCTGTTTGTATGTAACCATGGCTACACCCATAGCACCATTCCTACCCGACTGTCGTAAGTCTGTTTGTATGTAACCATGGCTACACCCATAGCACCATTCCTACCCGACTGTCCTAAGTGTGTCTGATATTGAAAAAACAATCTCTGGTGTAGAGATTGAGTAGTTTATGCCATTAAGGGAAGCCTATATTTTTTTAATATTATGCGGACTGTCTTAGGCCACTTTGAGGCAACAGCCCCTCACTCTTCCCCCCTCTGTGTAGAGGCAAGGAGATCACCCTTTTTGCCTGGCTGCTCACCATAAGTAAATCTCAAGTAACCTCACCTTAGGTAAGTAGCCAAGCAGAAAGGGTAATCCATGTACACCTGCATCATACCCCAGGAATATGTTAAAAGAACAATACGTGGTTATGTTTCAGCGCCCCCTACCTACCACGAGTCTGTGTTTGGTGCATCTCGTCTCAAGGACAAAGACGACAAGGAGGAGGAGCAAGTCCTCAAGTACGCACCCCTCTACCTCACCTATCACTATGACGACACGCCGTTTGAGCTTGCTATAGATGAATAGATGCCATCTACCGTAAAACCTAACGTATAAGCCTTGGCTTGGAGGCAAGTCAGACTCAGCTTTCTTTTGATGCCAAAGATGCCTAGATAGGGTGCAGCCTATATGGGTACTCCAGTACCAAATAGACAATTTTCAGACACCCTCTGCAGCTTATATAACCTGTCAGAGTTAGAGGCGCGGCTTATGGCTGTGTCTCACAAACTTGGGCAAATGATTTTGTCTCTGACCGGGTGCCGTCTCTGACCAGATGCCGTCTCTAACCAAGAGCCATCTCTGACCGGACGTCACTTTGGGAGTTCAGCTATCTTCTACCAACAGTAGGAGGCTAATTAAAATTAAATTGCATAAAATGCCATATACATTTTTACAAATCGTTATATATAAAAGTATAGGTTAGAAAATTATAAAAAAAACATTTTCTGACACCAGGTCAGAGACTGCATCCGGTCAGAGATGGCACCTGGTCGACGCCTTATACGTGAGTTTGGCTTATATGTGAGGTTTGACGGTAGGCAACCAGCAGGCAATGCTGGGCGGACAGAGGGACAAGGGTTTATCCATAGCCAGGGTCTGAACACTTGAAGGGCATTAATGTATCATGTTGGGGGAGTGCTGGTGCAGGGTTGACATGATGACAGAATCTGGAACATGATGCAGCCTTTAAGGTGGGTCAATCTGATGCCAATTTCAAAAGGGATTCTCTAGAGAGAGAACATTAAAACCTATATCCCGAGAGAGTTATATAGAAATGTAGCTACTTAATACTATTTTATGTACATATGTGGCAAAACACTATATACTCCTATTATATGAAACATTGACTATTGGCTTGAATATCTCAGAAAACAGCTCGGTACCCTCCTATTTTCTCAGCTTTGTTGGAAAGTGTATGTCATTATGGTCTTATGGCAAAAATCTGATGAAATCTAGCTATTTTTACACCAAGGGATTGACCCACCTTAAAGGGTAGGACCTACTGAAAAAACATAGGGCTACAAGGTGCAGGTCTATCCATCAGGGGTGTATTCGCGCATCATGACAATCCTTCAGGAGTGTCTCAACCCTGTAGGGTGGTTACTTACAGTGCTTGAATTAAGGGTGCTGGGTCCACCTGTTAACAATAGGAGCACTCAATACATGCAGTGTTACATATGATTGCCTTGATCTCCACACATTAATATATACATAAAACCATGAGTATTAGGGCCCAGAATAGTTGGAAGTATTTTATTTTCATATAGAGCATGTGTAAACCTAACAGCATTTACAATCCATTAAGGCAGACCTTTCATCAGCCAGCGGGAACCGATTGTTTAAAGTTTACGCATGTCGAAAAAAATATCATTTCAAAAGGAATTTAGAAAGAGGGTATGTGCCAAAATCAAGAATAACACATTTTGTTAACATATTTTGTTTAAGTGTCTTTTAGGGTATAATGAATAAAATGATTTAAAATGTACCTAGTTTGTGCCTTGATCTGCCCCAAGCACATTTTGCGGTGCTTTATCAATTTTTTAATTACAAAGTTGTATTCTTGCTATTTATACCATTGTGTTCAACCTTAGAACATATTATCTGATACACAGTACTAGTCACCTGAAGTATACCATTTTTGGATATTCGATATTCTATTCTCAGAGATAATTCTCAGAGCTTCATATATGCATATTCACATAGATAGATAGTACCACCATATATTTTGGACATTTTGTCTGTGTATTGTAGATGTATGGTATCACCATCCAGTTTAGATACTTGCTTTTGTTTTACATACATAATTTATGATATATGGTATTCCAGCTAACAAAAAAACGTTATTTTACGTCAAAATAATGCTATTTGTTTACTGGGATTGTTATGCACTTTGGACATTAGTGTATTGTTGTGTGTGCATTGTTTTGTTGAGTAACATTCAAAACAATAAATTCACATCCAATGTTACATGCCTTGAAATGTCGTTCCATTACAATTAGATCATATATGTGTTATTTTCATTTTCTTTTCGGAAGGGAGGGGGTGCCAATGTTGCATGTCAAATTTAAGAAATGGCCATGTCACCTGTCACTAGAAAGCACTAGCCCAGGCGAGTATGACTAAATACATGCCAAAATTCATTGTTTAAGTCTTCAATTTTTTTGAGGGTATGGAAATAGCCCATTTTGACTTTTTCTTCATAAAAAGAGGATCGGAATTTCTCAACTTGACCCTATCAAATGGTACCAAATCAACTTCTGACTCTTCTATCTCCAATTAATCCATGTCACACTCACCATAGGGATTTAGAATATGTCATTAGGTTTGTGATATCTTGAGAATTAAAGAAATGGGAGCGTTTTTAGTTTGGTAGGAATTTAACAGAATAGCCATAGGGCGTCGGCCACCGACCCCGCAAGTAGCAATCACATTGTGAGTTTTTGGGCACACTTTTACTAGTCTCATCATAAAACCGTTTATGGTCATAGAAAGCACTAGCCCAGGCGAGTATGACTAAATACATGTCAAAATTCATTGTTTAAGTCTTCAATTTTTTTGGAGGGCATGGAAATAGCCCATTTTGACTTTTTTTCATTTCATAAAAGGACGATTGGAATTTCTCAACTTGGCCCTATCAATTGTTACCATATCAACTGACTCTTCCATTCCTAAATCTTACATGTCAAATTTTACAAATCGACAATAACTTTATTGCTAAGGTTAAAAGTTTCTGTTACTTGGGTGTCACCCTAGATGAGAATTTATCTATGAAAACCCATATGGCGGGTATAAGGAAAAAATGTGGCTTTAAAGCTAAAAGAACTCACAGGATTAGGGACTTCATTGACAATAATACATGTCTAGAGATTTATAAATATTGTACACTTCCCTCTTTAGAGTACTGTAGCTTCATGTTAGACAGTGCCACTCAAAATGATGTAAAGAGTTTACAAACCATACAGAATAGGTGTCTTAGGTCTAGTCTACACATTAGAAATCCTAGAGATATCACCCAAGACGACTTACATGATCAATGTGATATGCCTAGACTAGTTAAACGCCGAGACTGTCAACTGCTGATGTACATGTTCAAATTATCCAAACATGAGAATAACATAATACTCATTGAAAATCCTAGGACACGAGCTGAGAAAAAGATTAGGTTCAAATTGGTTAGATCAAAATTGCACATGGTAAAAAAATCACCAATGCACAGAGGAACCATTCTATGGAACTCCCTTGATTTGGCTATACAAAAAACTGAATGTAGTAAGAAGTTCAAGAGTATTATTGAAAAAATGGATTTTACCCAGGTCAAATTAAGACACAACAATCTTTTATGATTACAGCCAATAGAGTAAGTACATGTGCACAAGCACTGCTACTCATCCATGATATTTCTATTTCTATTATTTTTCCGGTAAGTCCAGTGCATCAGCACTGCTACCCTTACATCTGATAATCACTTACATTTGTCATTGCCCATAGGTAAGTCCAGTGCACCAGCACTGCTACCTCCAAGCCGACATTAAATTTCTCTGTTTTTTTTTTTTTCTGTTTGTAAGATCTTTTCAAACTGTTATTTAATTCTTCTTCCTAGACATATTGCCATATGATAAGTACAGTGCACCAGCACTGCTATCAAATAACGAAATATACAAAACCACAACACAAGAAGATGCGAAGCATGGATTATTATCATTACTATTATGCATTTTATTATTATCACTAGCAGTATCATTATTTGCACATAACTGGAGTTTAACCAACACTCCATCTCCTACATATTCTCTCATGCCTTATACAAAAATGTACAACAAGATATTACAGCTCATGACTTAATGCCGCTACAGCTGACCTTGTTTGGAAAGCCATCCTAACATAATGTGTATTTATATGTAGTATATATATATGTACATATTAGTTTTTCAACCTTTGAAAATCGCAGTGTAAACCGTGACTATTGATTGAATAAAAATCTTACTATCTTACTATCTTACTACTATCTAGGAGGACATAGGACGAGTTGGAAAAGGGCCTTACATTAGCATAATGCAGGGCCTCATACAGCCATAATGCACTGTGCTGCCACCTGGGGCAGACCTGTGGCACTACTGCAGTGCCGTTTTTTGCCACTAGAGGTCGCCACAGGTGGCGAGGCAAGGAGCGGCCCTTGTCTCTCCTCCAGTGTACTCTGTAGCTCCATGTCAAGGTTTTACGGGAGTCATAATCCGAAAATGAACACCCCAATACACATGGCCGTCAAAATAAAGCAAAAATGAATTCTTCTCCGATTTAGAACAGTCCATTTTAGAATAGTCCATTTTCATCAAAATTTCATCAGCTCTTTGATTCTTAACATGTATAAGCCATGAAGTGAGTAGACCCTGCTTTTCACGGACATCGCAGTACTCGGAAATTCCACTTTTAGACCCATCTCTACCCTGTAACACCCCTACTGGCAGAGTAAATCATCCCTCCTTAATTTTGCTACTTGTCTGCAGGTAGACAGCTGTCTTGGCCTGAAAAATGTCAAAGAATACCCAGACAAGCAATCACCACCTGCTGTGCCTTCTGCTTGAAAGCAGTCTCACACTGAAGGCAGCTGTGAATATTGTCAATATTATAACAATTATTGCAAGGTCGCTCTACCACAAGGCCATGCCCACACATGGAATCCCATCATTACACACCGTAACACTAATAGTGGCACCCCCTAATACTGTGCCCCTAATAGATTTAAGGAGAATCGAGACATTATCCACCAACCAGTAAAGGCCTGCCCCTTCACTGTGGACCCCTGTGGTACGCAAGTCTAATTCACCCTGACCACACCAGGGGCAGGCACTGCATCATCCATTGTAGGTCTCGAGCAACCAAACAGTTTGGTTACATATCTTTTAATACTATAATTATTACTATTGTTTTCTTTTTCAAAGTGAAAGACGTTTTCAGGTGAGGACAGCTGCCAACTGTTGGTACACTGAAATGAATATCTGTTCATGTTAAGTAAGAAAAGCGGACGCATTGGCTAGTTTTATAGGTTTAATATAAAATCACACCGGTTTCACCATGTGTGCACCCTAAGCAACAGTTACTAAGCAACAGTACACTTCCACTTTTTAACCTTGGAATTAACATCAGCAATGTCAAATGTAGGTCTTTAGTATCTATACTGGGGCATGATATTATCCATTCCTACTGTAGGTCTTTAGTATCTATACTGGGGCATGATATTATCCATTTCTACTGTAGGTCTTTAGTATCTATACTGGGGCATGATATTATCCATTTCTACTGTAGGTCTTTAGGATCTATACTGGGGCATGATATTATCCATTTCTACTATATCAACCCTAATTGATTAACACCTTTATTTCATGCCTGATACAAGAATTACTACAAGTTAGTAGTAGAAATGTTGTATACCATACTCCTATTGAATACAATGCTTTTCATTTCATCTTCACGGTCTTTGACATTATCGAGCCTCGTTCTGAATTTAGGAAGATGCCAAGATGGTGATACATAGTCCTTTTATTTATGTTTTAATTACTTCTATGTCTCTTTGATATATCTAACATGGGTAACAGTTTTGCTTTGAATACTCTAACCAGCAAAACCCATTTATTGATTAAGACTCCTTTTATACATGTTGAATATGAACATACATGTAAGATAAACAGTAACTAGATAACATTTTTTGCTGTAGTGGACTGGTAGAGGAATACACACAAACAATGGTTTTCACCTCAATAACAGTTAATATCAGAAGCCCAGCCATTCCCCCTCAAAAGGTTGGTCTATGGATTTTGCACACAATTCATCCTTCTTGGAAATGCAAATTCATTTTAGTTTGCACATTATATTGTAAGCAAAGAACTCCATTAGACACAAAAAGAAATCTTGGTTGAATTACTTATCAAACTTGCTCCCTCACAGTCCACCTTATTTTGGAAAGTGAAACCATGGTGAAACCCATAGACCAACTCTTTGTCTGTGTGGCCTCAAGTAGCAGGTAACTTTATAGTAGCATCAGTACAGAATATATGGCAGGTTTACAAAACATGTAAGGGCATCACAAGTACTTGTACATACGGAAAATATAGTATGACACAGTGTCAGCAGAAAGGAAGCTTAACTAGTTTCAATCACCAACCACTAATGGTTTATGTATACAGTGGTATCAGATATAACGGTTTTCACTCATATTAGCATTAGCATAGCAATTGACTAAAAGCATTAATACCCCCCCCCCCCTTCAATTATAAAATAAACATATTCATTTCAAACAAATGTTACAATTTCTATGTTCACAGCTGAACAAAATAAAACTGTAAAGAAACTTACTGGTATATAATTCTCGTCTCCATTGTTCACACAGTTGAAGCTATGCATCTTTAAGCACTTTGGGTGAATTCCCAGAAAATAAAGTAAAAGGGTGAACCAAGCTACAGTTTTAATCATTGTAGGATGATCATATTGAGGTTCTCTCCTTTAAACAAAAAAAAAAGTAAATTGAGTTACTGTAAACAATTATAAAGTCAATATGTATACAAACACCGGGATACAAACAGACTACTTCATAAAGCCCCTGTAAAGTGAAGCATGGCACAATCTCTGCAAGCAATAAAAGCCACTGGTATGCCGAGAACAACTGCACATGAAGTCATACAGTCTATTTACTATGAAGCATGCAAGACATTGTCTATCTACACGCAGTAGAGATATAGTCTGTATATAATGTGTTGAAGCAAATCTCTGCAGAAGTAGTATGATTAAAGCTGGTTTCCTTTCAATGACTCTCTAGTGTCCCCTCTGTCTGCGTGCTATACATATTGCCCACACTTAACCATTTCAGTGCAGCTTAGTCTTTTAATGTGCACAGTAGTACCCTTTAATCAAGAGTAATGAACATGAACATTACTGCAGCATGCAGTCCTTAAATGGTTTTCTGTGACAGTTTTTCATATGTGGATAAAGTGAGTGTATGGACACTTTCTGAAAGGTTAGTTATCATCAGCAAACACATTTTTGCAGACAGTAAGGGACAAGAGACCTCCCCATATATGTACAATCCTTCCACTTGTTCCTGTCAAGGCGCAGATGAAGCGGTCAGAGCTTCCTATACGCTGACATTTCTGTCACCCGGCACAGGTGAGGCAATGTCAGTGTATCCACCCTCTGACTCTGTATGGGTTAAGTGTGACTCTACTACTTTGTTGATGTCAGTGTACCTCCCCTCTGCGCTGGCTATCTGTGACTCTACCGTCTTGTCCATATCAGCATACCTCCCCTCTGCGTTGGATAGCTGAGACTCTACTGCCTTTTCCATATCAGCATACCTCCCCTCTGTGTTGGCTAACTGTGGTTCTACCACCTTGCCCATATCAGCGTACCTGCTCTGAGCAGTGGATAATTGTGACTCAGCTCCTTTGTCCATATCAGTGTACTTCCCCTGTACGGTCCTGAGCTGCGACTCTACCGTCCTGTCTATATCGGCAAACCTGCTCTGAGTGTTGGCTAGCTGTGATTCTACCGCCTTGTCCATATCAGCGTACCTGCTCTGAGCGTTGGCTATCTGTGATTCTACTGCCTTGTCCATATCAGCGTACCTGCTCTGAGCGTTGGCTATCTGTGATTCTACTGCCTTGTCCATATCAGCGTACCTGCTCTGAGCGTTGGCTAGCTGTGATTCTACCACCTTGTCCATATCAGCGTACCTGCTCTGAGTGTTGGCTATCTGAGATTCCACCACCTTGTCCATATCAGCGTACCTGCCTGGTACGGGGGCTAGCTGCGCCCCCTTGCCCCCCTTGTTCCTGCGTTTGCCCGGCCCGCCCTCTACGTGCACCATCATGTGCTGCATGACGTTGTTCTTCTGCTTGAAGCCCTTGCCACACACCTGACACTTGTGTGGGGTCTCCCCGGTGTGCACCAGGTAGTGCGTCCTCAGCGCCCCCTTCTGCTTGAAGCCCTTGCCACATTGGCTGCAGGTGTGGGGCCGCTCCCCACTGTGCACCAGCATGTGGGCCGAGATGTTGGACTTCTGCTTGAAGCACTTGCCGCAGACGGGACACTCGTGGGGGCGTTCCCCCGTGTGCACGCGCAGGTGTGCCAGGATGTTGGACTTCTGTTTGAAGGCTTTTCCGCACGTCTCACACTTGTGTGGCCGCTCCCCGGAGTGCACCAGCAGATGCTGCTCCCGCGTGCTCTTCTGACGGAACCCACGCTGGCACAGGGGACACTTGAACGGACGGAAGTCTTTGGGAACTCGGGATAACTCTTCTGTCATTGGTCCTAATTAACAGTTCTTTATCCCTTTAGGGATTGCATGGCGCTAATCTTGTCTGATTTTAACATATAAATAGTGCATTTTGCTCAGAATTCCATCAGCTTTTCATTTCTTGCTTTAGTTAGGCCCTATAACAGAGCGTTACACACTTTACCCGGACATCGCAATTTAAGAATATCCACTTTTTGACCCAATAAACTACTCCATGTCCACTATCTAATATTCTTGCCAACAGTAGACACCTGTCCCTGCCACTTCTGGTCTGTCCACTAGTGGAAACTAATAATAAATCAAAAATCAACACCCCAATACACATGGCTGTCAAAATAAAGCAAAAAAGAATTCTTCTCCGATTTGGACATGTAAATAGTCCATTTTGATCAGAATGTCGTCAGCTCTTTGATTGTCAACATGAATAAGCCCTAAACAGAGTGGAACACACTTTTCGCTGACATCGCGGTACTCGGAAATTGCACTTTTGAGCCCATCTCTACAATGTTAAAAGCCCTATTGGCAGAGTAAACGATTCCTACTCACCTTTGCTACTTGTCTGCCAGCAGTAGACTGCTGTCTTGGCCTGATAACATCAAACAACACCCAGGCAAGCCATCCCAGCCTGATCTGCCTTCTGGCCTCAGATAGGGAATCCCGGGGTCACTGAGTACATTATTAGGGAAAGAAGAACTCTGCAGTAAATACTAGGTGAGTTCTGGGTGGTCAAAATAGTTTGGAAAATCTGCTAAAATTCTGTAAAAAAAAAAAAATGGCCCTCAGCATATCCTGATTGAGATGGCACCTCAAGATGTATGATTATTGCAGGGATAGGCCTATATTTCAATATCTTTTTTAGGTTCGGTCTGAAATGAATTTATTCACTGCATATACAGTCAATTATGGAGGTTCATTACCCTATATGTAAAACGGCATAAATTTGTACCAGCGAACCACCCCATTGAAATAGACTTGAGTGCTAGCTGGGAACAGATAAACCGAAAGAGGCTACATAAAAATATGTATTTTTTTCAAAGTTAACTCGATTTTTCTTCCCAAATTTACTTTCATTAATATTTCCATCCCTTTATAAGTTATAAACGTTCTTCCCATAGGTCCGATTTTCTGAATCTCATTTTATCTAAAGGAAAAACAACATAAATAATACAAATACTCTCGTACATTAGACCTAGCAACAAGAGCCAGAAAAACTTATAAAATTCCGCCATCTTTTGCTGCATCAAAACGGCATGGGATTAACTCATTTATTAAAGTATGGTGGTCGTTTACAGAGTAAATGTTAATTCAATCGTACCCTGTGAGTATAACAATATAATGCATTCAAATGATTGAGAAAATCAAGCTTAAACTTTTGAATCAGCACTCCTCCATAGCAAGATCGAATATCCGCGGCCTGGTGGGTAAGTACGCTTGTAACTATGGTGATATCGTCATGGCCTATAAATTGGCCTATTGGGGCGGTAGAACGCTGCACTGTCTCTTCCTGCGCTAGGTCCGAGTCAACATGTCCGCCCATCCTTTGCAGTGAGAGGGGGGCTATGTGGAAGGGTGGCTCAATAGGGAGGCTAAGTCTCGCGATCAAATGTTGTCGTAATTTTAATTACTGTTGACTTCCTGAGGCTACAAGATGTTGAGCACTAACAACACTCTGTTAGAAAGTCAAACTAACGAGACAATCGTACGACCTCGCTACTTCCTGATGATATGGTGATGCAATGAAGGATGGAGTCACAAGCTGACTTTACTGTCCGTACTCACAATGCCAACCGAGATGTGACACATGGCCACACCCTTTGCTGACAGCTGAGAACTTAGCGGGGGGGATGGTGGTGATGGAGTCTATGAGGTGGACTGGATAGCCCGGGTGACGATGACGACCCTTTGTTGTGGTGCCAGGCTGCTGCACTACTCCAGCAGCTTCATGAGGAGGCGGTACTTGGTGGTCAAGTCCTCATCCTGCTCTGTCTCCACGTGGAAGCGTGACTGGTCCGTGAAGTTCTGAACCACCTGGGGCATTAGGCAATACTGCATACTTTGATCACATGTTGTACGATTAACTGTACGCACATGCACAACAAGGGGTTATTCAAAAAGATATCTATAGTCAAACTATTTGGTTCCACGAGACCTGCACTGAAGGATGCATGCGGTGCCTCCCCCTGGTGTGAAACAAGGGAAGTAGAATTGCCCACCTCAGAGGCCCGAGGTGAAGGTAAATGTGTTTGCTGGTTGGTTGATAATGAGGAAATACATTAAATGCACCTGGACCATGGGGGCCTTGCCAAGGTGGCAGGAATTGGAGGGAATAGCTTTCTGATTATTGTCCAGAGGTGTGTCAGCTCAGTTTGAGTGTCCAATGCTTTTTATTCACCTGCTAATACTAGACGCTTGGCGGCTACGGACCCTTGGCGTTCATTTACTAATAGCTTGACATGAAATCCAGTGTAACAGTCGTGTTCAGGGCGCTTCTGGCTTTGCGTGAGTGGTCGAATTTCTGAAATCGGAGCTTTATTAGGCGCTCTAAAAATCAGAGCAATTTTATTTTTGTAACAGCTCTCATTCAAAAACCGTTTAGCGCACAGACATGGGACTCGGTTATTTGAAAGCCCTCATCCTCTACTTTTGTTTGGCATCAACAACGTGGATTTCCCATCAACACACCATTTTATAGAGAATTTACAAAAATAAAAGTTTCGACTTACGAGTACCCCAGCCGCTACGGACTCTTGCCGCTCATTTACTAATGGTCTGACATAAAATCTAGTACAAGATCCGTGCTCAGAGCGCTTCTGGCTTTGCGTGAGTGGTCGAATTTCTTGAATCCGAGCACTATTAGGCGCTCTAAAAATCAAAGAAGTTTTATTTAATAACCGTTGAAGAAATAAAGAATTTACAATTTAAAAAAAAGACATTCCACCTCTGAGAGCCCGTATCCCAGTGACACACTCTCTAGTACCCACCTGTACATCCCTTTCAGAACTGCATAGTGCTTTATCTTCATGATGCATTATTGTTGCCCTGGCGAGTCACTCACCAGTGCGGCATCGAAGTACCATGCTGACGCTGCGGGGCTGATACACGTTGGCATGATGCACCAACGCAGCGCTGACGAGTCACTCCAAGGGGCTGCGTTGGTGTGTCATGACGGCAAATGTTGACTTTAAGCGACATGCAACAAACCCACACCCTAAGAACTTGGAAGGCAACAATGACGCAGTACTCATGAGGCCAAAAAAAAACAAGAAGTTGTATTCAGGTATCTCAACCAACCCTATCATTTGGCCCTACCCAAATTTTATTCTTATATATTTCCTTTACTTTTTGAAGGCATTTTGGGGTCTTTGCTGCCCCCCAAAAAACTCTGAAATTTTAACTCAATATATTCTAAACTGAAATTATGAGAAAAGGGGAGAAATTTGCTCTCATAATCTTGACTGTTTTTTTCAGTCATGTTACACAACTTCTTATTTTTAGGCCTGACTAAAAATCTCAAGACACCAAAGTAGTCTGCACTAAACGCTTGTTACCTACAGAGATTCTACAGAGCTGGCTGGGGGCTGACTTTTAACTGAAGGGTGGGAACCCTGCTTGGTACTTAAAAAAAAAATTCAAATTAAAAAACCAAAAAATTTAAAATTGATAAAAAAGATGAACTTAAATTTTAATTAAAAATTGACAAAAAAAAAGAATTTAAAAAAAAAGAAAAAAGGTGCTTACAGCCTGGTCTGAGCCTGGTCTGAGCCTGGTCCAGGGGGAACTGTGTTGCTGTGGGCTGTGTAAAAAAAAGTGAAATCATACTTCACTAAAAATCCATTTACAAGCAAAGTTACAAAGATAACAAGACGAAACCAACTGCAAATGCTTTCCCCCGCCCCTGGGCACCCGTACACAGCAATATAGGAACTGGGAAACCATTTCCCGATTTTCTAGAATATTTTTTAAGGTTTGGAGCTTTTTGTTAGCTAGATACAGTTCTTATAAAGATAAAAAGCCACGGATAGCGCCAAAAAAAGCGGCTCGGCGAGCCGGATCAGCTGACCGAAGATGGCGTAGTTGCGATAACCGGGCGACGAACGGCGGGCGATCAAAGATCCGACTTTACCTCAAACACATGATACAAATATGTGGCTGGTTTGGTGAACAGAGCTAGGGTAGAATATGTTAGTTACCTACCAATGGAGCAGGGCTGGTAAGGAGAGAAGAACCACTTTAATGTGGCTAAATGCTGGACTGTTTGTTTGTTGACATCCATGCTCCAGAAACTAGGGAAATCCCCTCCCCTCCTGGTGTGTCTGTCTGCTACCAGGGGGAGTGGCAGTGTTTGCCGCCCAAAGATGGGGCTACCTGGCTGACTGGTCATCTCTGTTGTTGAATGATTGGGGGTAGCATGCACACAGAATGTGTGCTGTATGACTTGCCGAGGCACAGAGTGCTGTAGAGGGGCAGCCTGAAGTGCTGTAGACAACAGGGATGAAGCTGGTGAGGTGGGGAGGCTGTGTGAGAAGGGGTACTGTGATTGGCTGCTGTGGGTGTGGGTACTTGGAGTAGACTGAAAGGGGCGGACTTGGAGTAGGGGTGCAGTGGAAGTGCAGTGAATATTCTTCCTAATCTTTATTAGCTGTAAAAATACTGAGGTACTTTTTAATCCATGTGGTAGGCTAGGTGCATTTGCTATGGATAACTTTCAAATGATCTAGAATTAATTCAGTAAGACCATAGATGGGGATCTATGGGGTGGGTCCCATAGTTTTTGATTTTAGAATGCCCTCCACTCTCTAGGCCAGAGGTTGGGTACCAGCCAGTGAATAGCAACATCTGCTTGGAGAATGGGATTAGGCCCTTCACTGCAGAATGAGTGGGGGGAAATATGGTTGTTGTTGTTGTTGATCTTTGGAAACCTTTGATGCAAGGAGATCACTTGGCAGTTCTCAGGAACCACACTGTGTTCAGGACTGGACCTGGCCAGCCTCACAAGGACCAAGGTGAGTTCTAGGCATTTCCTATTTTTGTGGATGCCATAGATGTGTACTTTTGTGGATGGGTGAGTGAGTGGACTGGGTGGGACCACTAGGCATGTTAACACAAACGATGCGGCCCGGAAATTTGGCGATTTTCAAATCAATGCTGTGCTGTTAATAATCATTTTATTCCTTAATCCTTGGAACTTGGGATGTAGAACAACTTTGTCAATGCCTCCAGCGAGTTACAGCACGATCTGTTGAGTGATCGGCTGTCGGGTGCCGTTCAAACCCGGCACCCCACAGTAAAATCATTTCTGTTTAGAAAATCAAAAGTAAATGTCATCTGAAAGGACTGCTGTTAATAAGTCTTTAAAGAGATTGATCAAGGCTGTGTATCGCACAAATATGAATGAAAATTCAATTCAAAATCAGGGGACTTGTTGTGGATGTATGTTGAAATTCTTTTTAGACGCCCGACCCTCAAATCGGCACTGTCTCCTACTATCCGACTAAAAGGGGTGCAATGGTTTTGCTCCCCTCCCCCACTTGACAGGTGCTGACATCCTCCCCTCCCTTATGCCTATAGGCCTAGGTGTACTGGTAGCCTACTGCCTAACCATTGGACCACATAGGCCTACTTCTGTGTATAAATATAGATTTATAGGCCTATCTGCTAAACAGCAGCCCACTACCTGACCAAATGAACTGGCGAGTCATTTATTGCCACCTTGAGAAGGAGAGGTCATTACGGGAATAGATTGTTCTTCCCAGCGTTGGACCAAGCCTAAGAGACACAGTCAGCTGATCTTAATTTTTCAAGACTGACTCACGCTATGGAACGTCATGGTGGTTTCCATGGTCACCTGGCTATCCAACCTGTGGCTGTGACAGTGGCCAGTCCATAGCTCACGCACCCAAGTTCAAAGTAATACAAATATAGACTATCTATCAATATTACTGTAGGCCGGAAGTAATTCTTACATTTCGTCCTGGTACACTAAAGGCGTTAGTACAGGCCAGAAATAATTCTTACAATAGGTCCTGGTACACCACAAGCCTTAGTATAGGCCAAAAATAATTCTTACACTAGTTTCTGGTACACCCTTGATGTTAGTATAGCCGTGAACCAATTCTTACATGAGGTCCTGGTGTACTACAGGCCTTAGTATAGGCTGTGAGTAATTCCAACATTGGATACTGGTAGACCACATTCATTAGTAAAGGTCAGAAGTAATTCTTACATTCTGCCTTGGAACACTGGAAGCCCTAGATGGGCATAAAGTAATTCTTATATTAGATCACAGAACACCACAATATTAGTGTAGGCCAGAAGTGATTCTCACATTAGGGATTCTTAAATAAGGTCCTCGTACACCACAAGCCTTAGAATCGGCCAGAAGTAGTTCGAACATTAGGTCCTGGTACACCACAAGCATTAGTATAGACTGGAAGGAATTCTTACATTAGGCCCTGGTACACCACAAGCCTTAGTATAGGCCCAAAATAATTCTTACATTAGGTCCTGGTACACCACAAGCCTTAGTATAGGCCCGAAACAATTCTTACATAAGGTCCTGGTACACCACAAGCCTTAGTATAGGCCCGAAACAATTCTTACATAAGGTCCTGGTACACCACAAGCCTTAGTAAAGGCCCAAAATAATTCTTACATTAGGCCCTGGTACACCACAAGCCTTAGTATAGGCCTGAAATAATTCTTACATTAGGTCCTGGTACACCACAAGCCTTAGTATAGGCCCAAAATAATTCTTACATTAGGTCCTGGTACACCACAAGCCTTAGTATAGGCCCGAAACAATTCTTACATAAGGTCCTGGTACACCACAAGCCTTAGTATAGGCCCGAAACAATTCTTACATAAGGTCCTGGTACACCACAAGCCTTAGTAAAGGCCCAAAATAATTCTTACATTAGGCCCTGGTACACCACAAGCCTTAGTATAGGCCTGAAATAATTCTTACATTAGGTCCTGGTACACCACAAGCCTTAGTATAGGCCTGAAACAATTCTTACATTAGGTCCTGGCACACTAGAAGCCTTAGTATAGGCCCGGAACAATTCTTACATTAGGTCCTGGTACACCACAAGCCTTAGTATAGGCCTGAAACAATTCTTACATTAGGCCCTGGTACACCACAAGCCTTAGTATAGGCCCAAAATAGTTTTTACATTAGGCCCTGGTACACCACAAGCCTTAGTAAAGACTATAACGGTAATTCTTACATTTGGCCCTGGAACACTGAAAGCCCTAGATTAGGCCAAAAGTAATTCTTATATTAGATCGTGGAACACCACAATATGAG
Source organism: Harmothoe impar (assembly GCA_947462335.1). Lineage (NCBI taxonomy): Eukaryota > Metazoa > Annelida > Polychaeta > Phyllodocida > Polynoidae > Harmothoe > Harmothoe impar. The sequence continues at coordinate 60,961,109 of OX381721.1, read as the reverse complement.
TGTAGGCCCACAGTGATGTTTGCATTAGATCCTGGTAGACCAAATCTAAATGTGGGCCAGATGTAACCATTAAATTAGGCCCTGGCACACCGCAAGCCTTAGTATATTCAGAAGTAATTCTTACACTAGGTCCAGGTACATGACAAGCCTTAGTATAGGCCAGAAGTACTCCTTATATTAGGATTCTAGTGTAGTGGGACGCTGTACTATTTCTATAGAACCTGATTGAGTTAGTTTGGTTGTGTTTGCTGTGGCATATCCGGGCCGCACTCCTGTCTGGTACCCGGTATGTGAGTAAATAATCTGGCACCTGAGGATTGGTGGAGTGCGACCTGGTAATACGCACCGAGCCGGGACCGCCACGTGTCAACCGACATAACCCGGGTACCCAGGGGTAGACACTAACGCTGGCCCGGGAGCCAATGGCCCGTAATTTTGGGTCCGGGCCCGTAGTTTTCTTCAGAATCACCTTCCCATGGGCCCGGGTGGTATCAATTTTGCTGCCCTATGGCAGCAGCGGTTTTTCAAGGGTATTTCAGATGCTGCCCAGAGGCAGCAGCGGCCCTTAAAGGGTTAACCAAGATAAATCAGGAAAATATAATATGTTTTTTCTCTTTGAAAAAAGTCAAATTTGTTCCCGGGCCCACACCTGAAAATGCGGGCCCATAGATTTCTGGAGCTACGGGCCCGGTTGGCCCACAGCTGAAAAAGTTAGTGTCTACCCCTGGGTACCGTGTCGGCCCGGACAAACCGGTTTCAGGTTACCCGGAGTTCCTCGGGAACTAAAGTGTTTACGAGTAATGGAGTGGAGTTACATAAGTCTCGGTATATAAACCCATGGGTTCTTCGACTCGAGGACTCTGTCTTGATGTGCACTTCGGCCAGCTTGACTATTCCTCAGCAGAGATTCCTAGAACTCTGTTGTACTTTTCGGCCTAGTCCTGTTGCTGCTCCTAACTCAGTGACCCTGCGTCTCTCTCCGTTCCACCCTCAGGGGGAACAGAGGAGATAGACGCACTGGTATATAACTCCGGGCTAGCCTCCCTCTGCGGAGTCCAGTCTGTATGGAGTTTACCGAGATCGGAGAGAGCCCTGGACATTGGGGAATCATTGATTAGACCGTGAGCGTTTCACTCCTATATGTTCATGTAGCGCCCGTTGTCAGAAAGCATATTTGAATATCACTATCCGTCTGTATGATTACGTGCCGTATGTCAGAATGAATAAAGAGTAATTTCTGAACAACCTATTTTCGAATCTGGAGTTTTTCATAGCTTATGCCTATCTTAGAATAGCCAACAGCTACACTAGAGAGAAATACATGAAAAGTTGATTAGATACAGAAAATCTGCTTCCTCATTAGAAATATCACACAAAGTCCCACCATCATACATTTATAAAATCCAGTTCCAGCATTGAAATAATGGTGTCAAGTTCCATCCTCCAAATACGAACCACCTGCAAAAGAGGGCTAGTTGCAGGCCTGGGGAGCCCCCTACACTATCATCCCAAAAACAATTACCCTTTTTTCCAGAAAAGGTTGAAAAAGTATAGTTGCAAAAGTATGATTCTTTTTTTAAGATCTTTTCCATTGAGAGGGGGGCTTAAAGTGTGGGGGGCAGTCAGAACCCGGGGAGACTGAACACTTACAAAGAAGCAATTCTAGTCTACTAGTGGGATTTGGATTTTGGTCATGATGCTTGGACGGCCCTAGTGAGTTTGCAACCTTGTAAATCTGGGTGTTCAGAACCAATACCATACCTAGCTTTTGGGCATGTGGTGTCCCGAGCCAGTGAATTCTAGCCCCAGACACGCTCTGCCCTACAGGTGAAAGAAAAATGGAGTTCATCAGGTGCAGTAGAGATTACTTTGGCTGATTGATAGGGGGGCGGTGGTCGAAGTAAATCTGTTGTGGGAAAATCCACCAGGCCCTTCCAACCATGACCATTGATGAATGACTCGGCCCTAGACCATACAGACAATAGAAACATGTTCAATGATCAAGAACAAATGTGACTGCCAGTGCCTTATGTTCTGATAGCAGGTTATTGAAGGATTGACTTGACAGGAATTGACTGTTTTGAGGCTCCAGACATGACGAAAAGTCAGCCGGATCAGCCTCCGGTAGGGTGAAAATATAGGACATCATTCAACATCCGATCCGGGATGATAAAAAACATTTCAGTTCATGTATTCCCAAAGCTCCCAGATAGCTCATTGACAGACAACAGTGTTAAGAAACCCATTATCAACATCGTCCTCCATGTGTATGGACATTTGGCACCTGCAGGAAATGACAAAGCAGTGCACATGGCCGCTCTTGTAACAAGGGCTTGCTCTGGCAGCCCTCCCAAGGCCTCTGAATGGAGATGTAAATCCATCCTTTAATAAGTTGAGAATTGACCGTCCCACGGCCTCCCTGAGGCTCTCGGAGGTGTGTTTCAGTCGCAAACCGAGCGCCAGAAAACGCTTGAATGCATCTCTCGCGGGGAAGGCTTACTCTGACAGCCAATGCAAGGTCATGTGACGAAAGGCCTTTCATTGTAGATGCAAATTCACATTTTACATGTCCTGATCTGCCAAGATTTGACCGTTTGGCGGCTTCCAACGTGACGAGAAGTCGCTCCAGACTGGGCTCGGACCCTACCACCAACAGCCCAAATGGGGCCCTGGCTGAAAATCATTCCTGATTTACTATTCCCGATGGTGCCCAAAAGCTCGTAGATGGACACCGGTGTTGAGAAATGCATTCTTAACTGCCATTTCCATAAAACAACGTTCCCCTTCTTCGGGAAGTGGCCAAACTGAGATCACTTTTGCTCCCGCAAGCCTGCTGGAGGCTTGTTTTAAACAGAAACGTGGCACCCGAAAACCCTTGTATGCATCTCGTGAGGGGAAAGCTTGCTCTGACAGCCCTCCCAAGGAGATGTGCTGAACAGCCTTTGAATGTAGATGCAAATTCACCTTTTACATGTCCTGATCCATCGACATTTGACCGTTTGGCAGCTTCCAACATGACGAGAAGGCACCCCTGACCGGGATCCGGGACGCTTGAGGCAGACAAGCATGGCCCGGGCCGAAAGTTTTTCAGTTTTTACTATTCCAGACGGTCCTCAACAGTTTGTAGATGGATGAAAAGTGGCCAAACGGAAAAATTCTTCGGTCCCACAAGCCTGTGCAAGGCTTGGATCTGGCAGAAATGGGGCGTCTGAAAACACTAGAATGCATTTTTTGCGGGGAAGGTCTGCTCTGACAGCCTGCCCAAGGAGTTGTGCTGAAAGGCCTTGACTTGTAGATGCTGATTCCACCTTTAAATGTCCAGATCCTTCAAGATTTCATCTTTTAACAGGATTAAATAAGAAACATGTCGGGGGGGGGGTATTGAGGCCTTGGGCCCTGGACCCTTACGAGATCCGACAAATGGAGTCTCAAGACTTTTTTTCCTGCTTTACCCCTACGCAAAAGTTTCCAAAAGTAAATCGGTCCGCAGGGTGCCTGAGCTTTTGAAACTGAGCTTTTTAAACCTGATTTGGTCTTGGATTTACCATGTGGTAATTGTTCAGTTCCTATTTACCCTTTAAAAGGCATGGGAGTGTTTGTCGATGGCCGTGCGCTGTGCGTCGGTGTGCCATTTCAGGTCTGGGACCCAGCTACATCTGTCCACAGGGCTCCCGATCAGATATAGTTTCAATGAAATCAAGACTTTTAAATGGTATTTGTATTTACTTACATTCACTGTCGGATGGTTATGCAATCCTTTTGAACCCTGTGAGTGGCTGGTCGGTGCCTGTGGACAGGCACGAGAATAAAGTCTTGGCAGCAATCCGACTCTAATGAGGAAACAAACTGTTCAGCTGCATGCATTATACATGTATACACCTAGGATCGCATATTAAACTAAAAAAGCTTTCAAATCAATGTGCTTCAGCGGGTATTGTAGTTCCTGGGTGAGTGACAATTGGCATAGCGCTAAGCTGGTCTCAAAGGGCCACCTAGTTGAGCTGAGAGAGTGTGCCTGTGCTCGAGGACCCGTCATTCACCTCGAGTTTCCATGTGCTTGAGGGAGGGTAGAGGGGTCTGACTGCCATCCACCAGTCCAGCTGAACTCGGAAATATACCCAAAGCATTGATTTTAGAGTGTCTTGTCCTCTTCTGACCCTTCTGTGACTGCCATTTTGACTCAAGACCACTAAAATGACTGACAGACAACCGGGACGTTCGCCTTCGTACTTTTCTATAACAAAGGCATTTGACTCTCTTTAGCACAAAGTCTGGGTGACTTTGTAACACATGTTTTCATCTGTGGTCATCCGCTCAAAGCAAGCAGATCGACACCAAGCCCCCAAGGTGTGCCGATGTATGCCCTGGCTGGGCTGAAACTGTTATCTTCTGACACGTGATTGGCCCTAATGTAGATGAGGATTGCTCTGCCAGCCTGACCAGTAAAGCCATTGAAAGGACCTTGAATTGTTGATGCAAATCCATCCTTTACATATCCTGATCGGACAAGAATTGACCGTTCCAGAAGTGACAAAAAGACCAGCTCCTGGTAGGGTGAATGCATAGGACATGCCCCGTCATCGGACTCTGGACAACAAAATATTCAGTTTATGTATTACAAAAGCTGCCACATGGCTCGGAGTTGGACAACAGTGTTTAAAAATGCATTTTGGACACCCTCGTCTATGTACGGACGTTCACCGCTTTTTGTAATTGACACTCGGATCCATCCTGTGGGAGTCCATGCCTACAGAAGCCCGGTCCCGACCGAGATTTTACTATGCCAGAAGCTGTGAAACAGGCAATTCTTGTCGGATCCAGACATGTAAAATAAGAATTTGCATCTATGTTCACATGGCTTTCAGAATATTACCTTGGCCAGGCCTAGAAGGGAAGCGTTCTTCTCATGAGATGCATTCTAGTGTTTCCGAAAACCCAGATTCTGTCTGAAACATGCGTCCGAGAGACACTTGCGACACCGTCTGACAGTCAATTCTTGTCGGATCTGGACATGTAGAAGATGAATTTGCATCTACATTCAAAGGGCTTTCAGAATATTACCATAGCAAGACTTGGATGTGAAGTGTTCTTCTCATGAGATGCATCCTAGTGTTTCCGAATACCCAGATTCTGCCTGAGAGGCTCTTGGGATGCCATCTGACAGTAAATTCTTGTCGGATCTGGACATGAAAAAAATGAAATTGCATCTACATTCTGAGCACGTTCAGAATATAATCTTGGCTAAGTTAGAAAAGAAGCATTCTTCTCATGAGATGCATGCCAGTGTTTACTAATACCCAGTTTCTGCCTGAAACATGCCTCCGGGAGGCTCGTGGGACGTCCTCTGCCAGTCCATAACGTCTCTAATGTAGGGAAGGATTGCTCTGCTAGCCTGACCAGGGGACCGGCTGACAGGGCTTTGGGTTGAAGATGCAAATCCATCCTTTACATCTCCTAAACGGATAGGAATTAACTGTCCTGAGGCTCCAGACATGACGAAAAGTCAGCCGGACCAGCCTCCAGAAGGGTGAATGCATATGACGTCACCTGTCATTTGACCCGGGACGATAAAAAAATTCGGTTTATATATTCCCAAAGCTGCCAGATGGTTCACAGATGGAAAACGGTGTTGAGGAAAGTATTTTCAACACCGTCGTCTGATGACTAACGTTTGCCCCCTCCCCGGGTCTCAGACGTCCTTCTGAAGGGTCTCTGAGCCAAGAGAGCACATTTATGCTTGAGGACCCGTCATTCACCATAGGCCTCTGTGCACTTGGGGGAGCATACCGAGTCCAAGGCTCATCCACCAGTCTTATTGAAAGTCCAAAAAGTCCAGATATATTGATTTTAGATCGTCTTGTCCTCTTCTTTCCCTTCCCGGACCGACATATAACTGGAAATTATCATCTACGTTATTTTATGAACAAAAATACTTTTTACCTTCCTAAGCGCAAAGTCTGGGCGACTCTGTAACACATTTTTCATCTGTGGTTATGTTCTTGAGGCAAGTTGATCGACATCCAGGCCCCAAGGGTTGCTGCCATACGCCCAGGCTTGGTTGAAATGGCCATCATCTGACACTTGATTGGCCCTAATGTGGATGAGGATTGGTCTGCCAGCCTGAACAGTCACCCCATTGAAAGGGCCTTGAATTGTAGATGTAAATCCCTCCTTTACATATCCTGATCAGACAGGAATTGACCGTTTTAAGGTTCCAGACGTGACGAAAAGTCAGCCGAGACCAGCCTCTGGTAGGGGGAATACATGGGAAATTCCCGTCATCTGACCCTGGACAATGAAAATATTCAGTTTCTGTGCTCCCAAAGCTGCCAGATAGCTCATTGACAGACAACAGTGTTGAGAAACGCATTATTAACACTGTCCTCCATGTACAGACGTTTGGCACCTGCAGGAAATGACAAAACAGTACATATGGCCATTCTTGTAATGAGGGCTTGCTCTAGCAGCCCTCCCAAGGGTATTTCCTGAAAGCCTTTCGAATGGAGATGCAAATCCATCTTTTAAATGTCCCGATGAGACGAGAATTGACCATCCTACGGCCTCCCCTGAGGCTCTCAGAGGAGTGTTTTGGTCCAAAAGCGAGCACCCAAAAACGCTTGAATGCATCTCCTGATGGGAAGGTTTGCTCTGACAGCCCAAGCAAGGAGATGTGCTGAAAGGCCTTTGAATGTAGATACAAATTCACCTTTTACATGTCCCATCCTGCCAAGATTTGACCGTTTTACGGCTTCTGACTTGAAGAGAAGTCGCCCCAAATCTGGCTCTGGGAGGCTTGGACCATACTACCAACAGCCAAAACAGGGCCCTGGCCAAAAATCTTTCCGGATTTACTATTCCCGACGGTCCCGGAAAGTTCAAAGACAGACACCAGTGTTGAGAAACGCATTCTTGACCACAATTTCTGCCAAGGAACGTTACGTAAGCCTGCCCGAGGCTTGTTTTAATCAGAAACCTGGCACCAGAAAACGCTTGAAAGCATCTCTTGATGGGAAGGCTTGCTCTGACAGCCCTCCCAAGGAGATGTGCTAAATGGCCTTTGGACGTAGATGCAAATTCACCTTTTACATGTCCTTATCCGTCAAGATTTGACCCTTTGTCGGCTTCCAACGTGACGAGAAGTCACCCCAAACCTGGATCTGGGAGGCTTGGACCATACCACCAACAGCCAAAACAGGGCCCTGGCCAAAAATCTTTCCTTATTTACTATTCCCGACGGTCCCGGAAAGTTCAAAGACAGACACCAGTGTTGAGAAACGCATTCTTGACCACAATTTCCGCCAAGGAACGTTCCGCAAGCCTACCCGAGGCTTGTTTTAATCAGAAACCTGGCACCAGAAAACGCTTGAAAGCATCTCTTTATGGGAAGGCTTGCTCTGACAGCCCTCCTAAGGAGATGTGCTAAAAGGCCTTTGGGCGTAGATGCAAATTCACCTTTTACATGTCCTTATCCGTCAAGATTTGACCCTTTGTCGGCTTCCAACGTGACGAGAAGTCGCCCCGGACCGGGCTCCAGTAAGCTTGGAGCGTACAACCACTGGCCGAAACAGGGCCCTGGCTGAAAAAATTTCCCGTTTTACTATTCCCGACGGTCCTCGTAATTTCCGAGATGGACAAGGGTGTAGAGAAACACATTCTTTACCGCAATTTTCACCAATGAACCTTACGCGACTTAGGGAAGTAGCCAAACGGAACAAATCTTTGCTCCCACAAGTCTGTCCGAGACTTGGATCTGGCAGAAATGAGCTGCCTTAAAACACTAGAATGCATTTTATCTAGGGAAAGCTTACTCTGACAGCCTTCCCAAGGAAATGCGCTGAAAGGTCTTGACTTGTAGATGCTGATTCCACCTTTAAATGTCCAGATCCGTCAAGATTTCATTTTTTTACGGGATTAAATGAGAAAAATGTCGGGGGTTATTGAGACCTCACGGCCAGGACCTTTCTGAAATCTGAGAAATGGAGTCTCGAAACTTTTTTTTCCTGGTTTACCGCTACATCAAGGTTTCCGAAAGTATATCGGTCTGCAGGGTGCCTGAGCTTTTGAAACTGAGCTTTTCAAAGCTAATTTAGTCTACGATTTACCTTGTGGTGGTAGTTCAATTCCTTTTCACTCTTTACAAAGCATGGGAATGTTTGCCGATGGCCGTCCGCAGTTTCGGTGTGCCATTTCAGGTCTGGGACTGCATTACATCGGTCCACAGGGCTCCCAATCAGACCCAGTTCCACTGAAATCAAGACTTTTAAACAGTATTTGTATTTACATTCACTGTGGGAAGGATATGCAACCCTTTTGAACCATGTGAATGGCATGGATCCATCCAGCAGTGGCTGGTAGGGGCCCCTGGACAGGCACAAGAATAAAGTCTTTGCAGCAATCCAACTCTGATGAGGAAACAGACTGTTCAGCTGCATCCATTATACATGTATTCACCTAGCATTGTGTATGAAACTAAAAAAACAATCAAATCAATGTGGTTCAGGGGTTATTGTGGTTCCTTGTGAGTGACGATGAGCATAGCGCAAAGCTGGTCTCAAAAGGCCTCATAGCAGAGCCGAAAATGTGTGACCATGCTTGAGGAGCCTTTGTTCACCTCGAGTTTCCATCTGCTTGGGGGAGGATAGAGGGGTCTGAAGGCCATCTACCAGTCCAGTCGAAGGAGGAAAAATACCCAAAGCATTGATTTCAGAGTGTCTTGTCCTCTTCTGACCCTTCTACGACTGTAGTTTTGACTCGGCACCACCCTAATGACCGACAGATCGCCCGAATATTTGACATCGCTGCTATTTTTCTATGCCAAAGGGTCTTGGGCTCTATTTAACACAAATTCTGGTTGACACTCTAACATGCTTTCTGTCTGTGGTTAGGTGCCCAAAGCAATCGAATCGACACGGACGCCCCAAAGGGTTCCGCTGTATGGCCGGGCTGGGCTAAAACGGCCATCGTCTCACACTTGATTGGCCCTAATTTAGATAAGGATTATTCTGCCGGCCTGACCACTTAGCCCGTTGAAAGGGCCTTGGATCGTAGATGCAAATCCATCCTTTGCATCTCCTGATCACACAAGAATTGACAGTTTTAAGGCTCCAGACATGAAGAAAAGCCGGCCAGGACCCGCCTCCAGTAGAGTAAATGCATAGGACATGCCCCGTCATCAGACCCTGGATGATAAAATATTCAGTTTGTGTATTCCCAAAGCTGCCAGATGGCTCGTAGTTGGACAACAGTGTAGAGAAATTCATTTTCGACACCGTTGTCCCTGTACGGACTTTCGGTGCCTTTGTTTATTGACATCTTGATCCATCTTTCAGGAGTCCATGCCTAATGGATCGAGATTTTACCTCGCCGGAAGCAGTGAAACGGTCAATTCTGGTCTGATCCAGACATGTAAAAGATAAATTTGCATCTATCTTCAAAGAGCGTTCTGAATATTACCTTGGCCAGACTTAGACAGGAAGCGTTTTTCTCATGAGATTCATCCTAGACATGACGAAAAGTGAGGTGGGACCAGCCTCTGGCAGGGTGTTTGGCCTGTCATCAGACCCAAATAGATGAAATATTTAGTTAATGTGTTCCCAAAGCTGGTAGGTGGCTTGTAGTTGGACAACAGTGTTGAGAAAAACATTTTCAACACCCTCGTCTATGTATGGACATTCAGCCCCTTCGGTTATTGACATCCAGATCCATCCTTTGGGAGTCCATGCCTACTGGAGCACGGTCCCTACCGGGATTTGACCACTCTGGAAGCTGTTAGACAGTCAATTTTTGTCAGATCGGGACATGTAATAGATGAATTTGCATCTACATTCAAAGGGCTTTTAGAATATTACCTTGGCCAGGCTTAGAAAAGAAGTGTTCTTCTCATAAGATGCATCCTAGTGTTTCCTAATACCCAGATTCTGTCTGAAACATGCGTCCGAGAGGCACTTGCGAATTCTTGTCGGATCTGGACATGTAGAAGATGAATTTGCATCTACATTCAAAGGGTTTTCAGAATATTACCATAGCAAGACTCATGTGAACTGTTCTTCTCACGAGATGCATCCTAGTGTTTCCGAATACCCAGATTCTGCCTGAAACATGCCTCCGAGAGGGGTTTGGGAACCTGTCTGACAGTCAATTCTTGTCCGATCCAGACATGTAAAAGATGAATTCGCATTTACATTCAAAGGGCTTTCAGAATATTACCTTGGTCAGGCTTAGAAGGAAAGCGTTCTTCTCATCAGATGCATCCTAGTGCTTTCAATAACACATATTCTGGCTAAAACATGCCTCCAAGCGGCTCTTGGGTAGCCCTCTGGCAGTCAATTCTTGTCACATCCAATCATTTAAAGGATGAATTTGTATCTACAATTTAAGGTCTTCAAGAAATCAACTTGGTCAGGTTGACAGAGCAAGCCTTCCCTACATGAGGGTCCATCAAGAGTCATAGAGTTGCCGTTTAAGCCCAGACCAGGCGTATGGTGGCACATCCCGTGGCCCAGGTTTCAATCCTGTCGTTTGGAAAACACTTCCGTGGATGGAAATAGCTGAGCCGAAAGTGTTCACCCATGCTCAAGGACAAGTTGTTTTACCTCGGGTTTCTGTGTGCTTCAGGGAGGGTAGTGGGGTCTGACGGCCATCTGCCAGTCCATCTGAACTTGGAAAAATAACCAAAGCATTGATTTCAGAGTGTCTTGTCCTCGTCTGACCCTTCCGTGACTGCCGTTTTTGACTCGGCACCACTGAGCCGAAAGTGTTCACCCATGCTCAAGGACAAGTTGTTTTACCTCGGGTTTCTGTGTGCTTCAGGGAGGGTAGTGGGGTCTGACGGCCATCTGCCAGTCCATCTGAACTTGGAAAAATAACCAAAGCATTGATTTCAGAGTGTCTTGTCCTCGTCTGACCCTTCCGTGACTGCCGTTTTTGACTCGGCACCACTAAAATAACCAACAGACGACCGAAACATTTGTCTTAGCTGTTACTTTTCTATGAAAGGCCTTTGACTCTATTTAGCACAAAGTCTGGTTGACTCTGTAATATAAATTCTGTCTGTGGTCATGTGCCCAAAGCAATCAGATTAACACCAAGGCCCCAAGGGGTGCCGCGGTATGCCTCAGCTGGGCTGAAACGGTCATCGTCTGACACTTGATAGGCCTTAATGTAGAAAAGGATTGCTCTGCCAGCCCGACTAGTCAGCCCATTGAAAAGGCCTTGGATTGTAGATGTAAATTAATCCTTTACATCTCCTCATCGGACAGATATTAACCATTTTAAGGCTCCAGACGTGACAAAAAAGTGGCAAGGATCGGCCTCTGGTAGGGTAATTGCATAGGACATGTCCTGTTATCGGACCCCTGACAATAAAATGTTCAGTTTATGGATTCCCAAAGCTGCTAGATGGCTTGTAGCTGGACAACAGTGTTGAGAAATGCATTTTCGACACCCTCCTCTATGTACGGACGTTCAGCGCCTTCGGTAGTTGACATCCGAATCAATCCTTTGAGAGTCCATGCCTTCTGGAGCCGGCCCTGACTGGGATTTGACCACGCTATAAGCTGTGAAACAGTCATTTTTTGTCAGATCCCAACATGTAAAAGATGAATTTGCATCTACATTCAAAGGGCTTTCAGAATATTACCTTGGCAAGGCTTAGAAGGGAAGCTTTCTTCTCATGAGATGCATCCTGGTGTTTCCGAAAACCCGGATTCTGTCTGAAACATGCCTCCGAGAAGTACTTGGGACGCCGTCTGACAGTCAATTCTTGTCCGATCCAAACATGTAAAAGATGAATTTGCATCTAAGTTCAAAGGGCTTTCAGAATATTACCTTGGCCAGACTTAAACATGAAGCATTCCTCTCATTAACACCTAGACACCACTACAATGACCAACAGACGACCGAAACATTCATCGTCACCATTACTTCTTGATGCCAAAGGGTCTTGGGCTCTATTTAGCACAAAGCCTTGATGGCACTCTAACATGCTCTCTGTCCGTGGTCAGGTGCCCAAAGCAATCGAATCGACACCGACGCCCCAAGGGGTTCCGCCGTATGGTCCAGCTGGACTAAAACGGCCATCGTCTCACACTTGATTGGCCCTAATTTGGATAAGGATTAATCTGCTAGCCTGACCAGTCAGCACGTTGAAAGGGCCTTGGATCGTAGATGCAAATCCTTCCTTTACATCTCCTGATCTGACAGGAATTGAAAGTATTAAGGCTCCAGACATGAAGAAAAGCCGGCCAGGACCCGCCTCTAGTAGGGTAAATGCATAGGACATTCCCCATCACCGGACACTGGATGATAAAATATTCAGTTTGTGTATTCCCAAAGCTGACAGATGGCTCGTAGTTGGACAACCCTGTTGAGAAATGCATTTTCGACACCCTCCTTTATGTACGGACGTTCAGAGGCATTTGACCACCTTGGAAGCTGTTAGACAGTCAACTCTTGTCAGATCCGGACATGTAATAGATGAATTTGCATCTACATTCAAAGGGCTTTTAGAATATTACCTTGGCGAGGCTAAGAAAAGATGCGTTCTTTTTATGAGAAGCATCCTCTAACATGCTTTCTGTCTGTGGTCAGGTGCTCAAAGCAATCGAATTGACACCAATGCCCCAAGGGGTGCCGCGGTATGCCTCAGCTGGGCTGAATCGGCCATCGTCGGACACTTGATTGGCCTTATTGTGGATAAGGATCGGTGTGTCAGCCCATTAAAACAGCCTTGATTTGTTGATGCAAATTAGAAGGGAAGAGTTCCTCTCATGAGATGCATCCTAGTGTTTCCGATAACCCAGATTCTGTCTGAAACATGCCTCCAAAAGGCACTATGGACTCTGTCTGACAGATAATTCTTGTCCGATCCAGACATGTAATGGATGAATTTGCATCTACATGAGAAGGGCTTTCAGAATATTACCTTGGTCAGGCTTAGAAGGGAAGCGTTCTTCTCATGAGATGCATCCTAGTGTTTCTGTATACCCAGTTTCTGCCTGAAACATGTCTGATAGTCAATTCTTGTCTGATCCGGACATGTAAAAGATGAATTTGCACTATATTCTGAGCACATTCAGAATACAATCTTGGCTGGGTTAGAAAAGAAGCTTTCTTCTCAGGAGATGCATGCTAGTGTTTACTAATGCCCTGTTTCTGTCTGTAACGTGCCTCCGAGTGGCTCTTGGGATGCCCTCTGGCACTCAATTCTTTTCACATCTGGACATTTAAAGGATTAATTTGCATCTACAATTTAAGTTCTTTCAAGAAATCAACTCGGTCAGGTTGACAGAGCAAGCCTTCCCTACATGAGGGTCCATCAAGAGTCATAGGGTTGCCGCTCAAGCCTAGACCAGGCATATCGTGGCACTTTCCATGGCTGCACTTTGGATCCGATCATTTGGAAAACAGGACCGTGGATGGAAATCATGTAACATTATTACACAAAACTTGCGCTTGGCAAAGTCAAAGGCCTTTTGCCATGTCTAATGCAGTCTAGGTTCGGAAGAGTGCTGTGCGAGCCTGCGCTTGATTTAATTGCAGGGTGCCTAGGCTTTTGAAACTAAGCTCTTTAAACCTGATTTTGTGTTGGATTTACCATGCGGATTGCAATCCCACATGCAATCCTGGCTATTTTCTGGCTATCACAGCAGAGTGTGCAACTGTTGGTAAGGGAGTTAGCTCCAAATTGACTTGGCTGATGCAAATCCTTCCTTTAATTTTTCTGAACGGACAGGAATTGACTGTTTTAAGGCCCAATACGTAACGAAAAGTCAGCTGGGACCAGCCTATGGTAGGGTGAATACATAGGACATGCCCCATCATCGGACCCGGGAGGATAAAATATTCACTTTTTGTATTCCATAAGCTCCCAGATAGCTCATGGACAGAAAAACAGTGTTGAGAAACGCATTATCCACACTGTCCACCATGTATGGACGTTTGGCACATACGGATGTTTGGCTTAAAACCCTTTCATTCAGAGCATGTGCAAATGTGATTTTACTAAAAGCATGGCTTTTAAACCTCATTACACTTTGGCTTTGCAATATCGGTCCACAGGGTGCCTTAGCTCTAGATACTGAGCTTTTAAAACCTAATTTGATCTTGGATTTACCGTGTGGTGGTTGTTCAGTTCCTTTTCACTCTTTACAAGGCATCAGTGTTCGTTGATGGCCGACCGCTGTGCGTCGGTGAGCCGTTTCAGGTCTGGGATCCCACTACATCGGTCCACAGGGCTCCTGATCAGACCCAGTTCCACTGAAATCAACAATTTAAACCGTATTTGTATTTACATTCACTGTCTGATGGATATTCAATCCTTTTGAACCCTCTGAATGACATGGATCCATCCAGCAGTGGTTGGTCGGTGCCCGTGCACAGGCACGAGAATAAAGTCTTTGCAACAATCTGACTCTGATGAGGAAACAGACTGTTTAGCTGCATCAATTATACAAGCATATAGCTAGGATTGTATATCAAACTAAAAAAAAGCTTTCAAATCAATGTGGTCCAGGGAATTTTGTGGTTCCTGGGTGAGTGACGATACACATAGCGCTAAGCTGGTCTCAAAGGGCTTCATACCTGAATCGAAAGTGTGCACCCGTGCTCAAGGTCCTTTCGTTCACCTCGGCTTTCCGTGTGCTTAGGGGAGTGTAGAGGGGTTTGAGGGCCATCTACCAGTCCAGCTGAACGTTGAAATAAACCCAACGGATTGATTTCAAGGTGTCTTCTCCTCTTCTCACCCTTCTACAACTGCCGTTTTGACTCATCACCACTAAAATGACCCACATACGACCAAAACATTCATTGTCACCGTTACTTTTCCAAGACAAAGACCTTTGACTCTATTCAACACAAAGTCTGGGTGACTCTGTAACATGTTTTCTGTCTGTGCTCATGTGCCCAAAGCATTCTGATCGACACCCAGGCCCCAAGGGGTGCCGCTGTATGACCCGACTGAGCTGAAACTGCCATCGTCTGACACTTGATTGGCCCTAATGTTGGTACAGATTGCTCTGCCAGCCTGACCAGTAATCCCATTAAAAGGGCCTTGAATTGCAGATGCAATTCTATCCTTTACATCTCCTGATTGGACAAGGATTGACTGTTTTAAGGCCCCGGACGTGACAAAAAGTCGGCCCGAACCAGCCTCTGGTAGGGTAAATGCATAGGACATGCCCCGTCATCGGACCCAGGAAAACAAAACATTCAGTTCATGTATTCCCAAGGCTGCCAGATGCCTCGTAGATGGACAACAGTGTTGAGAAATGCATTTTCGACACCCTCGTCTATGTACCGACATTTAGCGCTTTTGGTAATTGAATTCTGGATCCATCTCTGGGAGTCCATGCCTACTGGGGCCCAGTCCCGACCAAGATTTTACCACGCTAGAAGCCGTAAAATGGTCAATTTTTGTCCGATCCGGACATGTCAAAGATGAATTTGCATCTCCATTAAAAGGGCTTTCAGAATATTACCTTGGTGAGGCTTAGAAGGGAAGCATTCTTTTCATGAGATGCATCCTAGTGTTTCCGTATACCCAGTTTCTGCCTGAAACATGCCTCTGAGAGGGGCTTGGGAGCCTGTCTGGCAGTCAATTCTTGGCAGATGCAGACATGTAAATGATATATTTGCATCCATATTCTGAGCAGATTCAGAATATAATCTTGTCTGGGTTAAGAAAGAAGCATTCTTCTCGTGAGATGCATCCTAGTGTTTCTGATAACCCAGATTCTATCTGAAACATGCCTACGAGAGGCACTTGGGACGCCCTCTGACAGTCAATTCTTGTCCGATCCGGACATGTAAAAGATGAATTTGCATTTATATTCTGAGCACATTCAGAATATAGCCTTGGCTGGGTTAGAAAAGAAGCATTTTTCTCATGAGATGCATGCTAGTGTTTACTAATACCCAGTTTCTGCCAGAAACATGCCTCTGAGAGGCTCTTGGGACGTCCTCTGACAGTCAATTCTTGTCACATCCAATCATTTAAAGGATGAATTTGTATCCACAATTTAAGGTCTTTCAAGAAATCAACTTGGTCAGGTTGACAGAGCAAGCCTTCCCTACATGAGGGGCCATCAAGAGTCAGAGAGTTGCCGCTCAAGCCCAGACTGGGCATATGGTGGCACATCCCGTGGCCCAGCTTTCGATCCTGTCATATGGAAAACACGTCCGTGGATGGAAATCATGTTACATTGTCACACAAACCTTGTGCTTGGAAAAGTCAAAGGCTTTTTGCCATTTCTAATACAGTCTAGGTGTGAGCCTGCGTTTTATCTAAATTGTGCCATTGTTCATGAATAGATCTACTCAGGGATTAAAGCCTACAATTCCACATGCCCCTTAAGCATGTGCAAATGGGTTTTTACGAAAAGCATGACCTTTAGACCTCACCACACTATGGATTTGCTCCGTGATTGTCGTTCAGTCCTATTTAACCCCACAAATAGCATGGGACTGTCAACCAACAGCTGGCCGCTGTGTGTCAACTGGCTGTTTTAGCTCTGAGCCCCGTCAATGTCAGTCCACAGGGTGCATACAGTTTTGAAACTTAGAAACTTTTGAAACTGAGCTTTTAAACCCTGATTTGGTATTGGATATGCCACTAAGCTGACCTCAAAGGGCCTCATAGCAGAACCGGAAGTGTTCACCCTAGGATAGTGGGGTCTGACGGTCATCTGAACTTGGAAAAATAACCAAAGCATTCATTTCAGAGTGTCTTGTCCTTGTCTGACCCTTCTGTGACTGCTGTTTTTGACTGCACCACTAAAATGACCAACAGACGACCAAAACATTCGTCTTAGCTTTTACTTTTCTATAACAAAGGCCTTCGACTCTCTTTAGCACAAAGTCTGGGTGACTCTGTAACATAAATTCTGTCTGTGGTCATGTGCCCAAAGGGGTCGTCCATAAATGATGTCACGCCCTAGGGGGTGAGGGAGGGTCAGAAATTTGTGACAAAGCATGACAAGGGGGGAGGGGGGGTTGGCATGTGCATGATGTCACGTTTGAAAGAAAAACATTACAGTAAAACCTGCATATTGTATCATAAAAATAATGCGGATGATAGTGCTTTTCAGTTTGGCAGTGGTAGTATCGCGGTCCCTTTTCCAGAGAGGCGGCTATTCAAGGTCCTATTTTGGCACTTATATGTTTAAGACTTGGAGACCCTTATAGGTGTTTATAAAAGAGCGTCTGAGCACAGGTGGTACTAACGTCCGAGGACATGTCATACTAACGTCCAAACACATAATACTAACTTCTGAACACATGCCATACTAATGTCTGAACACAGATGATACCAACATCCGAACACATGCCATACTAATGTCTGAACACAGGTGATACTAACATCCGAACACAGAGGATGCGAATGTCCGATCATGCACCTGTATAACGTCCGATCATGCACCTATATAACATCCGATCACCCACCCAGTATCTAGTTAGTATGACCTTTGATTGATTGATTTGTTTAACGACCAGGCGTACATAGTACCATACCAGACTGCCTCTAGTTAGCAAATAGTCATCAAAAAATAGTGTTAGTCTGCCTTGCAGTAGTAGGACAGATATTTATATTGCTTGCCCAATACAGCAGTGATGGATGATCAAATCTATGAAATGAATGACCATATCTATGAGGTGAGGGAGAAAACTGCTACCGGGGCACGTCCCCTACCCTTTTTGTAGGATAGCAACTTTTTTTTTAATTTGCCTGGTCCCACCCAACAGAGCTAGTACCATAGTAGGCAGGAGGAGTTAGTATGACTGGTACTCAGACGTTTATATGACCTGTCTTCAGACAATAGTATGGGCTATACGCGGATCTTAGTATGGACTATACTCGGATTTTAGGGAAATGGTGCACAGTCCTGGGGGCCTAAAATCATAGGGCCCTTTGTCTGCAGGACCCGTGATCTGTACCCCCCCTACCCAGCTAGTAATTGGTGACTCAGCTCTGAGAAGTGTTTGTTGATAGCAAGTATAGACCTATTTTGGGTTTTCCTCGTGCGACCGGGTACCTGAAGACACTTGAATCTAATGTCAACACAAAAACAGTTCATAGAATTAAAATGTGACATGAAAAAAACATTCAATTTGAATAAGCATGTAGGGGTCGGATTCCCCGTACTCTGGTGGAAAGGCCGAAGGGGTGAAACACCTGGGTAATCCTCCCCCTCTGTACCATACCGATCCAGTAACGTAGGGCGCGGAGAGTAGTCAGACACGGGTTGGTAGTGTAATGGTTAGCACGCTTGTCACCGGTGCGAGAGGTCTGTGGTTCGATTCCCGGCCGATCCAATGCCTAAGTTTTCCGTGACCTCTACAAGCATAAACAATAACATTGTACCACTACAAATACTCCCTCATGGGAGATGTTGTTGCAATAACAATTTCCAAAACTTATTTACAATCGAAGGGGGGGTTAGCTGCTTGTGTGACGTCACGCCTGGAAAGGAGGTCAAGCAAAACGTGACAAAGCGTGACATGGGGGGAGGGGGGTCAAAAAGGAGCCAAAAAAGCGTGACATCATTTATAGACGGCCCCAAAGCAATCGGATCGACACCCAGGCCCCAAGGGGTACCGCCGTATGCCTCGGCTTGGCTGAAACGGCCATCGTCTGAGACTTGATTCGCCTTAATGTAGATAGGGATTGTTCTGCCAGCATGACCAGTCAGCCCATTGAATTAGCCTTCAATTGTAAGTGTAAATCCATCCTCTACATCTCCCGAACAGACAGAAATTAACCGTTTTAAGGCTCCAGACATAACAAAAAAGTCAGCCGGGACCAACCTCTGGTACTGTCAATTTTTGTCCGATTCGGACATGTAAAAGGTGACTTTGCATCTCGTCTTAAGGTCTTTCAGTAAATCAACTCAGTCAAGTTGACAAAGCAAGCCTTCCCTGCATGAGGGGCCATCAAGGGTCAGAGAGTTGCAGCTTAAGCTCAGACCGGGCGTCTGGTGGCACTTCACGGGGACCAGTGGTCGTTCTGCTCTTTTGGAAAACCCGACCATGGATGGAAATCATATTACATTGTCACCCAAACCTTGTGCTGGGTATTAGAAAACCACACACTGTTGTAAAGCCCAGAAGTAATTCATGGTACACCACAAGCCTTAGTACAGGCTAAAACCACACACTGTAGTAAAGCCCAGAAGTATGTCCTGGTACACTACAAGCCTTAGTACAGGCTAGAAGTAATTCTTACATTGGGTTCTGGTACACCACATGCTCTAGTGAAGCCCAGAAGTAATTCTTACATTGGGCAAGGCAAATTCATTTAAAAAACTAACTTTTAAATCTTATTTCATTTTAGCTTATTTGAAACTGATGTTTTTAAACTTGATTTGGTTTTAGATTTATTCCACACTGTAAATCACATGGGAGTGTCCATCAATGGCCGGCTAGGGACAATCCATATCTCTTATGGTGTTTGGCTTGAGGATGATGCAAGGCACCTACAACAAGGTTTTGGGGGAAATCAAGTTACTATTAAAATTTACACATATAATTAGTTTGAAGCTTGATCCATTGAAAGATTAGGAGATTGCAACAATTATTGATCAACCTGGTCTGTGTTTTGCCAACAGATAGAAGTGATTCGGAGCCAGCATACCACTACGTACCCAAGAGTGATGTCTGAGCAGGCTGACACAAGACCCGAGTCCGATGACACATTGCCTGAGCCATTTTGTAGGATGTTGACGCGACAAAAGCGCAAGTCTGTTCCAGTAAGTCACCATAAAGCTTTAACCTTTTACAGGAAGTTTCTCTTCCTGTGTTTCACCATCAAGCTTTACTCTACTTATCTGTAATATAGGGTTGTCTCACTGAAGCGATCCAAGTTGAGACTTTATGACCAGTGGTCGTCCATGACCAGGGGTTGTTTATGTCTGGTGATTGTCTATGACAGGCAGAATTGAAAATGGGCTTATTTACAGCAGATGTACATAGAAATGTAATTGATTCATTTAGATAGTAATAAACCTTGCATCGTACACACGTTTAGATTTTTTTCATGTTGGCACCTATCTGGGTACCAGGACCCTACTAGCAGCTGGACATAGCCAGGTCACAGCTAACCAAGATTCCCTCCCCATTGTGGAAGACAGAACCTTATTGCTGTTTAGTATAGACTCACAGACAGGTTGCCACACCGTAGTGTTACACTGAGATGTATGAGTCAATGTATTTACGACTTAAATTAAAACTAATTTGTGATCTTTCTTACAAGGTAGTGGAATAAACCAACATCATAAGCTAAGAGATGGATATCCCTTCTAGAGGTCTGTGGATGTATCAAGTTGATGTTGTGTTGTATTTAGGAGAAAAGAGGACTTAACATTTTGTATGCATGAATTCCATCTCTGCATAGCCTCCCCCCACCTTGTACTACTAGATGTCACCAGATCCGTGTGTAAGTGTCCAGCCCCCCCCCCCCCCCCCCCAACGTGCAGCTTTTACGCCAAGCGTGTACATGTAAGTAGTGGGGGGGTGGGGTCAGAGCGTTGCACTATACAGATACGTTATGTGTGGAAACAGTGTACATTCTACTGTGGCCGTGCACCATACCTGATAGTCGCCAACCAGTCATAGATGTCACCAGGGCATAGACACCCACTGGTCATAGATGTCATAGAACTGAATCTAACTAAAAATGGCTTAAATATAGTATATGAATATACTATATATAACAAAAACATACATATAAATGTTATAGATTTATTTCAGCTTTTAGAAATTAATGAATCTTAATTTGTAAAACATTTAGTTTTTTATGTTTGCCCATCTGGGTACCAATGGGCCAGTCAGAGGTTTTACCCAGTCATAGACAACTGCCGGTCATAGACAACTACCTGTCATAGACTTTCAACTTCAGTTGTCTTGGTGAGCCACAGGCTGAATGTAATTATTACATGTAAACACCAGAAGCCCCAGATGCCACACACCTGAGAATAACAACCCCGAAGTAATCATTAGGTCAGTAAAGGCTGGAAGTAAACATTCTTACATTAGGTCCTGGTACACCACGTGCCTAAGTATGACCCAAAAGTAATTCTTAAAATATGCCCAGTACACCACAAGCCTTATTATAGACCCAGAGTAATTCTTACATTAGGTCCTGGTACACCAAAAGCCTTAGTATATGCCCAATGTAATTCTTAAGTTAAATCCTGGAACCCCACAATCTCAGTGTAGGCAGAAAGTAATGGCTGTGTCTCACAAACTTATGTCAATGTTTTTGTCTCTGACCGTGTGTCGTCTCTGACCAGGTGCCGTCACTGACCAGGTGCCATCTGACCAGTTTGGCATGATAAGGTCAAAATACCAACAGCAGGAGACTAATTATGATTATGATTATGATTATATAACAACCGCCATAAAGTTTTTTACAAATCCTTAGATATGTGAGTATAATTCTTTTTAAAACACCTTTTTTCTGATACTTGGTGAGAGACGGCACCTGGTCAGAGATGGCACCTGGTCAAAGACGGCACCCGATCAGAGACAAATACATTGGCCCAAGTCCGTGAGACACAGCCTAATTCTTATGCCAGTTCCTGGCACACCACAAACATGAGTATAGTCTAGAAGCTATTCTTGTATTAGGTCCCTGATTACCACAAGCCTTAGTAAAAGCTCAAGAGATTTCTTTGCATTAGATCCTAAAAGAAAATTCTCACCTTAATTCTTACATTAGCTCCTGGTTCATCACAAGCCTTATTACAGGCAGGACGGGATGGCTGTAGTAGGTCACAAAGTAACTCTTACGTTAGGTCCTGATACACCAGTTGTAAGTCTAAGTTAAGGCCAGAAGTAATTCTCATGTTAGGTCCTGGTACACCACAAGACATAGAATACTCCAGAAGTAATTATTAAAATTTGGTCCTCAATAAATATGGGCTCATTAGCTAATTTGAAAAATTCATATCACTTCTTTGATATTAATTCTTTTGTCATTTCCTCATACCTGTTGGTTAACTAACCTCAATTTATATTTTGCATGATTCTTTTCAAAGTCCAAACACTGTTTGGAAAAATAACAATTAACCCATACTGGTGCTATGTGAAACACTTCAAGTCCCGCATAGTGCTTTATTGCGCTATGCTCTATTCTCCTTAATTGTGTCTAAATCCTTGCTGTACATTGATGCGATCGATCCATTATATTTTTTCCCTATGTTTGTTTTACAGGGATCAATGATTGACTTAACAACCGGATGGACAACCATAGACAAGTTAAGAGGGGCGCTGGAGAAATGGAGGAAACGAGAGGCAGATGATTTCCGTGTGGAGAACCACCCGGAGAGAGGCCTTTGCGTAGTGGCCAACAGAGACTTCAAAAGATGGGAGTTTGCCCTTGAGTATGAAGGGGAATTCATACATATGGAGGAGAGGTTACGGAGAGAGCTCATTTACAAAATGACGGACCCAGGGTCCTATGTGGTAGACGCCTGGTGGGAGGGGGAAAGGGTGGCAATAGATGCTACCAACACCTTGGGGACTTGGGGACGATTGGTGAATCATGCCAAAGACCCAAATCTCATGCCCTACCCCCGATTGGTACAGGTCACATCTGAGGACAAGCCCCGGATGGCATTCTACTGCAAGAAGAGGATACGGGAGGGCGAGGAAGTGTTTTGGGATTACGGGGTTACGGAATCTGAAGTCCATTGGGCATCCTTTAAGAGAAGGACCGACAAAAACACTAGGTAGGCTAGCATACAGAATAACACACACCTTTTCTCAATGCATTCAGGTCATAACGAATAGATACTATAAGTATTCCTCTATAGACTTTGATACATCGCACAATTTATCTGCATCTTATATGTCACGTACTACCTAGCCCCTTTGATGATGTTATATCTTGCAGAAAGCCCATGGTGTGTGACAAAAATATGGCAATGCCTCTGCCTGCCTCAACGTGGGCCCAGTGTCTGGTGCCAGTGCAGGATCAGAGGGTGTGCCGTGTTATTCTCCATCGCCTGGACCCATCACTCCTCCCAGCAGTTCCGTGAGTAGATATGATATATTTTATTTCTATTCTGAATGACATACGGTTACAAACGATTATTTGTTGGTTATATCATGGATCTAGGTAAATTGTATAGACATCTAGAATTACAATATTAACCATAAACCCCTAAGTGGTGAGCTGATGATATTCAGTAACTCTTGGGGGCATCTGTCCACCAGCCTGTCAGAGAAAGAAATTACAAAACAATATCAACAGAAACTTACAAAGGACATGTGGGTGTCATTACAAGGTACCTTGCAAAGTTGTAATTGACAATATATACAAACCAGGCTTAGTTCTACACCTATATTAGGGTTTTCAATATATGCTGCAGATCAGTGATGGTGTCTCAAGACATCCCAGCTCCCGCCCCAACTAAGTCACCAAGGCCTGCGGTTGATGAGTCATCCAAGCCTGCCTACCTCTCTGCTACACCTGTTGGTGCGTCATCCAAGCCTGCCTACCTCCCTGCCTCAGCTGTTGGTGAGTCATCCAAGCCTGCCGCCCTCCCTGCTCTAGCTGTTGGTGAGTCATCCAAGCCTGCCACCCTCCCTGCTTCAGCTGTTGGTGAGTCATCCAAGCCTGCCGCCCTCCCTGCTCTAGACGTTGATGAGTCATCCAAGCCCGCCTACCTCCTTGCTCCAACCGTTGTTGAGTCATCCAAGCCTGCCGCCCTCCCTGCTCTAGACGTTGATGAGTCATCCAAGCCCGCCTACCTCCTTGCTCCAACCGTTGTTGAGTCATCCAAGCCTGCCACCCTCCCTGCTTCAGCTGTTGGTGAGTCATCCAAGCCTGCCGCCCTCCCTGCTCTAGACGTTGGTGAGTCATCCAAGCCTGCCGCCCTCCCTGCTCCACCTGTTGGTGAGTCATCCAAGCCTGCCTACCTCCCTGCCTCAGCTGTTGGTGAGTCATCCAAGCCTGCCACCCTCCCTGCTGTACAAGCAGCTGGTGGAAAGGCCTTGGAGGAGGAGAGACGTTCAACAGTGACGTGGTCGCATGTGGCGCCATTGGCAGTCCAGTAAGTGCAGTATCAAGTACAATATGTGAATGTTAAAATGTAGCTAATCATTGTAGTTAATCAATGTAGCAAATCATTTTGTACCATATGATATTGCAATAAATCCGAGGCTTCATAAATACCCATAATATAGCGTATAACCTGGGGACCAGTTTAATACAACTCTTCATTGGCTTAGATATGGTTCCTAAGTTTAACTAGTGAAATGGTACACACGTTTCACTCAATCAGTTTATGTGCTGTAAGCTTCATATCAATGCCTTCTTGAAATCAATATAAAAATTTAATCTGATGTGCTAAAGGTTATCTTCAAATGATATTTATGGTAATCAATTGCTAAATATTACTTAAAGTGCTCCAGTTGTGCGCAGACCTGGGCGGTTGTCACTAAAGCGTAGGCACTCCAAGACTCGGCAGTAAGTAGATATTTCAAAATGGCACTCTCACCAATTATGATGCCTAAGTTAGTATATTAGAACTGTACTAGAAAAGTGAACTCTTTTAAAAACCTTGATGAGAGAACAGCATTAAAATCAGAATACAAATTTACAGTTTCATTAAACTTTGCACAAATGTAGAATGCCATTTTCATGTTGTCCTTCCACCAAGAATACTGTGATTCATTAAATCAAATATCTCTTGCAGGGTTTCACTGAGCAACAATTCTCCTCTGGTCTGCCCTGCCCCGTCACCTCCTGTGTTCCCTATGGAGGACACCATGACCTGTGATGGGGGCATACTCAAGCAGGTGAGTTATATTATCGTAGATTACAGCACAATTTACATCAATGGTTTCTAGTCTTTAGTTATTATGTACACCTTAACTAACTGTCACCTCTGCTCATATTCTGATTCAATTAGCCATTGAGTTTAATTGGACTCGATCAGGTTTTGTGTGTTCTTCATCTCATCACCATGTGCATGTTTGTCTTCCTTTTCAGGACACTATTGACAGTCCATCACCTGTACCAGCGACCGTTGGAAAGGCTCGTAAGGAGGAAAAGTCATCTGAGGAAGCTGGTGAGGTTGGACACTCAATCCCTGTGCCGGCGGCCATGGGACCCAAGCAGGTGAGTTTCACAGATTACAGTGCAATTAAAATACATGGCTTCTACCCTTTCAGAGTTGATAGAGAGGTTGAGATTGTTGAACATGTACTGGTAAGGGAGTGGCAAGGGCTACAAGTACAGTTTCCAGTACAGGTACAGGTCAAGTAGTTAATAATAGATATAACTATATGGGCCAACCAACACCTGCAGTATGTGGTCCCAGGTGAGTAGGGTAAAGGCTCTTAAAGAGAGGTAATTACACAGGGATGTAATCATTCCTCAAGCAATTCATACTTAGAGTAGGTACTCACAATATTTCATTTATAGTCAAACTTTCTTTCTATAGCCTCCCCCCTACATGTACATGTGATTTTAACCTCACTATTATGTGTACCTGAACTGCACTAGTCCAACACATCTGGCACTACTACTTTAAAGTATAGTCCCTGTATCCTATAGTCACTGCCAACAATGTTTTTTTCTTTCGGAGAATTTGCTTAATGTCGCTACCCAACAATGTTCAATACGATATTAGAACTTTTATTCCTTTAAATCAGTAGATTTGTTGTGGCAGGAATACACCGGCTGACTTTAATTAGTGCCACCGGGTTAGCCTCAAATCTAAAATAGTGTTATACTTTAACAGTGGTCACCCTAATCTCAGAGACTCACCTTGGGCTGTAGATATGAGTAGAACCCTTAGAGTCCATGGTACATGTGAGTACAGCATCAGACTCAGGGAACAACTACCCTGGAGGCGCACACGTGTGCCTCAGGGTTGGACCTGTGGCAGTTACACACAGGCCCCCAGTGTCCAGCAGTGTCCTGTTACCCCACAGGCATTTGACTCCCAGGCTGACTCACTTGACTCTCAGCCTGACAGACTTGACTCCCAAGCTGACACGCTTGACCTCTAGGGTCACTTGCCTGACTTCCAGTCTGACATGCTTGACTCTCAGGTTGAAATACTTGGCTTCCTGGCTGACTTGCTTTACTCCCAGGCTGATTTGCTTGACTCCCTGCCTGATATGCTTGACTCTCAGCCTCACATACTTGACTCCCAGGCTGCCTTGCTTGACTCCCAGACTGATTTGTCTGACTCCCAGCCTGGCTCTCAGGTTGACCTGTTTGACTCCCAGGTTGACTTGCTTGACTATCAGCCAATCATGCTTGACTCTCAGCCTGGCCTGCTTGACTCTCAGGTTAACTTGCTGGATTCTCAGCCTGATATGCTTGACTCTCAGCTTCACATACTTGACTCCAAGGCTGACTTGCTACCTACCAGCCAGGCCATGCTGACTCTCTGGTTGACTGTGTTGACTCCAGCCAGACCATGCTGACTCTCTGGTTGACCATGATGACTCCAGCCAGACCATGATGACTCTCTGGTTGACTGTGTTGACTCCAGCCAGGCCATGCTGACTCTCTGCCCAACAGTGTTGACTCTTTACTTTTAATATTGATTCATCTCATAGTCAATAGTTGTGACTCCTTGGCCACACATACTGACTCCCTAGGCAACTGTTGACTCCCTTGATAATTCTGTTGAATCACTTAAGGGTTAACACTCTGTCCCACCAACTAGATGTCAGAAGAGGCTTCCTGCTAGATGTATAACATTACATGTCTACAGGCTATGTAAACCAGTTTCTATTGTTGGGAAGGGGAAAATACTCCTGACCCCACATGTAAGGCTGTTACATGAGGAACCTGAATATCAGAGGCCTTCCATGTGTGGTATACAGTCTGTGTATACCAATTGCTATTGTTGTTGGGGCATTTTCAACCAGACAGTATAATATGCCAGTTAATATTGATAATAACTCCTGTGTCATTGCTTATTTGCCTAAAAGCTAGTATGGAAATGCGTTTGGTCACTGGAGGATATGTCAACAATTGTTATTGAGGTGTGGTATAGAAGACACCCCCACTGAGTCAGCGGGCAGATTAGAGCCCACTAACCACAAGACACCGTATACTGTTTGGGTGTGTGTGTTGGGGGGGGGGTGGCAACATCCTGCCCACACCCTAGATTATACTCCCAGCCTCCAGTATACACCAGGGAGGGGAATCTCCCCCACAGGGTTGGACCTGTGGGGGTTACACACAGGCCCCAGTGTCCAGCAGTGTCCAGTTACCCCACAGGCATCCCCTGCCCTCCCTGATACGTACTACAGTAGCAAGGCATGTTCCACCACATTGTTTTGCTGGACAGTCTAGTACATGTTCAAATCTATTGTAAGTTTTGAGTCTGAGCTTTGTTTTTCTTATACAAAGTAGGCAGGATACAACATATGTATATAGGATCTTGTTGGATGGGCTTACTTGAACCTGGCATGAGTTAAAAAGCAGTTTGGCTACCCAGCCAGATTGGCTGAGTAGATAAAATTGGCTTGCACTGAAGTGTGTACTAACTGAAGTATACAGGTAGCAATGACAACCTAAATTACTACTGATCAACTACTATTGGCATCCTCAGAATATGGCTGGTTATATACACTTTCAACTGATTAATGTAACCATTCAGTTTTATTGAACTGCATCTGGTTTTGCGTGAGTTCCTCTTTCTTCCTATTAATTCTTGTATATCTGTCTTCCTATTCAGGCTAGTGTCAACACAGTGATCCCAGTACTTTCACCCGTAGGAAAGGTGAGCTGGTCCCAGGTGGAGCTATTTGCAGTCCCGTAAGTATATTAAGCACAGTAGATAAATGTTAAAATGTGGCTACTCGGATGGCAGTCTATTGTGTACCATACCAGTAGTTAGACTTATGAACAATGTCCAAGCCCATGAAGGCTGAGAGTTGTATTAGACCGGGTGTCAGGTAATGAGCTATACTATTGGTATCTATGTAGACTTGACTTTATTGCAATGTCCTAGTCACATGTTTCCTGATTGAGTTCATGGACCGTAAGCATCATGTGAATGCCGTCTGATAATCAATGTCAAAATTTACCAAAATTTAAATGTTAAAAATTCAAATTTGTCTGATAATCAATGTCAAAATTTACCAAAATTTAAATGTTAAAAATTCAAATTCAACTGATATTTTTGGTATACAACTGCTGAATATTGTTTACAGGGCTCCCGTTGTGCGCAGACCTGGGCGACTGTCACTAAAGCGTAAGAGCTCCCAGACTCTGCAGTAAGTAGATACATGTTTGTTTTGAAAAGTCACTCTCACCAAATATGATACCCTCGATAGTTGACTAGAAGAATAGTGAACTCTTTTAAAAGCCTTGATGAGAGAACAGCATTAAAATCAGGGTACAAATTTACAGATTCACCCCATTAAACTTTGCACAAATGCAGAATGCCATTTTATGGGGAACCCCTGCGTATGTTGTCCTTCTATCCAGAATACTGTGACTCCAATCATTAAATCAATAATGTCTTTTGCAGGGTTTCACTGGGGAACAATCCTCCTCTGGTCCACCCTGCCTCATCCCCTGCTGTGATGTCTATGGAAGAAACCATGATCTCTGATGAGGGGGGACCCAAGCAGGTGAGTTCTATTGTCGTAGATTACAGCACAATTTA
Organism: Harmothoe impar; assembly: GCA_947462335.1. Lineage (NCBI taxonomy): Eukaryota > Metazoa > Annelida > Polychaeta > Phyllodocida > Polynoidae > Harmothoe > Harmothoe impar. The sequence goes on along the minus strand of OX381721.1, from coordinate 60,932,469 downwards.
CATCAATGGTCTCTAGTCTTTAGTCTTTATTTGTACCTGAACCACACCCACTACATGGATCAACTAGAACTGGCATCACTCCTGTCTGCTCATATTCTGAACCTTTAGCTGATTGAATTAGCCATCAAGTTTAATTGGACTCTATCTGGTTTTGTGTATAACTTTATCTCATCATTATCTCTACTATTAGAGAAAATATGTGGATGGTAATTGCATAATACCTTGGACAGTGTACCTCTTCATATTCCACATAATATAGAAAGTGATGTCTTTGACACGGCAGAGGAAGAAATATAACATTATGCTATAATGCATGTAAAGGAGCCTACATTTATATATATAAAAAAACTTTAAATAAATTTTCTTTCATATAGCGTGCATATATCCTTTGACTTTTTCCACCCATTTCTTACTATATAGGTCTAATTTATGCTATAATAATGTTTCCCGGTCAAAGACATCACCCGGTCAAAGACGTCACCCGGTCAAAGACGTCACCTGGTCAAAGATGTCACCCGGTCAAAGATGTCACCTGGTCAAAGATGTCACCTCGTCAAAGACGATCCAATTGTTACAAAGTCGTGAGACTGAGCCGCATGCATGCCTGTCCTCCTTTTCAGGCCACAGTTGACAGTTCACTGCCTGTACCGGCTCTGGTGGGAAAGGCTCGTAAGGAGGAGAAGTCATTTGAGGAAGCTGATGAGGTCGGACCCTCAGTCAGATTGATCAGCCCTATAGAAAAAGACCAACCCGAGCAGGTGAGTTTCATTATCACAGATTACAGTGCAATTAAAATACATGGTCTCTACCCTTTCAGAATTATCATGTGGACCTGAACTACACTAGTCCAACACATCTGGTGATACTTTGCCAGACTGGAGTCCCTATACTATCCTATAGTCACTGCCAAGAATGTATTTTTTTTTCTGAGAAACTGCTTACTGTCACTCCCCAACAAAGGTCAAAACTGTATTAGAAGTTGAATCCCTTTAAATAGATTTGTTGTGGCAGTAATACACCGGCTGGCTTTAATTGGTGCCATCGGGTTAACATCAGATCTAAAATAGCACGGCTGGCTACTCTGCCAGATTGGCTGAGTAAATAACTTTCTGTTCTCCATTTTAGGCCACGGTTACCAGTTCATTCCCTGTACCTGCACCCGTTGGAAAGGCTCATCAGGAGGAGAAGATATCTGAGGAAGCTGATGAGGTCCGGCCCTCATTCCCTGTACCTGCACTCCTTAGAAAGGCCTGTCAGGAAGAGAAGGCATCTGAGAAAGCTGATGAGGTCCAATACTCGGTGAGTTTGTTTGACATACAACTCACTGCAAAACAGATTAACTGTCACCTTTCATTTCTCATATTTTCATACAAGTTCTCCTTAGGTCACAATGATCCAATAAGAAAATATAACATTCAATTCAACTTATCTGACCAGACCCTAAAATGTGTGTGTGATTTCTATGCACTTCATAAAGGTCTCATACAAAATGAGAAAAATATGATTAACTTTAAATTACTGATTCATGCCATTCTGAAAATGGTAGGTTCATCCATATAATGGAGGAATAAATACAATATTTTTATTTCAGGCCTTCAAACCTAGGATTAGAGAGGGGCATTCAGCAACGAATGCCAAGAGGAAGTGCCCCAAGTGTGGTAACTACAAGACACACCTTGTCATACACTTCAGGGAGTGCTGCCCCAATGTAAGTGTTTCCAGCAAAGTGTGGATCATGTTGACAAGTCTTACTTTTAGACAACTTGCCATCTCTAAATGCAGTAATAGATATTGGCTTCCTTCTTACATAAAAAGTGGGTTAGGAAAATATAGAGAAACCCATGGTCAGGTGACCCTACTCTATAACAAACAAGGTCCTCTGACCTAGAATTTATGCATTTACTAGCTTTGACTTGAAGTTTCAGGATTTATACACTCATTTAAATATGAATTATGAATACAAATAAAATGTGTAACTGAAAAATTACAATTTACCTCTTAGCCCATCCTTAATCTCATTCATGACCTTGTACAGATGGGTTTGATTTATTTGGCTGATGTCCATTTTTCCTTTATAGCCTACAAAGGCTGACCAGGCCCTGCTAGCGACAGCCCTAACCGAGCGGCAGCAACAGCGACGGGAGACGGGGGAGGCCATGCCCCTTAGGGTCTGTGCTCTCTGCGGAAAGGGGGTGGCAGACTTGCTTGGCTACCACCTGAGGGTGAAACACTCCATCAAGAGCCTGTCGTAAGTTTTTGTTTTGTTTATTACTGCTCAAGATTGATATTTTCTGTTGGATTTTAATGATGCAGGGAGAATTCCACATCGGTAACTCATTGACAATGGTTCCAATTTATCTACCTCTAGAATGCTACTTTTAATTTCGTTACAAACAGTGTTTCACACTTTGGTTAAATGTTGTTTCTTTACTTGTTTCTCTTCAGGGAGAGGAAGGACATTGTAAGCAGGTCCCTGTACCTATGAACAACTCATACCAGCCAAGCGTGTGGATGATGGCCACTGCAGCCATGTGTCAAGTCCTCACCTGGGAATGTGTCTGTGTGTGTACGTTATAAGGGGAAAGTGGTCTCCCCCACTGACCAGGTTAAAACATATGTGTGAGTAACACAGTAAATCTGACTGACACCATGTAACTGACTTCAAAAGGGGTACCTTTGGTGATATAGAAAAGTCCTCTAGGGGACAGTGAACAACATGTGACCCAGTGGTGTATTGTAGGAAGCTGGTCCTTGGCGTGCAGTGCCACGCTGCCCTGCTCCACCCACCCACCCACCCTTCACATCTCACATCTCCATCAGTGAACAACTACATTTTTGTTCCGTCATACATTTTGTCTGTAGATCACAAAAAGATATCATGGCCATTCTACTACAAATCAAAACATTAAAGCAGGTGAATATGGATGTTGGCCTTTTTACTATTATTTATGTTATTGAGTTATCAAAGGAACTCCGCACCACTGTGCAGTAATGTGTTATTTTGACTTGACAAAAAGTCTTGGACCCAAAACAATAGGGGGTTTAATTTAAAGTGTTGAATTACTGGGACACTTCTTTGGGTGAGAATGATACACAGTGACATTCTCTATATCCACTTTCTGTATGATCCTTCATAGAAGTACATACATTTTCTCTGATATGTGACACTTTAAGCCAACAGGTTTATTGTCTATGTAGTTTCATTCAATAAAGAATGCAGTTAAGATATATTGTGTCAGTGTTGTTCTTGATGTGCCACTCCTGTGTCCATCCTATAAGGAAACATAGTAGCCTGTTGTAGGACAAATATGAAACAGATCTCACAGCAGAACCGTAACCAGTCAGTGGCGTATACAATTTTAAATAATTATAATGCTGTCAAAATGCATAGCAGCAAGTGTGTAGGCCTGAAAAAATTCTAACATTAGGCCTGAGTATAGGTCACAAGTAAAATTTTGCATCAATATAAGCTGGAAGTTATTCTTAAATTAGGTCCTGGTACACACAAACCTTAGTATAGCCAAGAAGTAATTCTTACATTAGGTTCTGGTACACCACAAGCCTTAGTATAGCCAAGAAGTAATTCTTACATTAGATTCTGGTACACCACAAGCCTTAGTATAGCCAAGAAGTAATTCTTACATTAGATTCTGGTACACCACAAGCCTTAGTATAGCCAAGGAGTAATTCTTACATTAGGTCCTGGTACATAGCAAGTGTTAGTATAAGCTGGGGTAATTCTTACAAGGTCCTGGTACACCCAACCATAGTTTAGCCAAGAAGTAATTCTTACATTAAATCCCGGTACACAGCAAGCCTTGGTATTGGCCGGAAGTAATTCTTACAAATATCAAATGCATATTTGAAAAGATTTTGTTAAGTAGAAGAACCATGGGATAGATGCATTCAAGACTCTGCAAACATAGAAAGAACCTCGTTCATACATGGATTTGCCACATTGCACTCTAACCACAGTATGGAATATAAGTTATTATGTTCACTCTAGCTAGTATGTGTTGGATGCATTCAAAATGAAGGATGCCTTAATGTATTATGCCCTTGGTCATCATGATGCATGAATGCAGCCCTAGCATGTAACTCGGCAGTGCTGCATTAAAGCCTCATGCCCGCCCTATGGGATTGAGTCAGACCCGTATGTACAACATAACACACCAACGCAGCAACAGGGAGTTACTTGTCAGGGTTGCATTGGTGCATCATGGTGACAAAACTCATCCTTCAGTGACAGCATAATGTCTCAAGGCTTTAGGTTAATGATCTGAGGATGGCCTGGTGTCTCACAGCTTCATTGGTGCATCATGCCGACACATGGACATAACCTGTTGGTGGACACGTAGGAAGGTAGAGGTACAAGCCTGCATTGGTGCATCATGCCGACACATGGACATAACCTGTTGGTGGACACGTAGGAAGGTAGAGGCACAAGGCTGCATTGGTGCATCATGCCGACACATGGACATAACCTGTTGGTGGACACGTAGGAAGGTAGAGGTACAAGGATGCATTGATGCATCATGCCGACACATGGACATAACCTGTTGGTGGACACGTAGGAAGGTAGAGGTACAAGGCTGCATTGGTGCATCATGCCGACACATGGACATACACCTGTTGGTGGACACGTAGGAAGGTAGAGGTACAAGGCTGCATTGGTGCATCATGCTGACACATGGACATATACCTGTTGGTGGACACGCAGGAAGGTAGAGGTACATGGCTGCATTGGTGCATTATGCCGATACATGGACATACACCTGTTTGTGGACACGTAGGAAGGTAGAGGTACAAGCCTGCATTGGTGCATCATGCTGACACATGGACATAACCTGTTGGTGGACACGTAGGAAGGTAGAGGTACAAGCCTGCATTGGTGCATCATGCCGACACATGGACATACACCTGTTGGTGGACACGTAGGAAGGTAGAGGTACAAGCCTGCATTGGTGCATCATGCCGACACATCAACATAACCTGTTGGTGGACACGTAGGAAGGTAGAGGTACATGGCTGCATTGGTGCATCATGCCGACACATGGACATACACCTGTTGGTGGACACGTAGGAAGGTAGAGGTACAAGGCTGCATTGGTGCATCATGCTGACACATGGACATAACCTGTTGGTGGACACGTAGGAAGGTAGAGGTACAAGCCTGCATTGGTGCATCATGCCGACACATGGACATACACCTGTTGGTGGACATGCAGGAAGGTAGAGGTACAAGCCTGCATTGGTGCATCATGCCGACACATGGACATAACCTGTTGGTGGACACGTAGGAAGGTAGAGGTACAAGCCTGCATCGGTGCATCATGCCGACACATGGACATAACCTGTTGGTGGACATGCAGGAAGGTAGAGGTACAAGCCTGCATTGGTGCATCATGCCGACACATGGACATACATGAATGCAGCCCTGGTGAGTAGCTGCTGCATTTATACATGATGTCCACCAAGGGCATGCTGCATTAGTTCATTTTGCGGCCCTTAAAGGGTTCCATTCCTTTAGGAGTGTATCAATCCCATAGGGTCTGTCTCTAATATTGTTGAGTAGCATGGTCACTCACTATCATTCCATCATATGTAACTTCCACATCAAGTCTGTCTCTAATATTATTTAGTAGCATGGTCACTCACTATCATTTTATCAGATGTAACTTCCACATCAAGTCTGTCTCTAATATTTTTTAGTAGCATGGTCACTCAGTATTAAATCTAATTAAGTTTGTATACAAAGATGGAATATTATACAGGCAAGATAAAGATTAACAAGTTTAAAACATACATTATATACAACAAAGAGATTGATACCACACGCTTAAATGCACACATCGAATTAACGACAACTAAAACAAAGTGGGGCCAAACTCCTCGGCGGGAAGCACCCCAACGCCCCCTGCACTGACTTACCAGCGTCCATGACGTCACAGCGTCCTCTCATCTTCTCGGTACAAGGTGTGTGCTTGGATATTTTGATCCCTCCCACCCACACCAAACAGTTCTAACATACTCATATATGTTCTCAGGATTTAATTTTCTTATTCCATACTATAAATTGTGTCCCCTCACACAATTCTACAAACACTGACTAAATCACATACATACTGTTGGGTTTTTAAGGTAGATGTTCTGCTACCCGTTACATTGTTATCTTAGGCCAAAAATAAAAAGGTTTGTTTCAGGTCACCCGACTGACCCTATCAAAACAGGGCCGACCCTACATTTTTATATGCAGTTTTGAAGAAATTTCAGTATTTTTGCCCTTTTATGGTCAATTTCCGGATTTTCGGACCGGCAGGCTGGTATTTTCATGTTTTAAAAAAAGTGTAAAAAAAATTAAAATCCGACCTACCGACCCTACATTTTCTGCCCATGTTACCTGAAACAAACTTTTTTTTATTGGGCCTCATCGTGTATCTGTTGAAATGTTGTTGCTCACATTATACAAAGACTTGTCCATGTTACTGAAGATCTGACCAGTGTTATGACTCAGTAGCCATGTGCTCATGTTCATTTATCTGGATGCCCTAATATATGGAGACTCCCATAAATAATGGAGATTGGAGCTTGTTACTTATTCACTGATGTGAATGTAACTCTTACTCCTGTGCATATATCACAAACATGTTGCATGTACATTTTTATTTAATATGATTCTGTAAGTATATTTTCAGCATTTCTTTCAGTTAAAGGATGTATTCTATCACGTGATATAACTTATAAAGTGGCTTGATATGGCTCTGGATGAAGCCTATAAATAGACATCCTCACACGGTGCCTGGAGAGTGTCCCAGTTCATGAACCTGTTTATTGATCCTTCATAGCTCTGTACAGAGCCTGTGCGGGGAGAGCAGTCTCACTCGCCATACACAGGTTTAGTGCCGGTCACACCAGGCCTGCACAGAGCCTGTGCGGGGAGAGCAGTCTCACTCGCCATACACAGGTATAGTGCTAGTCCTCCTTCAGCTGTAGCGGCCACTGCTGCAGGCCTTCAGTGTTGTGGCGCCTTCTAGGACATACAGTTGGTGCCATTATAAAGGATTAATTCAGTCTGTGAACAGGTAGGCTCTTCTGTATATACTGTAACCATTCATACTCCTCACTGTATTGTGTTACTGAGGGTGCCTGTATTACAGCACTAGTAATGGGTAGTGGTAACCCACACATCCTAGAGCTATTGGTATTGTTGGGGATGGCCTGTAGGTGAACAGTAGAGGCAGCTGTGGACATGCTCTATGGTAATAGGAGTACAGTGGAGCAGCCCACCCTAGTAGTAAACACAGGGTGGGCCCAGATGGGGCCACACTCTGTTTGCAAGTGTGGCCCAGAGTGGGCTACCCGACAGGCGCCTGTCGGTTTAGGGCACTGGGCTTTGGTTTGGCCCCAAGCGGGTTGGATGATGGGTGCAGGTTGGCTTTTGGACGGGCTGCCCACTGTGGGCTTATATCAGGTTTTGGACGGGCTGCCCACTTTGGGCTCAGATCAGGTTTTGGACGGGCTGCCCACTTTGGGCTCAGATCAGGTTTGGGATGGGCTGCCCACTTTGGGCTCAGATCAAGTTTTGGATGGGCTGCCCACTGTGGGCTCATATCAGGTTTTGGACGGGCTGCCCACTTTGGGCTCATATCAGGTTTCGGATGGGCTGCCCACTTTGGGCTCAGATCAGGTTTTGGATGGGCTGCCCACTTTGGGCTTAGATCAGGTTTTGGACGGGCTGCCCACTTTGGGCTCATATCAGGTTTTGGACGGGCTGCCCACTTTGGGCTTAGATCAGGTTTTGGACGGGCTGCCCACTTTCGGCTCAGATCGATTCTAAGGTAATAAATAGAACAGCCAGTGGTCACAATATGTTATAACACATCATTTCGAGGCATTATTTAAAATTGATATATTTCATATATCTATCACGTGATATAACTTATAAAGTGGCTTGATATGGCTCTGGATGAAGCCTATAAATAGACATCCTAACACGGTGCCTGGAGAGTGTCCCAGTTCATGAACCTGTTTATTGATCCTTCATAGCTCTGTACAGAGCCTGTGCGGGGAGAGCAGTCTCACTCGCCATACACAGGTTTAGTGCCGGTCACACCAGGCCTGTACAGAGCCTGTGCGGGGAGAGCAGTCTCACTCGCCATACACAGGTTTAGTGCCGGTCACACCAGGCCTGCACAGAGCCTGTGCGGGGAGAGCGGTCTCACTCGCCATACACAGGTTTAGTGCCGGTCACACCAGGCCTGCACAGAGCCTGTGCGGGGAGAGCAGTCTCACTCGCCATACACAGGTATAGTGCTAGTCCTCCTTCAGCTGTAGCGGCCACTGCTGCAGGCCTTCAGTGTTGTGGCGCCTTCTAGGACATACAGTTGGTGCCATTATAAAGGATTAATTCAGTCTGTGAACAGGTAGGCTCTTCTGTATATACTGTAACCATTCATACTCCTCACTGTATTGTGTTACTAAGGGTGCCTGTATTACAGCACTAGTAATGGGTAGTGGAAACGCGGCCCACACATCCCAGAGCTATTGGTATTGTTGGGAATGGCCTGTAGGTGAGCAGTAGAGGCAGCTGTGGACATGTTCTATGGTACACCCTCAGAAAAGTGAGAGTCATTGTCACTAAAACTACCCTCACCTGAGGCAGTGCCTGACCCACAGGTGAGGGTAGTTTTAGCGACAATGACTCACTTTTCTGTGTGTGTAGTAGGAGTACAGTGAAGCAGCCCACCCTAGTAGCAAACACAGGGTGGGCCCAGATGGGGCCACACTCTGTTTGCAAGTGTGGCCCAGATTGGGCTAACCAACAGGCGCTTGTCGGTTTAGGGCACTGGGCTTTGGTGTGGCCCCAAGTGGGCTGCCCATGATGGGTACAGGTTGGCTTTTGGACGGGCTGCCCACTTTGGGCTCAGATCAGGTTTGGGATGGGCTGCCCACTTTGGGCTCATATCAGGTTTTGGATGGGCTGCCCACTTTGGGCTCATATCAGGTTTCGGATGGGCTGCCCACTTTGGGCTCAGATCAGGTTTTGGACGGGCTGCCCACTTTCGGCTCAGATCGACTCTAAGGTAATAAATAGTACAGCCAGTGGGTACAGGAATCAATATTGGGGTAGTATCTTCTGTTAAAGTATGTGTATGTGAGGGGGGGGGGGAATTCACTACATTGCTGGACATCCAGATGCACCGATGCAGTACTAGCGAGTAACTCACTGTGCATCATGACAACCATTTGGGAGTGTCAACCATTCATGGTATATTACTATGCATTCATACAGGCCTGGCGAGTTACTCACCAGGTATGCATTCATGCATCAAGACGACCAAGGGCATGATGCATTAACCCTGTAAGAATGGCATGATGCTTCTATTCAATCAATTCCAGTGCTGCATTCAAGCACCAATGCCAACTCTCCGGGGTTGAGACCCTCGCAAAGGGTCGGCATGATGCACACATGCAGAACTGGCAAGTCACTCGTCAGTTCTGCATTGGGGCATCATGACGCCAAATGTCATCTTTTAGTGACATCAAGTCCTCAAAGGGTTAAGGCATTATGCCATCCATAAAGGGTTAAATAGAGCTGGACACAGGTATACATCATACCAGTATGTACACAGATCTTACACAAAGTGGCTCACCATACCCTATTGACTTAGTGCTGGGCAGGTAGCTGACAGGAGTGGGGCCGGCACAGGTGAGTATTTACTTCATTTGTTGGACATCATGAAAAAAGCATGGCGTAGGTAAGTTTTCATGGTGATCCGCCGCCTTTTGGCAGAGGAAGAAGTAGTGCCGATAGAAACGTATGAGAGAATGTGCTGGGAGAGTGTAGACAGGTGTGTGGGAATGAGGCTGACACAGGTGAGTTAGACCAGCCGTGTGTTCATTAGGCAATATTGGGCGCGCGCCTAGGCACACCTCCTATGGTGGAGGTATGCCAAATGGCGCGCGCCGCTCGCCAAAAGCGCGCGCCTCCCTGGCCTAATGAACCCCCCTCTGGGCTGTGCTGAACTAGGTCAATACACCCCACTCTGCTGTCACTGCAGCCCCTGCAGGAGGTGGTGGGCTGCCTGGTATTGATCTGGTTTTTATCAGCGCTGTGAGCTCTGCATTCTAATAGAACCGTTGTGTATATATGTTTGAATTTGTCAGTGGCGTGGGATAGGAAAAAGGGGGCATGGGGGCCTAGTCCCCTTCAATCACAGAGGAGGGGGGCCTGAATATGTCCCCCCCCCCCCAAAAAAAAAACACACAAAAAACCCCAAAAAAAAACACCATATATATATATATATATCAAAAATCACCAAGACCCTATAATAAAATACAATCAATTCCCAAACCTCACCTCTCATACATAGGGAAAAGTAGAGGCAGAGGGGCCTGCCCCCCCCCCACCCCCAATCTGAACTAAAGGGGGCTCAAACACTACTTTTCTATACAATTCCAAAATAAGCATGCATACATGCCATCATGCATTAAAGTCGATGCTTGAAACTGTTTGGAGTGTGCTTCCTACACCTATGTATCAGTAGCAGTTATATACAACATTATGACAGAGACAATTACAGGTTTTCAGCCTATACTGTATACTGTTGCAATCCAAATATAGAATTTACATTGCATTGGGTTGAACTGTAATATACCCCATGTATATGTGACAGAGGCTGTCTAACATAGGTTATAGTAGATGCCTGGGCTATTGGTGAGGCTGACAGAGGCTGCCTGACATAGATTATAGTCGATGCCTGGGCTATTGCAGAGGCTGACAGAGGCTGTCTAACATAGATTATAGTCGATGCCTGGGCTATTGCGGAGGCTGACAGAGGCTGCCTAACATACATTATAGTAGATGCCTAATCTGAACTGACTCCCCCCCCCCTCCACTTATCTGGAGGGGTTGACCAAACATAGGTGCATTACTCAAAGTGTGTGTACATTTGTACATTTCTTTCCCCATCCTCACATCTGTCCTTAACCTATAAAGTATCCTGTTTCTTTGTAGAGTTACAGTCATGAACAAAATCATGCCTAAACCTGCGTCATTTGAGATTGTCTACGACAACCCAGCCGGTCTATATAAGGCCGGTGACACGGTCAAGGGCACTGTTAATCTGGAATTGAAAGAAGACCTCAAGATTTTGAGTAAGTTTCTCAAGATCCTTTCACTTTTTCCAAATTTGATTTATTCTTAAAAATGATATTCTGCTGAATCTAAACTTGTGATCATTCTGAAAATACAAACATACATAGCTGTGTATATGGATCATATAAACCATGGAGGCCAGCACAATGCTTTAATCTACTTTACCCTTTGTCATCATTATACTTGATACTTCATAAATCATGCCAACCTTTCAGAGGTGTATCACATCTGTAAGGGCATCATACTGCTTGAATGCAGCACAGGGGAATAACTCGCCTGTGCTACATTAGTGCATCATGCCGACCCATCAGGAGTATCTCAACCTCATAAGGTCGGCATGATGCTTGAATGCAGCACCGGCAAGTCACTCACCAGGGCTGCATTCATGCATCATGAAGACCAAGGGCATGGTGCATTAAGGCATCAAGCCGTCCTTAAAGGCTTCAACATGTTTACTTATAATGGTACAATGCTCTTGCTGTTTTCTAAGATGTGAGGATTACAATAAGTGGTGAGGCCAAAGTGAGATGGATGAAGGCTTTTTCGGCTGGTGGAGGTGGTGGGGTCATGCCCTACCATGGAGACGAGTCTTACTTCAAGCAAGAATTTTTCCCAGAGGGAGGTAAGTCAACCTATGGTATCCACCTATGGGTGTTGAGAATTATTTTTTTTGGAATAGCCTACTTCCAAAACTTCAATTCAGGTCCCAACTCAGGAAATTTGCGGTCATTTCTGGTCTAAAATTCAGTCAAAATATTTATCATTGGTTTTCACTTCACAAGAGCATAAATGTGTCTCATGAAACCAGTCACATGTCACATATAATAGGATAGATGATAATAATGAATAAATCCGGAGGTCAGGTAGTGACCAGTATATGTTATAATAGAGCATCTCCATGTGGGAAGGGGAAGTTTTTAACCATTTAAGGACAGCATGTCGCTAAAAGATGACATTTGTCGTCATGATGCACCTATGCAGCCCTAGCAATTAACTCTCAGACAGCAGTGACACTTTTGCTCGTTCCCATGTCCCCACCCACATTGAATAAAGGATTCCAAATCTGTGGTCTAAAGTCAACACACAAGGGAAACGTAAAACCAGAGAGGATGGAGAAGTTTCTTGAAATTTCAGAAAAAGAATTGTATGTCAGTGTTTTGTAGAAAAAAAGGGGTGTTCTTTTACCATGAAATGTAGGCGTTTTACTAAAAAGGGGTCATTTTCTGACCCAAAGTCCGTGGAAAAGGGGGTAATCTTGAGGGGAGGGAACGAGCATGATGTCATTTCTATCTGGGCGTGCTGGGCCAGGGTTACCATAGAGCGTCTGGATGTGGGGAGGGGAATCTTTGTAAAGTATGGATCAGGAAGATATCTCTCAGCCCCCAGATTCCACCGACACAGTTTGGAGTATTTAATTCCAAGAAAATAACTTCCTTTCTATTGAACAGCATTATGGGATGGGAATTGGATTTTATTCTTAGTGACTCAAAATTGATATTGATATCAATATCTTGGCATCTTTCTTTTCTTCACTGATATTCCAGTTATTAAGGTCTATAGAGCTGTTCAAAATTACATAGTTACAAAAAAATTATGAAAATGGTTGTTGACCCCTTTTATCGCCCATTTTTAAGACAAACTATGCAACTTTGAACAGCTCTGTAGACCTTAATAATTGGAATATCAGCCATAGAAAAAAGAGATCCCCAGGTATCGACATCAATATCAGTTTCTAATTACTCAATCCAATTTTTTAGGATGCTGAGAGATCCTTAAGAAATCACAATTGGATTAAAATGTCACAGATAAGCTGATAGATAAGTTAATATCATGAGTTAATAAAATCTGCATGCTGTATCTGCTTCAGATTCTAAAGATGGCCAGACCCTTTCAGCAGGGACCCACAGCTACCCATTCCAGATCAAACTTGCGGATAATTTACCTTCATCATTTGAACATAAGGTTGGCCAGATCCGCTACTGGACCGAGTGCTACATTGATAGGAAGTCATTGTTCACGGCCTTTAACTACTCAACACAAAAGGCTTTCTCTGTGGTCAGCATATATGACTTAAATACAATATCAGATCCCACGGTAAGTCCAATGTGCATATAATACGTTATGCTTCAATCTTTTTTCAAATTGTTGAGAACAAAATGCTCTTATTTTTGTGAGGTGCCACCTGACTCTTATGTCTGCCAGGTGGTACTTCACCCTCTTACGCAACAAGGGAGGAACCTGCGTAGTCACTAGACGCCGCCCATTCTATGCATAATCTTAAATCGCCACTTCTGCCGTAATATTATTCCAGAAAAAGACAAAAAAAGTGAGAAAGAAGAAGGGGGTGCAGGGGCAGAGCCCCTGATATATACAACAATGTTACAAATGTACAGTAGTGCCATCTAGAGGATAGGTATCACCTGGAAACTGATTAAGATTAAGCCAGAAGTGGCGAAAAATGATTAAAATCATGCCAGAAGTGGCGATTTTAAGATTACGCACAGAATGGGCAGCCTCTAGTGACTACGCAGGTTCGTCCCCACGTGCCCCTGTTACCCTATTGCAGACACACAACTGACCTAGCTCACGTGAGTGCACGGACAAACGTTTACAGCGAGTCTTAACCCAGTGTTACAGTCTCTGCCCCCACCCCCATTTTCTTTTTCTTTTTTTACCTTCTTTAGTAACAGTGGAACCTATCATTAAGACTATAAGATCAGGTTGTAAGACATTTTGTAAGACTGGGACAAGACTCCTGTAAACGTTTGTCTGTGCACTTGTGTGAGCTAGGTGCCTTCTGCAGACAGTGAGGGTGGCTTTAACCCTTATGGGCTGTATAGTGCTCGGTATGCCCGTTGTCTTAACAATAAATATAGTGCAGCCCTGGTGAGTGTACGTTCCTGAAGGGTCAGTAGAGTTTATGAATGCAGCCCTAAGGATTAAACCTACCAGGACAAATACACGCATAATGACCAGCAAGGCAACCATTTAAGGCCGGCATCATGCCTTAATGCATTATGCCCTTGGTTGTCATGGTGCATCAATGCAGCCCTAGTGAGTACCTAGCCAGTGCTATATTCAAGCATTATGGTGACCCTACAGGGTTGAGAGACTCCCGTAGGGTCAGCATGATGCACCAATATAGCACTGACGAGATGCATTAATGCATCATGCAGGGCTGATCATGTGCTTAGTCATCATGATGCATGAATGCAGCGCTGGTGAGTTACTCACCAGGGCTGCATTCATGCATCATGATGACAAATATCATCTCTAAGCGACATGCATTCTTCAGAAGTAAAGCACTAAGCGACCCTGAAAGGGTTGACAAACAACAAGAAGCCAATTCCAGCTGCTAACCTTTCCTTTCCAAGAGCACCAATTTGCAACATGAGGCCAAAAAAAAGGTTTGTTTCAGGTAACATGGGCAGAAAATGTAGAGTCGGTAGGTCGGATTTTGTTTAAAAACTTTGTTTTTAACAAAAAAATACTAGCCCGTCAGTCCTAAGACCCGGAAATTGACCAAAAAATTGTAATAGTACGGAAATTTCTTCAAAATTGCATGAAAAAACGTAGGGTCGGCCCTGTTTTGATAGGGTCGGTCGGGTGACCTGAAACAAACCTTTTTTTTTTGCCTAACATGTGATTTGGTTTTTAACACCAGGGTACATTTGAGAAGGAGGAGCAGCTGTCTGTGGGCTGTTTGTGGTGTGCAGGACAGATCGAGGCCAACATCAAGATGAACCGGAAAGCCTTCGTGCCCGGGGAACTGCTGAGATTTGATGCTGAAGTCTCCAACCGTGGTCCCACAGCCGTGACCAGGATTGAGGTCGTGCTCAAGCAGGTACTGGGGAAACATGAAGTGCCAAAGAGGAAGCTTTTAAGAGTAACTCCAACCAATTTCATCAAATTTAGAGATAAATCCCCACTTGACCTCCCGAGTGTCAAGTGCTCCATGTAACACAAAGGTGTGAAAATAGTAACAAAATTGGAGGAACACATGGAAAAAATCTGAGGAAAATCTAGAAAGGGGGTGGCGCTCATTATATCATTTTGAGGGGTTGAAAAACTGGTAAGATCATATAGTATCTGATGCTTATATGTTATCACTTTTTAAGGGGCATTACGACCTATCCACAACCCGCCCTGTGTATGGGGTCTCACCAAATCCTCCGATCATGGCTATAGTCTTTGTACTTCCCTTATTCCAGCTGACTCGCTGACAATGGCATTGACTCATGGACTATCAAATTGACTCTGAAATAGCCCCAAAATTGTTTTACAAAGACAGCTTGATCCCATGGTCTGAAAAGTACAAAAGAATTGACTTGCAAACTTCAGCGCTGACTTGCCGACAACGGTGCAGACTCACTGACTATTGAATTGACTCTGAAATAGCCCTAAAATGACCTAAAATATACATAATTGGATAAAAAAAATTCTTGGGTCGGCCCAGTTTTGCTAGGTAGGGTCGGGTAACCTGAAACACACCTTTTTTTTTGGCCTTGTCGTTATAATGTATGGAGCCCCAAAGAGTACCTCTCTGGTGCATCATGGTTTGGTGCATGATTGGGAGGGTATCAACATCATAGAGTTGGCATGGTTTATGGATGCAGCCCTGGTGAGTTACTCCCCAAGGCTGCATCCATGCATTATGACCCCATAGCATACCAAAGCACTAGAGTTAATTTACACATGTTTTTCTTGTATCACACAGGTTGTAAAATTCATTACTACGGATTATGAAAGTGCTACTAAACGCAGGCGTGTGGTGCGGAGGTTGGAGCATGGCCCGATCCCCAGTAAAGGTGTCGATACCTGGGTGAATGAAGCCATCGTCATCCCCCCTCTCCCTCCCACAGGGCTCAAAAACTGCAGAGTCATCAAAATATCCTACGTGCTGGAGGTAGGGAAGTGGTTCGCCATGTATTAACTCACACCACAATGTTGTGTTTAAGCGCTGAGTTTTGAAAAGTGTTGGTCTTGTATAAGCACTGGGAGTATCAGTGTCTTGAAATAAATCTTATGCACTAAAATGTTTATGAATGCAGCCCTAGGGATTAAACCTACCAGGATGAATACACGCATAATGACCAGAAAGGGAACCATTTAAGGCTGGCATCATGCCTTAATGCATCATGCCCTTGGTTATCATGATGCATGAATGCAGCACTGCAGTCTTGAAATAAATCTTATGCACTAAAATATATCTTGAATAATAATATTGTTTATGAGAGAGGGGTAACCAGTCTTTTAAAGTTAGAGTAAAATGGATTAGGACTACTTGTTCCTACCTTGCACAAGCACTGAATGCCTTATTGACAAGGCTGACTATGCTTATGTGTACCATGTGTCCTTTGAAGTTATGTAGGGGCTAGGTTGGTAGTAATACTTTTATGGTTGTGAGCGGGTTGTGCTGGATGTTGGTTCTGAACCTGGTTCCGAGGTCCTGGGAGTCGACGATAGGTGGAAGCACTGATCGTGGCTCCAAGGTACGGACAGGGGCCGCTATAGGTGGTCTGGACTGCGCATGCGTGCAGGGTCCGACCACCCATATATAGCTGGTGTCCAGTAGAACTCACCAGCTAGCTTAAGGCTTCTCACGTGAGAGGTTAAACGGTGATCCGAACCAACTTACCTGATTAGCGTTTAAACTCAGACTTAGAACAAAGTGTTTTCCTTTATTAATGAACTCTTTGCAACCTGTCACACAGTATCCGTACTGACTTGACTTCTTCCTTTACGATATTGAGTATCATAAGAAATGGTCCATTACAGTTATGAGTGCTGGGGGGGGGGGGGGCTTATGCATGATTGTATGGTAGGCTAGTAATTCATGAGGTGGTCCTTATTCAACCCTTTAGGGGGCAGCACAATGCCTTTAATTTCATTGTTGATGAACCATTGCAGTGCTTAAGGATAATTCTGACAAACTGGTGGTAGGATCCTGTGGAGATGTTCAGAACCTTTCGAAACTCACTAACCCCACCTGGTGGACGTTCTCTGAATCTTTAAAAATTCACATACTCCCTATGGTGTGTGTTCGTTCAGGGCTAATTTTTGAAAATATTTCAGTAAGTTTCCCCAAAAGAGCCTTGAACCCTCGACCCTCAGATTTACGGGCAGACACTCTACTGACTGAGCTAACCAGGCAAGTGTCAGCATGGTCTACTGGTGAGATAGTCAATGGTTCATGACTATAGTTTAGAATGTTCCCTTTGGATGATATGTCGCCTATTCATTTCCTAAGTTATCATAGAAATTATGATGATAACCCACTCTGCTATTTTGATATGTTACAGTATGAATATGTCCCCAACCTATGACTAAGTCTGGGGAGGACTCCATACACCATTCTTAATAAATGTCATTTCATTAGGACAGAACTCTGTCATTTTTAATGTAGAGATACCCATTCTGTGGAAGGCTGAATATGGTGTCATCAATCACTTCCATTTTTGGGTGGAGCATTGATTATCTGTTCTAAATGACCTATTAGAAGTCTTAAAGGGTTTACATGCTATTTAGAGATAGTCTGAATGATCCTTAACGTTCCTGCCCTGCAGCAGTGCATCTTACACACTGTTAGCACTACCAAACTATATTGTTGCCCTGTTAGATTTCACTTTATGATCCACTACTTTGGCACTATTAAACGCATCATCTTCATGTAAATCACAGCTAAATCCCTGGTACTAGGTCATTCATGTCCAACAAACAGACATTGTAAATGAAACCCTTTAAGACCTGCATAGAGCCTTAATGGATTGATTATGCCCTTTATTGCCCTGATACATTAATGCTGATCAAAATATTAACCCTATAACCCTTAGAAAATAATAATAATAATAAAGGGTAATAGGATGATAGTTTTGACAAAAAATATTTCACCATTCACTTCTAAGCTGAACATGAACACTGAAAGGGTTATAGGGTTATAATCTTGGCAAAATTTCAATTTTCAGTTAAACGTGAACCCTTCAGAAGTGGCGCCTGACATCAGTCTGCCACTGGACATCATCATCGGGAATGTTCCCCTCAGGGACAACTTTGATGACTTTAACCAACTGGCGTCCAAGGCCAACGTGTACGCAGCGCCCCCCACCTTGCTGGTGGCTGAACGTGGGTCTCCCTCACCGTACGAGGACTCACAGAGAACTGCAGCCGCACCCATAGCACCATTTCTACCCGACTGTCGTAAGTCTGTTTGTATGTAACCATGGTTACACCCATAGCACCATTCCTACCCGACTGTCGTAAGTCTGTTTGTATGTAACCATGGCTAAACCCATAGCACCATTCCTACCCGACTGTCGTAAGTCTGTTTGTATGTAACCATGGCTACACCCATAGCACCATTCCTACCCGACTGTCGTAAGTCTGTTTGTATGTAACCATGGCTACACCCATAGCACCATTCCTACCCGACTGTCGTAAGTCTGTTTGTATGTAACCATGGTTACACCCATAGCACCATTCCTACCCGACTGTCGTAAGTCTGTTTGTATGTAACCATGGCTACACCCATAGCACCATTTCTACCCGACTGTCGTAAGTCTGTTTGTATGTAACCATGGCTACACCCACAGCACCATTCCTACCCGACTGTCGTAAGTCTGTTTGTATGTAACCATGGCTACACCCATAGCACCATTTCTACCCGACTGTCGTAAGTCTGTTTGTATGTAACCATGGCTACACCCATAGCACCATTCCTACCCGACTGTCGTAAGTCTGTTTGTATGTAACCATGGCTACACCCACAGCACCATTCCTACCTGACTGTCGTAAGTCTGTTTGTATGTAACCATGGCTGCACCCATAGCACCATTCCTACCCGACTGTGGTAAGTCTGTTTGTATGTAACCATGGCTACACCCATAGCACCATTCCTACCCGACTGTCGTAAGTCTGTTTGTATGTAACCATGGCTACACCCATAGCACCATTCCTACCCGACTGTCGTAAGTCTGTTTGTATGTAACCATGGCTACACCCATAGCACCATTCCTACCCGACTGTCGTAAGTCTGTTTGTATGTAACCATGGCTACACCCATAGCACCATTCCTACCCGACTGTCGTAAGTCTGTTTGTATGTAACCATGGCTACACCCATAGCACCATTCCTACCCTACTGTTGTAAGTCTGTTTGTATGTAACCATGGCTACAACCATAGCACCATTCCTACCCGACTGTCGTAAGTCTGTTTGTATGTAACCATGGCTACACCCATAGCACCATTCCTACCCGACTGTCGTAAGTCTGTTTGTATGTAACCATGGCTACACCCATAGCACCATTCCTACCCTACTGTTGTAAGTCTGTTTGTATGTAACCATGGCTACACCTATAGCACCATTCCTACCCGACTGTCCTAAGTGTGTCTGATATTGAAAAAACAATCTCTGGTGTAGAGATTGAGTAGTTTATGCCATTAAGGGAAGCCTATATATTTTTTTATATTATGCGGACTGTCTTAGGCCACTTTGAGGCAGTACAGCCCCTCACTCTTCCCCCCTCTGTGTAGAGGCAAGGAGATCACCCTTTTTGCCTGGCTGCTCACCATAAGTAAATCTCAAGTAACCTCACCTTAGGTAAGTAGCCAAGCAGAAAGGGTAATCCATGTACACCTGCATCATACCCCAGGAATATGTTAAAAGAACAATTCATGGTTGTGTTTCAGCGCCCCCTACCTACCACGAGTCTGTGTTTGGTGCATCTCGTCTCAAGGACAAAGACGACAAGGAGGAGGAGCAAGTCCTCAAGTACGCACCCCTCTACCTCACCTATCACTATGACGACACGCCGTTTGAGCTTGCTATAGATGAATAGATGCCATCTACCGTAAAACCTAACGTATAAGCCTTGGCTTGGAGGCAAGTCACACTCATGTATGCCAAAGATGCCTAGATAGGGTACAGCCTATATGGGTACTCCAGTACCAAATAGACAATTTTCAGACACCCTCTGCAGCTTATATAACCTGTCAGAGTTAGAGGCGTGGCTTATGGCTGTGTCTCACAAACTTGGGCAAATGATTTTGTCTCTGACCGGGTGCCGTCTCTGACCAGATGCCGTCTCTAACCAAGAGTCATCTCTGACCGGACGTCACTTTGGGAGTTCAGCTATCTTCTACCAACAGTAGGAGGCTAATTAAAATTAAATTGCATAAAATGCCATATACATTTTTACAAAACGTTATATATAAAAGTATAGGTTAGAAAATTATAAAAAAACATTTTCTGACACCAGGTCAGAGACTGCATCCGGTCAGAGATGGCACCTGGTCAGAGATGGCACCTGGTCGACGCCTTATACGTGAGTTTGGCTTATATGTGAGGTTTGACGGTAGGCAACCAGCAGGCAATGCTGGGCGGACAGAGGGACAAGGGTTTACACATAGCCAGGGTCTGAACACTTGAAGGGCATTAATGTATCATGTTGGGATGGTGCTGGTGCAGGGTTGACATGATGACAGAATCTGGAACATGAAGCAGCCCTTAAGGTGGGTCAATCTGATGCCAATTTCAAAAGGGATTCTCTAGAGAGAGAACATTAAAACCTATATCCCGAGAGTGTTATATAGAAATGTAGCTACTCAATACTATTTTATGTACATATGTGGCAAAACACTATATACTCCTATTATATGAAACATTGACTTTAGGCTTGAATATCTCAGAAAACAGCTCGGTACCCTCCTATTTTCTCAGCTTTGTTGGAAAGTGTATGTTATTATGGTCTTATGGCAAAAATCTGATGAAAATCTACCTAATTATACACCAAGAGATTGACCCACCTTAAAGGGTAGGACCTACTGAAAAAACATAGGGCTACAAGGTGCATGTCTATCCATCAGGGGTGTATTCGCGCATCATGACAATCCTTCAGGGGTGTATCAACCCTGTAGGGTGGCTACTTACAGTGCTTGAATTAAGGGTGCTGGGTCCACCTGTTAACAATAGAAGCACTCAATACATGCAGTGTTACATTTGATTGCCTTGATCATCACACACACACATATATATATATAAAACCAAGAGTATTAGGGCCCAGAATAGTTGGAAGTATTGTCTTTTCATATAGAGCATGTATAAACCTAACATCATTTACAATCCATTAAGGCAGACCTTTCATCAGCCAGCAGGAACCGATTGTTTAAAGTTTACGCATGTCGAAAAAAATATCATTTCAAAAGGAATTTAGAAAGAGGGTATGTGCCAAAATCAAGAATAACATATTTTGTTAATATATTTTGTTTAAGTGTCTTTTAGGGTATAATGAATAAAATGATTTAAAATGTACCTAGTTCGTGCCTTGATCTGCCCCAAGCACATTTTGCAGTGCTTTATCAATTATTCAATTACAAAGTTGTATTCTTGCTATTTATACCATTGTGTTCAACCTTAGAACATATTATCTGATACACAGTACTAGTCACCTGAAGTATACCATCTTTGGATATTCGATATTCTATTCTCAGAGATAATTCTCAGAGCTTCATATATGCATATTCACATAGATAGATAGTACCACCATATATTTTGGACATTTTGTCTGTGTATTGTAGATGTATGGTATCACCATCCAGTTTAGATACTTGCTTTTGTTTTATATACATAATTTATGATATATGGTATTCCAGCTAACAAAAAAACGTTATTTTACGTCAAAATAATGCTATTTGTTTACTGGGATTGTTATGCACTTTGGACATTGGTGTATTGTTGTGTGTGTATTGTTTTGTTGAGTAACATTCAAAACAATAAATTCACATCCAATGTTACATGCCTTGAAATGTCGTTCCATTACAATTAGATCATATATGTGTTATTTTCATTTTCTTTTCGGAAGGGAGGGGGTGCCAATGTTGCATGTCAAATTTAAGAAATGGCCATGTCACCTGTCACTAGAAAGCACTAGCCCAGGCGAGTATGACTAAATACATGCCAAAATTCATTGTTTAAGTCTTCAATTTTTTTGAGGGTATGGAAATAGCCCATTTTGACTTTTTCTTCATAAAAAGAGGATCGGAATTTCTCAACTTGACCCTATCAAATGGTACCAAATCAACTTCTGACTCTTCTATCTCCAATTAATCCATGTCATACTCACCATAGGGATTTAGAATATGTCATTAGGTTTGTGATATCTTGAGAATTAAAGAAATGGGAGCGTTTTTAGTTTGGTAGGAATTTAACAGAATAGCCATAGGGCGTCGGCCACCGACCCCGCAAGTAGCAATCACATTGTGAGTTTTTGGGCACACTTTTACTAGTCTCATCATAAAACCGTTTATGGTCATAGAAAGCACTAGCCCAGGCGAGTATCACTAAATACATGTCAAAATTCATTGTTTAAGTCTTCAATTTTTTTGGAGGGCATGGAAATAGCCCATTGTGATATTTTTTGGATAAAAAGAGGATCGGAATTTCTCAACTTGACCCTATCAGATGGTACCATATCAACTGACTCTTCCATTCCTAAATCATACATGTCATAGGAGGATCTGTCACTGACCCCGCAAGTAGCAATCACATTGTGAGTTTTTGGGCATACTTTTACTTGTCTCATCATAAAACCGTTTATAGTCATAGAAAGCACTAGCCCAGGCGAGTATGACTAAATACATGCCAAAATCCATTGTTTAAGTCTTCAATTGTTTTGGAGGGCATGGAAATAGCCCATTTTGACTTTTTTCATTTCATAAAAGGACGATTGGAATTTCTCAACTTGGCCCTATCAATTGTTACCATATCAACTGACTCTTCCATTCCTAAATCTTACATGTCATAGGAGGACATAGGACGAGTTGGAAAAGGGCCTTACATTAGCATAATACAGGGCCTCATACAGCCATAATGCACTGTGCTGCCACCTGGGGCAGACCTGTGGCACTACTGCAGTGCCATTTTTTGCCACTAGAGGTCGCCACAGGTGGCGAGGCAAGGAGCGGCCCTTGTCTCTCCTCCAGTGTACTCTGTAGCTCCATGTCAAGGTTTTACGGTAGTCATAATCCGAAAATGAACACCCCAATACACATGGCCGTCAAAATATAGCAAAAATGAAATCATCTCCGATTTAGACATGTAAATAGTCCATTTTGATCAGAATTTCATTAGATCTTTGATTTTCAACACGCATAAGCCATGAAGTGCTTGGAACCTGCTTTTCACGGACATCGCCGTACTCGGAAATTCCACTTTTAGACCCATCTCTACCCTGTAACACCCCTACTGGCAGAGTAAACCATCCCTCCTTAATTTTGCTACTTGTCTGCAGGTAGACAGCTGTCTTGGCCTGAAAAATGTCAAAGAATACCTAGACAAGCCACCACCACCTGCTGTGCCTTCTGCTTGAAAGCAGTCTCACACTGAAGGCAGCTGTGAATATTGTGACTGCAGAGGGGTTTTCGGCGACCTGGCGACCTGGGCCGTTTTCCAGGCGACTTTTCGACCTGGGGCGATAATTTAAGCGACCTGGCGACTGTTGCAAAAAAATGATTATAGGATAAAGGGTCTAAAAAAACGACCTTGCGACCTGGGGGTCTTAATTTCCGCGACTTTCCGACCTGACGGGGGAACCCCTCTGCACCCCCAATGTTATAACGATTATCGCAAGGTCGGTCTCCCACAAGGCCATGCCCTCACATGGAATCCCATCATTACACACCATAACACTAATAGAGGCACCCCCTAATACTGTGCCCCTAATAGATTTAAGGAGAATCAAGACATTATCCACCAACCCGCAAAGGTCTGGCCCTTGACTGTGGACCCCTGTGGTACGCAATTCTAATTCACCCTGACCACACCAGGGGGAGGCACTGCATCATCCATTGTAGGTCTCAAGCAACCAAATAGTTTGGTTACATATCTTTTAATACTATAACTATTATTATTGTTTTCTTTTTCAAAGTGAAAGAGGTTTTCAGGTGAGGACAGCTGCCAACTCTTGGTACAAAGAAATCAATATCTGTTCATGTCAAGTAAGAAAGGCGGACACATTGGGTAGTTTTATAGGTTTAATATAAAATCACACCGGTTTCACCATGTGTGCACCCTAAGCAACAGTAACTTTCCACTTTTTAACCTTGGAATTAACATCAGCAATGTCAAATGTAGGTCTTTAGTATCTATACTGGGGCATGATATTATCCATTTCTACTATATCAACCCTAATTGATTAACACCTTTATTTCATGCCTGATACAAGAATTACTACAAGTTAGTAGTAAAAATGTTGTATACCATACTCCTATTGAATATAATGCTTTCCATTTCATCTTCACGGTCTTTGACATTATCAAGCCTCGTTCTGAATTTAGGAAGATGCCAAGATGGTGATACATAGTCCTTTTATTTATGTTTTAATTACTTCTATGTCTCTTTAATATATTTAACATGGGTAACAGTTTTTGCTTTGAATACTCTAACCAGCAAAACCCATTTATTGATTTAGACTCCTTTATACATGTTGAATATGAACATACATGTAAGATAAACAGTAACTAGATAACATTTTTGCTGTAGTGGACTGGTAGAGGAATACACACAAACAATGGTTTTCACCTCAATAACAGTTAATATCAGAAGCTCAGCCATTCCCCCTCAAAAAGTTGGTCTATGGATTTTGCACACAATTTATCCTTCTTGGAAATGCAAATTGATTTTGGTTTGCACATTATATTGTGAGCAAAGGAACTCCATTAGACACAAAAAGAAATCTTGATTGAATTACTTATCAAACTTGCTCACTCATGGCCCACCTTATTTTGGAAAGTGAAACCATGGTTAAACCCATAGACCAACTCTTTGTCTGCGTGGCCTCAAGTAGCAGGTCACTTTATAGTAGCATCAGTACAGAATATATGGCAGGTTTACAAAACATGTAAGGGCATCACAAGTACTTGTACATACAGAAAATATAGTATGGCACAGCGTCAGCAGAAAGCAAGTTTAACGGGTTTCAATCACCAACCACCAATGGTTCATGTATACAGTGGTATCAGATATAACAATTTTCACTCATATTAGCATTAGCATAGCAATTGACTAAAAGCATTAATATCCCCCCCCCCCCTCAATTATAAAATAAACATATTCATTTCAAACAAATGTTACAATTTCTATGTTCATAGCTGAACAAAATAAAACTGCAAAGAAACTGACCGGTATATAATTCTCGTCTCCATTGTTCACACAGTTGATGCTATGCATCTTTAAGCAGTGTTCACTTTGGGTGAATTCCCAGAAAATAAAGAAAAGGGTTGAACCAAGCTACAGCTTTAATCATTGTAGGATGATCATATTGAGGTTCTCTCCTTTAAACAAATAAAAGTAAATTGGGTTACTGTAAACAAAAATAAAGTCAATATGTATACGAACACTGGGATACAAACAGACTACTTCATAAAGCCCCTGTAAAGTGAAGCATGGCACAATCTCTGCAGGCAATAAAAGCCACTGGTATGCCGAGAACAACCGCACATGAAGTCATACAGTCTATTTACTATGAAGCACGCGGTACATTGTATATCTACACGCAGTAGAGATATAGTCTGTATATAATGTGTTGAAGCAAATCTCTGTAGTAGTAATATGATTAAAGCTGGTTTCCTTTCAACGACTCTCTAGTGTCCCCTCTGTCTGCGTGCTATACATATTGCCCACACTTAACCATTTCAGTGCAGCTTAGTCTTTTAATGTGCACAGTAGTACCCTTTAATTAGTACCCTTTAATCAAGAGTAATGAACATGAACATTACTGCGGCGTGCAGTCCTTAAATGGTTATCTGTGACAGTTTTTCATATGTGGATAAAGTGAGAGTATGGACACTTTCTGAAAGGTCAGTTATCATCAGCAAACACATTTTTGCAGACAGTAAGGGACAACAGACCTCCCCATATATGTACAATCCTTCCACTTGTTCCTGTCAAGGCGCAGATGAAGCGGTCAGAGCTTCCTATACGCTGACATTTCTGTCACCCGGCACAGGTGAGGCAATGTCAGTGTATCCACCCTCTGACTCTGTATGGGTTAAGTGTGACTCTACTACTTTGTTGATGTCAGTGTACCTCCCCTCTGCGCTGGCTATCTGTGACTCTACCGTCTTGTCCATATCAGCATACCTCCCCTCTGCGTTGGATAGCTGAGACTCTACTGCCTTTTCCATATCAGCATACCTCCCCTCTGCGTTAGCTAACTGTGGTTCTACCACCTTGCCCATATCAGCGTACCTGCTCTGAGCAGTGGATAATTGTGACTCCGCTCCTTTGTCCATATCAGTGTACTTCCCCTGTACGGGCCCGAGCTGTGACTCTACCGTCCTGTCTATATCGGCAAACCTGCTCTGAGTGTTGGCTAGTTGTGATTCTACCGCCTTGTCCATATCAGCGTACCTGCTCTGAGCGTTGGCTAGCTGTGATTCTACTGCCTTGTCCATATCAGCGTACCTGCTCTGAGCGTTGGCTATCTGTGATTCTACTGCCTTGTCCATATCAGCGTACCTGCTCTGAGCGTTGGCTAGCTGTGATTCTACCACCTTGTCCATATCAGCGTACCTGCTCTGAGCGTTGGCTATCTGTGATTCTACCGTCTTGTTCATATCAGCGTATCTGCTCTGAGTGTTGGCTATCTGAGATTCCACCACCTTGTCCATGTCAGCGTACCTGCCTGGTCCGGGGGCTAGCTGCGCCCCCTTGCCCCCCTTGTTCCTGCGCTTGCCCGGCCCGCCCTCTACGTGCACCATCATGTGCTGCATGACGTTGTTCTTCTGCTTGAAGCCCTTGCCACACACCTGACACTTGTGTGGGGTCTCCCCGGTGTGCACCAGGTAGTGCGTCCTCAGCGCCCCCTTCTGCTTGAAGCCCTTGCCACATTGGCTGCAGGTGTGGGGCCGCTCCCCACTGTGCACCAGCATGTGGGCCGAGATGTTGGACTTCTGCTTGAAACACTTGCCGCAGACGGGACACTCGTGGGGGCGTTCCCCCGTGTGCACGCGCAGGTGTGCCAGGATGTTGGACTTCTGTTTGAAGGCTTTCCCGCACGTCTCACACTTGTGTGGCCGCTCCCCGGAGTGCACCAGCAGATGCTGCTCCCGCGTGCTCTTCTGACGGAACCCACGCTGGCACAGGGGACACTTGAACGGACGGAAGTCTTTGGGAACTCGGGATAACTCTTCTGCTGTTTGTCCTAACAGTTCTTTAGGTAGTTGCTGCGATAGGCGATGGTTGAACAGTTGTGGTGATTTCGGAAGCTGCGATGAGAAATCGTTGTTCTGCATTTGTGGTGATTCCAATGGTAATTCAGTTTTAATCTGGGAGAACTCATGGTGGAGGTGTGATTGTTCGTTGTGCATCTGCGGCAATTCTCTCCGCTTTTCATCCTCAAATTTGGAGAAGTTTTTGCTGAGCAGCGAGGGATGATTCTGTAGTTCCCTCCGTGCTTGTGACATTTCATTCTGAACTTGTGAATATTCTTTGCTAAGATGAGATGTTTCACTCTCAATTTTCCTCTGTACATTTGTTAACACATTCTCAAATTTGGAAAATTCCTTGCGAAGGGATGATTCATTGTGTATTTGTTGTGATTCCCTCGATAGCTGCGGTAAATCATTCCCGAATCCCAACAGTTGCTTGCGTAGTAGCGGTGGTTCGTTGTGTAGTTCCCTGCGTGCTTGTGTCAACTCATTCTGAAACTTGTCCTCTTGGAGCTGAGATGTTTCGTCCTCGATCTGGGATAGCTCGCGTTGTAACTGCGGCAGTTCTCCCGCACCCTGCGACAGGTCCTCATGTAGCTGTGGTGACGACCCGTCTTTGTGCGGAGAATCCCGGGCATCTGACAGATCGATCTGTAGGTTCCCCCGTAGGTGGGCCAACTCCTTGTGCAGTAGTGCTGACTCATCATGACTTTGTACCGATGACTCCCGCTGTAGTTGAGGCCCCTCGTCACGCAGGTGGAAGTACCCCTTGTGCTGCCCCTGTGACAACGACTCCCCGTGAGGATGCGGGAACTCTCGCGGTAGTTCAGTGTGCAGGTTCTCACGGAGGTGGGAGAAGTCCTTGTGTAGTTGTGATGCCTCTGCGTGTGTGTGAGGGAAGTCCCGCGGGAGCTGAGTCAGTTTGTGGTGCTCTGCAGCTAGCTCCCGCTGGTACTGCTGCAGGTTGGCATGACCCCGGTGCTCCTTGGGGGACTGCGGCACCTCCCTGTCATCAGTGAGGGGTGGGGCCGAGTAATAGTGCTGGAAGTGGGTTTGTTGTTTCGGGAACTGCAAGTGTTGGTTTCCATCCATGGGGTTCACAGTACCTACAACAGTAAGGTTTATTTTGATTAGACACTAAGGTTTTATGGTGCAGCTTTACAATAGTTTAAAATGTTGGGGGAAGATCAATATTCCATCTATAGGCCTACATCTTGGATCAATACTCCATCTATAGGCCTACATCTTGGCATCAATACTCCATATATAGGCCTACATCCTAGCAGTCAAGACAACAAGGAAATCAAATACAAATAAACACTGCCCTAAGACTCTCCATACAGAGATATATCTCACAGAAATGCTCAAGAAATAAGAAATACAGGAATCAGATTTTTACTAAGTATTGAAGTTGCCACCTTATTTTATAGTGCATACAATGACCACTATGCCTAAGTACAAGAAATCCTGTATCCCATGCCCCCCATAGGATACAGTGTTCCTGTATCACATGGCCTGTGACGTTCAAATTGTTATGGTCATTTACATGCGATTAAACATATTTCAAAGAATACAAACCATGAAATAAAGGTAATAGCCCATACCCTGAGGATTTTTGGTACCGTTCCCCCCTCGGTGGGGCTGGGGCCGCATACCACCTGCAGCTTCGTGGGATATGGCCCCAGCCCCACCTCGGCGGGGGGGGGGGGGGGGCGGGATGATACCAAAATATCCCCTGGCCATGGGCCTTTGTCTATTGCTCACCTTTGTGCTGTGGGGGGTAGCTGGGGGCGGAGAACCTGTAAGGCTGCTGGCCGACAAACAGGCCGGGGAAGGGCCACGTCCAGTCTCTCAGCTCGTGGAAGGACGGCAGGCCGAGGGCACCTACCGAGGAAGCAGCACTCTCAATAACCGTGCACAACCGATGGGATGAAATCAACCTCACTGCCTCCTCTCTTATATGTGGACCACATTTTGAGGTTGGGACGTTGGGTGGCGTGCACATAAGACCATCGATAGAATACACGACTAAATAAACCCTAGCGTTAAAAGGAAGGTTAATGATGACATGTTCATGCTGTTCCACACATGTCATGAGAATAGTCTAACTCTAACTTTAAGTAAATCATAAATGGTAATGCATTTAATTAATGTCGGTCAGCTGGGCGATAATCAAGTGAGTTAAGAGCAATGCGTCAAACAATGGGTGTAAAAATCACTTTAACTAACTTTCGTCATGATAAATGTATTGCCAATTACACCATAAGAACACAAATTAAGTTAAACTTCATTGTTTACCTTCCATGCGTCCCCTTGATTCGCAAAATTGAATGTTAAAACGCGATCCCAAGTGTTTCAAAGAATTAGGCCAACAAATTTCGTTCTCCAACGCATGTTCTCGCCTCTTCTCCACTTCGACCTAGCAAAGACTCTGCTAGGAGAGTGAAGTCAGACGTCACATGACCGACGTAAACACTGGAGCTGGGTGCGGCAGGTGCTCTAAAGAGCAGGTGCGACATGCCACTTGTACTATGGGGATTGTAATAACCGTAAATTGTTCTGTGCCCTTGCTGAGGGGGATTTTGGACAAAAGTGCCTCTAGGTTTTTGCAATTTTCCCCAAGGAGTCGCCCTTGGTGTGAGAATTTTGGTCAAAAAGGATCCTTGTTGCGAAGAATTTACAAGTGCTCCTCCAATTGAAATTTTTTGCCAGCTCACCATATAGTTAATTTTGGCAAAATGTGACCCTTTTGGGGGGAATTTTGTTGAAATCTCCGAAAAGTGACCCTTGGTGATGGTGATTTTGGTGAAAAGCAGACCCTTGGTGAGGGGGATTCTGCTCAAAAAGTGAGAAGTAAGCGTAGGCTGCAAGACTGCCAAGAGGCATGTCGGACCAGGCTACCGCAAATCTCGTTTAGGCCGAGAACCAGCGATATCCGCCATATTACTCATGATCACGGAAGATTGACAGAGAATTCGGGAATAACGGGAGATATTTAAGGATTTCTTTGCCACCAAGAGCTCTAGTACTCCGCATTTTACACAAATAACGCAAGATGAACCGGTTATTTGGCAGAGGTAAACCAAAAGGCCCCGCGCCCAACCTGAACGACTGTATCCAGAATGTAAGTGGCGTCACTGTTGACTGATTTCTTGTTTGGTTTGACAACAAATCAAAATAATAATGACTAAAAATGAGAGTAGACTGTAGTCTGTAGTGATTAAGTGAAGTGTTACTGTAGAGTCTAAAATCTAGCTGTTTACACGTAGGCCTAGCAATTTTACAATAACCAACGTTTATCCATAGAATGGTAGATGTTCAATCGAATGATTGTGATACCTTGTATACATATGTCACATATTATGTGTCAATTCAATTTTTTTTCAATTTTATTCACACACAACCCCTTTCGGGGCAAAGGAGAAAGGATAAGATAATACATGCCGGGTGTAGCCGAAAGTTACATTGGCATCACCGGATACATATATGCCATGAACATGTTTTAATAGGTGTAGCATATAAAATAAGTTAAATGCATAAATGGACTAGATACATAGAGTAGCACCATTCCTAGTCAGATCTATGATAATGAGGTTGAACATAAATGTGTTCACTGTACAAACATAGCTGTCATGCGTAGTTTCAATGGACGACTAACCTGAATACACAGGTGACTAGTCTACATGTACATATATTACAAGTCAAGCTATTGTTGTGTTAGACAGCAAAGTATAAATAAAGCTAAATAAAGCTGACATGCATGGTCTCGCAAGAAAAGGATGGGACAGAGCATGCAGTCACCTGAATGAGTGAAGAGGACATAGCACCATGCCACCCATATTAGCACCTCAGTTCAGATATGAACTGTTGTTTATTTTGTAGGTTTCTGTTGTCTCTTTTCCATCCTTTTCTTCACCAACTTATCTTTGAGTTGCGAAGCCTTCAAGGTACAAAAAGATTGCTTTATAGGATTATTATTCTTATTATTCTTAGGCAGGCGTTTATTATTGGTGTTATTGCGGGCTTTATTGTCTTTGGCCCTAATGTGCACCATGCTTTTAAAACTGGCCATGATAATCCTACAAAATTTTGACAAGTTCGATAAAACCTTTGGGTCTTGGCTATTAAAAAGCCTTTCCATCATCCCGATGTTAGGGTTTGATGTGCACTCCTTGTTGATTAGTAAAAGTCTCTCGTTATTGAAGGCTTTGCACACAAATAGATAGTGAAACTCATCACCAATTTCGTTCTGGTCACATAATGTGCATTTTCGCTTCTCTCTTTCAATACCATTGTACCTACCAGCCACTACTGGTAGGTGGTGGTTACTACATCTGAACCTGCACAGATCAGTTGCCTCCTTTTTGTTCAGGATTGTAAGGTAGTTTTCAAGTTCTAGGGTCTTCTTATATATTGAGTAGCTTGTACAACGACTAGAATCTGAAATCTTACTGTTCCAATTTTGCTTTTCTATACATAGTATTCTGTCTTTAAATACACGTTTCTTATGGGCTGGGTTAATATACCTAGGGTCTTCATCGAGAATGCAACCAAGACCGCTGCTATCTAGCGTACTTTTTATACAGTTCAACCAGTCAGAGTTGTAACCTTCATCGGTTTGATTGGATCTGAGTATGCTATATATATTATAAGCGATTTTGTCTTTTTTCCCAGTTACTAATCCGGTCCAAAAGTTGAGCATTCTTTGTTTTATGATACATTCTAGACTAGGGCGTCCTAGTTCTCCCCGTGCCATGCAATTGTCTGTGCTCATATTTAGGTTGAGGATATATTTACAAAAGTAAGTATGTACTCGTTCAACTTCGGTGATATTGGAAAAACCCCACACTTCACAGCCATATAAAAGTATAGGTACCACACAGGCATCGAAGAGGTGGCACCACGCGCACCAACTGACCTTTGTCTCCAAGCAGAGTCCTAGTCCTACCGGCAGGTAGGATAGTGTGGGCCAGTCTGGCTGCTACACTTGGCTACCTGTGCTACCTGTGTACAGACCCCTGTCCTTTCCTTGCTCCCCACAGTGTTGTAGGTATGCAGGCCATGTGCTTTAAGGACCGCAGCAATGTTGACACAAAGCAGAGGGGGAACTTTGCTAAATGTGGGTATATCTCCAGTTTAATGCAAAATTGTGTGTTCTGCATCCCAGTAATATGATTTATTATTCAGATCCATGAGATTATGGCATTTTAATGCATCCAAATGCTTGCATTTTCACCAGAATGCGATGCTCAAAGCAGAGGGGGAACTTGGAGTTGACTACCCTGTTTCTGTTACCAGAAACACCTGACCTCCCCCCCGAGGTTTAGCTCAGTGGTGGCCCGTGGGTGGCACTGAATGTCAACTGGTAACTGGAGCTTTCTAGATTTTGCTAAGAGACTAAATAAAGCTCTCTTGGCCAGAGTTATTTGTTTTTTTATGGCCACCGTGAATCTCCCATTGTAGTTGAACAATGTCCCAAGGTAGTTATAACTGTGTTCTACTGCCAGGTGTGTGCTCCCAAATTGGAGACATGGTAAATTTCGAAGTTTCCCTCTGGAAAATACGACTACCTTGGTCTTTGTCACATTTACTGTTAATTGCCATTTAGAACAATAGTCGTGCAGTACATTAAGCATGTTCTGCAGGTCATGCGGGGATTCGCTAAAGAGGATAGTATCGTCTGCATATAGTAGTGTATATAATCTTAGTAGTACTTCAGATTCCTGCTCTGTACCTACTGTTACACCCTGGCATGTACCCCTAAAGTGTTCTTCTAAGTCATTTAGATATAATGCGAATAATATTGGTGACAGGTTTTCTCCCTGTCTAACACCTATGTTGCAGCTAAAAAAGTCTGATAGAGATCCTTTAGCTCTTACACAAGACTTTGCTGCATCATACATATTCTTTATGACATTAAAAACCTTTCCATTGATGTTGTGTTTGAGAAGTTTGGACCAGAGTGATGACCTATTTACTGTGTCAAAGGCCTTTTGGTAATCAACAAAGGCACAGTATAGCCTCTCCCTCTGGTTGAGGGCAAGATTTATGATGTTATTCAGAGAGAAGATGTGGTCTAGTGTAGAGTAACCATGTCGAAACCCTGCCTGCTCCTCCCCTAACATATTATTTTCTTCAAGATAGGTGTTTAGTCTGTTGTTAAGTATCATAGTGAATAGTTTACCAACGCAGCTTAACAATGTGATACCTCTGTAGTTGTCAGGGTTGTCAGGATCACCCTTTCTTTTATAAATAGGGACAATAACCCCTATGGACCAGTGCTCAGGGATAAGACCAGTGTCAAGTATACGATTAAAGTATTTACAGAGTATGGCTATTAAACTTGATGGACTGTTCTTAAGGAATTCGTTTATGATTTGGTCAGTGCCACAGGCTTTGCCGTTCTTCAATCTTTTAATTGCCTCAGTTATCTCTTCAGTAAGGATAGCTTGGTTGAGAGGCAAGTTAGGTACGTCGTTGCTCATTGAAATATCCACATCTGGAGCTACAGGGTCATTCAGGTCCTGAAAGTGCTTATAGAAGGATCCTAAGGGGACGTTACCTGTACTGGCAGTGGACTCTGTCGCCTTATTTATGATATCCCAATAATCTTTAGGTTTTGAGCTCTTAAGGTTTCTCAATTTGACATGTAGCAGATGGTGGTATCTCTTGTAAGCATCCCTAAGAGTTTGCTTGTATGATTTGTTTATAGCATACCAGTTTTTCTTATTGTTCTCATTTGGGTATGCTTTGTACTGATTCTTAGCCCTAAACAATTCTTTACGTTTTATAGTACAGCCATCATCAAACCAAGGTTTTGTAGGGGATTTTCGCTTCCTAGCATTACCTTCTGGTCCCCTTGTTTTAGGAACTGGTATAGATTTTATAATACCTGCTGCTAGGCCAGACTCTTTGTACACATTTTCAATACAATTGGTTATACATTGAATATCATTAGGTGTTACAGTGGTTCTGGACGCTTCATCAAGTAGTACATTAACATTTTCAATTTCAGTCATATTGAAAGCTGCAATGAACGCCAGTTTTTTGTCCGCTTCCCATTTTGTGACTGCTGCTGGAGCAGTCGATATTGTACTTTCTGGGGCATTAACACAATTTGGGACATTATGGGACAGGCTAGTAGCAAGTTCCAATACTATGGGTGAGTGTACATCGGACAGGCAACCGTCAAATAGATCAACATAAAAATCTTCTATGTGGGTGAAAAGTGCTGGACTTGCTAGTGCATAGTCTACTGTGCTGACTCCCTTGCAAGTTGGGTTGCTAGACATATCTATGTTCCCAGCTCGACCGTTGACAATAAGGATTCCAGCACTTGTGCAGAAGTCCAGCAGCTTTTTGCCATTACTGTCCACTAAATGGTCCTTATTAGATCTGTCGAGAGGTATTTCAAACCCCTCAAGCGTTTCCGAGTCTATAAAGATCTGGGACTCTCTGTTGTCAATGCCAGTAGATTCTTCCCAGTGTTTAACCCTGTCAAGAAAGTCTGGTGCTATGCCTGTTCGAGAGTTGAAGTCTCCGACCATACAGACTTCACATGTACTGTACCTGCTTCTGATGTCAATGAGATCTGCAAGTATCTGTTCATATTCATGACCAGTGCTGTAAGGGGAGTCTGATGGTGGGATATATACCGATCCCAGTATAATTTCTGTGCCGAGTGTCTTTTGGGCGACTTTAATCCACTGTACATACTCGTTGTCACTAATTTGTATTACTTCCACAAAGCCTAACAGATGTTGACTGACAAATGTTGCAATACCCCCCGACTTCCTAACAAATTTCTTCCTTTGATGGTAAAAAGGTTTAAAACCGTCGAGTTGTAAGATGCTTTCATCTAGTTTGTCCAGCTTTGTTTCTGAAAAACAGATAATGTCAAAGTTGTCATAGATGTAGTCCTCTAGCACACTCAAGTTTAACTTGGAGCTCAGTCCACAAACGTTGAGACCCAAGATCCTGAGATTTGTAGTGGTTGGGCAATCACCACTTGTGTCTTTACTGCCAGCAGAGTCCCACCTATTACTAAGGTAGGGGGTGGGGGTGGCTGGTTCCAGTATTGGGTTGTTGTTAGCTTGCTTGCTCACACATTTCGGCAGGCAAGCAGCGTGACGTCCATGGGGTGATGTTACTGTACGTACACCATTTGTCCCTGCCCCCATGGACTCTGCTCCCAGAACCTGGGGGCAGCTGGCTGCCACCGAGGGTGTAGCGATGACAGCCCAAAAATAGGATCCCACCATAATTTCACGAGAAATAGCTCAAACGAAGCGCATTGAAAGCAGCTTTTCGTAGAAGTTTACAGCAAGTTAAAATTCCTACTAGAAGAGAATCTATGGCACTTTGATAATCTGTATCGTTAAATACTTTCTGCCATTCCCTGGCTAGCATATTTGCCAAAATATTGAGATAAGACCGACCCTTAAACATGCACTGCGCGCAGTGTAATTTGGCATTACTGTACATAAATACTCATAGGTTTTGATTGGAAAGGCTGATTTACAAACCAATTGCATCACCTTAAAGCTAAGGATTAGGAGATCAACATATATCAGGGGTGTTTTATAACAAAAATTATAAGTATTATAAATCTCATGTCAAACTCAAGCTATTCAAATAGAAAATTTTAAAAATTAACAAAAAGTGCCTTTATTCACTTAAAAAGCGCAGAAAAGCGCAGCTACATGCATATACAATGATTACATTTCTAAAATGCAAAAATACTGTAGAATGAGGTCCTATTGTGGGTTAGCTTATAAATTTAATACATTTCTCTGAAAATTATCTCAAACTTCAGAGACTTCCTGAACTCATATTTTCTTTACATGTTGGCGGATTTTTCTCAAATTAGTCTTAAACTGTACCCTAACATGTTCTTATATCAATAATAACCCTCCCTGATATGTAAACATACAGTAACACCCTTTATTTCAATGTTTTCTGGTAAAAGTACCCTGGTTTTAGGGAATATTGATGCAGGGCAGCCCGGCAGAAACCAACACTTTCAAAAAAAAAACATGGCTATAAACATATTTCAGACAATTATTTCTATAAAACTTTACCCACCAATAGATAGGTCATGGTTTCCTCTTTAAATACATACCAACCATTTGTAATTCTGACATACAGAGCGTTTCCTATGGCGAATTTACAAACACCTGTTTAGCATAGTGACAGATACAATACGCGACACCCGTGGATGGGACTGTCATCGCTATGTCATGTGATTCTGTCGTGGAAACTGCCACTGATATTGATAAAACATCGAAACAATAATTTAATTACAATTGAAACATCGAGTTTGAGTGTAGCCGTAGGCCTATCCTAGACCTAGGTTTCGACTTTCGTACGCTAACCCCTACCCTAGCCTAGGCTAGGCGTATCTACCGGCTCAGACTGACTGCCACAGGCACAGTCACTGGCACATGACATGTCATGATGACACGCCTAGCCCTAGGCCTACTACCGGTAATAGTATTAGTAATAGATCTATGAATTTAGCCAAATGAAATGATTACCCCCCCCCCCCCTAGCTCTGGGGCGAAGGGCACTTTTCTGTTAACTCGTAGGGGGTACCGTCTTAGTCGTATCAAGACTGATGTACGGTTACCCCCCACCCCCCACCCCGTTAAGTTTACAACAGGGGGGGGGGGGGACATATTTGGACCCCTTGACCGGGGGGGGGGTTAACAACTTTAGACCCCTCTTGGGGGGGGGGGGTCAAAAAATGTCGACCCCTCTAGGGGGGGGGGGGGGGGGGTAAAAAAAATTGCGCGCTCCGCGCGAAATCTCACCACCCCCCTTGTTGTTAAAAAATGAGCACTCCCTTAGAACATTGAATTTGAGTAATAAGATTTTTCTACTCTAAGAAATTGTCAGCGATATTAAACCACTGATTAGCCATGCTTTGCTGTTTGTGCAGGTTGACAGTCGTGGTGAGTCTATCGACAAGAAGATCAGCCGGCTGGACCAGGAGCTGTCCAAGTACAAGGATCAGATGAAGAAGATGAGGGACGGACCCTCCAAGGTGAGACATCAGCAAACAACAAAAACGTTTTATAAACCAAATAAAAAGTTGTTTTTAATGTTAAAAAAAAAAATTGACACTAAAAACGTATGCACTCAAGAAAAAAAAAACGCTTAAAAAACCCCAAAAAAAACAAACATTTTAACTTTTTATTTTATTTGCAGAGACTTCATTTATCTATTACCCTGTATGGGTCATATTGTGATTTAATACAGTATGCACTTTGTCGTCATGATTCATGAATGCAGCCCTAGTGATTATATAGCTGTAACTTGTCAGGGCTGTATTCATGCCGCATGACGCTAGGCTACGGGCTGAATAGATTAGATCACCCCCCCTATATAACCCTAACTCACGTTAAAGCCGCCGCCCCCCCCCCCCCCCCCCCCCCCCCACTTTGGAAGAAATCTATAACTTGGGACCCCTTGACCGGGGGGGGGGGGGGGGAATTGGGAGAGGTTAAAAATGTTTAACCTGTTTTGAGCCAAAAAGCGTGCGCGTTACTATGCCTCAAAGGGCCCACGTGCGCACCGATTTTCAACCTGTAAGGGGGGGGGGGTAAACAATTTCGACCCCTTACCCGGGGGAGGGGGGGGGGCTGTAAAAACAATTTGCCACCAGCCTCCCCTGTTGTTAAAATGATGATCACTCCCTTAAGGCTGCCTTCTGATACTGTATAATGTATGGTAACTTTGGTACCGGGACTGTAGCATACATCTCAAACCCCTTGTTCAAGCCTCTGCTGACTTTGGTCCAATCCTATTAGGCACTAGCGAGATACTGGTGCTGCCACCAGGTGTTGCTCTGGTACCAATTGTATCCCCCTTGTCCTTTGCATCATGAATCCACCATGCTAACCACTACACTATGAGGGACAGGTGACATAAGTAATGCCCAGGTACAACCCACTCACAATACTCACACCCTGTTTGTACCCTAATTTCGGACCTGAGATTTGACTGAGCTGGTTGCTGGAGGTTAGACTGGTTACACTGGTACCAATCAACATGGCGCTGTACACCGGACATCTTGCTAATGAGGAATAAGCCGCACTGGCGATCTGACTTGCGTATTATGGCTTCTATGTGAGAATATAAAGTTGGTTAATTCGGAATTAAAAAGTTTATCAGACTGTTCTCTAGCCACTCTCTTCCTGATCAGTAGATCTATTGAGATTTTTCTAATTATTTCCTCTGTGTTTTTATTTCAGAACATGGTGAAGCAAAAAGCAATGAGAGTATTGAAACAGAAGAAAATGTAAGTATCTATCCATTTCACCCCCCAAAGTTAAAACTAGATCTGCCACAAGAAACAGAAAGGGTGCCACAGATATGATAGATTGAGGGTGACATGTAGTGGCGATATGATTATGATAAATCATGCTGACTTCAGCACTGTACCATAGGAGCAAAAACTCGTATAAGCCGCACCATACTCTTGGCAGATCCTATAAGCCGCACCGGCAAAACCTGGCGTACAAGCCGCGGCTTATATGCCAGGTTTTACAGTATACACTATTAGAAGGCAGCCCTTGGGTAATTGACCCTTGTTATCTGATCTCGGCACATGATACATGACTCATAGAAGGCATGAACAACTCGATATACTTACTTGATGAATTAGTTTCAACTGATCTTAATACGGGTCAGTTTTGGGTGGAGGCTTACCTTGGGTGGTCCTACTGTATGTGTTAATGTACGGTATGCGTGAACCAGAGGGAAGGCTAACAGTCCCTAACACAAGGATTCCAAGTGTTACGATATTTTCGTAATTTTACGATTTTTGACCCCTATTACGCCCATTACGATTTTGCATATCAAATTACGATTTTCAAGCATCTGTGGGATATTTTAAAGTTAATGTATCATACTGAGGCATACAAACTAAAACTAGATTTTTTGGTCATGAAGCAAACAGATCTATAAATATATATTACACATTGAGGAGCAAAGAAATGATAGATCATGTATGATAAGCCAGATTACGACTTTAATGAATCATGAGAATCATTTGATGCACCATGCTGACCCTTCAGAAGTGTCATTTTAATGTTACGATTTTTGTTACGATTTTAGCCAAAATTTATTATGATTTTGGGGTCCAAAAATTGTAAGAAATACGATTTTAGAGTGGGGTAACTTGGCATCCCTGGCAACAATAGCAACATGGTCCTACTGTATGTATTAATGTGTATATGTATGTACCGTAAATTCCCGCGTACTACCCGCGGGTTGTACGCAAATCAACCTCAGCTTCCATTTGATACCAAACATGCCTATATAGGGTGCGGGTTATACGAGGGTTTTTATTACTATAGAACAGTACTAAAATAAACGTTTTCAAACCCAGAAACGGGTTATAGGATTCTCCTAAGTTGGGGGTGCGGGTTATACGCGAGATGCGGGTTATACGTGGGAATTTACGGTAGGTGTAATAAGTAATGTATGTCTCTATGCTGTAGGTATGAGAACCAGAGGGAGGGTCTGGCTAACCAATCCTTCAACATGGAGCAGTCCAACTTTGCCATCCAGACGCTCAAGGACACTAAGACGACAGTGGACGCCATGAAGGTCGGGGTCAAGCAGTTCAAGAAGGAGTACAAGAACATCAACATCGACAAGATCGAGGTACGGCGATAAACGTCTAAACATTGCATAGTGCACTTGGGTTGTCCTAATTTATGACCGCAGCCCTGGTGAGTCACTCGCTAGGGCTGCATTCAAGCATCATGTCGATCCTATGGTGTTGACACACTCCCGAAGGGTCGGCATGGATGAGATGCTTAAATGCTGCATTCATGCACAGTGTTGCCGGAATAACGCCGGTACGCCGGCTTTTGCCGGCGTAGAATCTTAATGGCCGACATAGGGCCTTAAGACGCATGCCACAATGGCCTGCCATGATCTCAGCTTTCTAATGGTGAAAGAATTCTTCAAATCAGCCAATTAGAAGCGAAGATAGGGCCATATTTGTAGAGTTGAAATTTTTTTCAAGTTTTTGCAGTAGTTATAAATTATAATGAAGTTTATGAAACTACCTTGAAATATCAAAATTCATATGGCCTGGGTGAGAAGGAAATGACCTGCGCAAGCTGCCAAGACGCAGGCCACTTTGGCCTGCGTTGAGAAAAAGTTTTTGGCAACACTGATACATCATGAGGACAAAGCGCATAGCACATTAAAGCACTATGCAGAGCTTAAAGGGTTCTTAGAAAGATCATAGAAAAATTGAGAAATATGATTAGACTTTTGATTGGATTTATTTCCTATGCCTGGTCCTCTATTTCGCACCGGGTATAAATAATATAAGCTTTACCTCTGAACTTGTTTTTTTAGTAACTACCATTATTCTCTGTTATCTATCGACTAAAATCTGACAAATAGGCTGGTGTGCACTTACAAGCCTATATGCTGTACCGTATTCGACGTAATAAGCGACCCTCCCCTTTTTGGGGCATTTTAGACTAGAACAAAGGCTAAAATTCTCGATTTTAGAGACAATTAAACTCTTAAGTACTTAAAACACCCACAAAAATAATTTTATAAGTGCCCAGGGCGCTTATTACGTCGAATACGGTAATCACATAGAAAAAGGTTACAAAAGTCAAGTAGGGTAGATTCACCATGAGTCGGACACGAACCCTGATATGGACGCGGATATTTCTGATTACTCATGTATGATAAGACTTATCTCGATGATTAATTGGAAGGAACAACATTTAAACTTCACCATTATTCACAAATAAATAGGCTAATATGCTTGAATAAGCCAAAATAAGGTCTCCTACTCAAGATGAATCTACCCAACAGCATTCAGCTACAATGTGTACTAAACATGATACTGTTTCAGGACCTGCAAGACGAGTTGGAGGACATGACGGAACAGGCCGGGGAGATCCAGGAGATCATGGGCCGCAGTTACGGCATGCCGGAGATAGACGACGACGAGTTGGAGGCCGAGCTGGACGCCCTCGGTGACGACCTCATGATGGACGAGGACTCGTCCTACCTAGACCAAGCACCCAGTATACCCGAGGGTAGCGTCAGCGTGCCCGGAGCCAGCACCAAGGTGAGTATACCCGAGGGTAGCGTCAGTGTACCCGGAGCCAGCACCAAGGTGAGTATACCCGAGGGTAGCGTCAGCGTACCCGGAGCCAGCACCAAGGTGAGTATACCCGAGGGTAGCATCAGCGTGCCCGGCACCAAGGTGAGTATACCCGAGGGTAGCGTCAGCGTACCCGGCACCAAGGTGAGTATACCCGAGGGTAGCGTCAGCGTACCCGGAGCCAGCACCAAGGTGAGTATACCCGAGGGTAGCGTCAGCGTGCCCGGAGCCAGCACCAAGGTGAGTATACCCGAGGGTAGCATCAGCGTACCCGGACCCAGCACCAAGGTGAGTATACCCGAGGGTAGCGTCAGCGTACCCGGAGCCAGCACCAAGGTGAGTATACCCGAGGGTAGCGTCAGCGTGCCTGGAGCCAAGGTGAGTATACCCGAGGGTGGCGTCAGCGTACCCAGCGCCAAGGTGAGTATACCCGAGGGTAGCGTCAGTGTGCCCGGCACCAAGGTGAGTATACCCGAGGGTAGCGTCAGCGTGCCTGGAGCCAAGGTGAGTATACCCGAGGGTGGCGTCAGCGTACCCAGCACCAAGGTGAGTATACCCGAGGGTAGCGTCAATGACCCAGCACCAAGGTGAGTATACCCGAGGGTAGCGTCAGCGTGCCCGGCACCAAGGTTAGTATACCCGAGGGTAGCGTCAGCGTGCCCCGCACCAAGGTGAGTATACCCGAGGGTAGCGTCAGCGTGCCCCGCACCAAGGTGAGTATACCCGAGGGTAGCGTCAGCGTGCCCCGCACCAAGGTGAGTATACCCGAGAGTAGCGTCAGCGTGCCCGGCACCAAGGTGAGTATACCCGAGGGTAGCGTCAGCGTGCCCGGCACCAAGGTGAGTATACCCGAGGGTAGCGTCAGCGTACCCGGCACCAAGGTGAGTATAC
The DNA here is from genome assembly GCA_947462335.1 of Harmothoe impar. Taxonomy (NCBI): domain Eukaryota; kingdom Metazoa; phylum Annelida; class Polychaeta; order Phyllodocida; family Polynoidae; genus Harmothoe; species Harmothoe impar. The sequence continues at coordinate 60,890,067 of OX381721.1, read as the reverse complement.
CCCAGGGTAGCGTCAGCGTACCCGGCACCAAGGTGAGTATACCCCAGGGTAGCGTCAGCGTACCCGGCACCAAGGTGAGTATACCCGAGGGTAGCGTCAGCGTACCCGGCACCAAGGTGAGTATACCCGAGGGTAGCGTCAGCGTACCCGGCACCAAGGTGAGTATACCCCAGGGTAGCGTCAGCGTACCCGGCACCAAGGTGAGTATACCCGAGGGTAGCGTCAGCGTACCCGAAGCCAGCACCAAGGTTAGACACCATTTAACACTTCAAGCATAATGTCTCAAAGCCTATAATATCTGAAGGCTTCATGATCTATATTTTAGCACTTTAGGCCAGACCAAAAAAACAAAGTTGGTCAATGGATTTCGCGCACCCAATTTACGGTAATGGAAATTTTCTTTTTTTGATCTCATTTTTTCAAACGTTGAAAAAAAATTCTTTTACTTCTCTTTTTCTCTTGAATCCCGGAGATCAATCGAATCTTTTTGCCATGGGTTCACTTAGAACATTTACAGGGTTCCCACATGTCATGGAAAGTCATGGAATGTCATGGAGTTTGAAAGCTGTCTGGAAAGTCATGGCATGTCATGGAATTTTGTAAAAATTTGCCATGTGTCATGGAATGTCATGGAAAATGAAAATAATGGAATTAATATGACAAAATCTCCTAGAAATCTCCCATTTGCTTTCTTGATTTAAGAAATTTTCTCGGGGCCAAGCCCCCCGACCCCAAAAAGAATGTTTTAAATGTAATGGAAAATTAAGATTTTTGTCATGGAAGTGTCATGGAATTTGAATCTGAAATTTTTGTGGGAACCCTGCATGATTAATAAGACCAAGAAAGGAAAAAAGTGTGGCCTTAAAGGCTTTATGATCTATATTATAACCCTTTAACCCTTTCACTGCTGGCCCTGAAAATTGTCATTTGGGACTTAACCACCGGCCCTATACCATGGAAATGTACAACTTTGCAAGTATGTGCTCTCTGGGACAGTGGCTAAGGAGTTAAATAAGTTGTATTGGAGACAGAATCTGCACCTTTTTGACAAGGGGACATCATATTCATGTTAAATATTTTGGATTCATTCAAAAATTCTTATTCTTTGTTTCATAGCTGGAGCTGTAATTTAGTGGTATTGCTGCCCTAAGGTAGCAATTTTGCTGCCCTATGGCAGCAGCGGTTTTTCAAAGGTATTTTAGATGCTGCCCAGAGGCAGCAGCGGCCCTTAAAGGGTTAAGGGCTTCGTGATAGCCCCAAGGCTTCCCATTCTTTGGTCGTGATGAGTTAATGCAGTGCCCTAAGAGTAAGTTATTGGCACTGCATTGGTATGTTATGACAAGTCATGAGGCATGATGAATGTACCCCTGAGTTACTCGCCATGGCTGCAATCAGTCTCATGTTATTGTATCGTAAAGGCTTAAAAGCGAACTTCGGTGTTACCGAAATGACACATGGGTACACCGGCAAAAGTCGCTGGACAATCTAACTTTTGTTAGATATAGGTATGTTATTAATCATGGCCTGTGTAAGATCTCGTGACAAAAGTTGTTGGCAACACTGCTTCTTTATTAAGATTTAAACATGTATAGCTCACCAATATTCCTCACACCATGTTGGCCACAGATCCCTGACGGCTTGTATGTTGTATATTTCAGGATGGCGTCCTTGTAGACGAGTTTGGGTTACCACAGATCCACGCGCAGTAACCCACGCACCCTCTCACACACACACACACACACACACCAGCCACGCACGCCCCATGTCCAGCAGACCTACGCCTTACCCACCACACCATGACCGGGCTACCCGTTCTAACCAGGATCCACTCTACGACACCCGCCTCCCAGTACCACCAGGCCAGAACCTGTTAGCGCTTTAAGGATGCATGTCGCTAAAAGATGTTATTTGTCGTCATGATGCACCAATACAGGCCCAGCAAGTAACTCGCCGCCCGTAGGCTCGTCATGATGCATCAATGAAGCCCTGGCGAGTTACTCACCAGGGCTTCATTCATGCATCATGATGACCAAGGGCATGATGCATGAATGCAGTATATCATTCATCTACTCCCCAGCCCTGCATTCATTCGTGTATCATGCTGACCCTCTGAGAGTGTATCAACCCCACTGATGAGTTACCAGGAGTGCATCCATGTATCATGACAACGAAGGCAAATTAATGCACTCATAGCCTATGCGGTCCTTAAAAGGTTAAGGGTCCACCTACGGTATGTCTGCCAGGTGCTCAACATTAAGACTACTCAGTGAAGAGCCCATGGAGAAGGTCCCCGACTTCCGGTTTAATAACGACCTTCGACTTACGAACTATTGGTTAACAAGTGCTGAAGGGGCAAACAGCAAATAGAATCGGCAAAGGCATTGGCCATTACACTTTGGGTTTATCTATTTAACTTTTCTATTCTCATTTAAAGGGTTCGGTAAAAAGTTGATGACGTATAAATAATTTTGAAAACTTTAAAAAGGGTACAAAAAAAGAGGTTGGTCTAACACTACTTAAATTAATTGCAGAGAATTAAAGTATCGATTTCAAAATATAAGATTTGAAGTTATCAGTTTGGGTTTATACTCTGAAATTAATATGAGAGTTTCTTTGCTTATGGGCACACTTGCTGGAAATATGTCGCCTATTTTAGATAGAGATGTAATTTAAAGGAGTAAAATGTACATTTGTGATTCATACAAACATTTGTCATGTATTCTAGTTACATTCTATGTTTGTGTCTTTTATAACTAAATTGTGTACATTGGATATATGTAAAACTTGATGTGAACTCTTGTTATATTGCTTGTTGAGTGTATATAGGACAAACGATGGATGCTTTTCTAATAGAAGTTCTCTAGTAGTAGTAGAGACAAGTTGGAAAATAGCATATATGTTACAGGCATGGGATTCTTTCGGGTTAAGTTTGTCAACAATAACCATGAAAGTTCTATCATTTACCGAACTGTTTCAAACCCAATACTTATGAGAATTTACACAATGACCTTAAAACCCCACCTTTAAGACGACCGCGCCTTTAACACAACTTCCCAGTTTGGGGAAAAAATCTCTCTTACAAAAAAACCCTTTCAAAATGGTTTTCACTATAAACCGATGTATAAAAACCCCACCTTTAAGACGACCCCCCCAATCTTGAGAAAAAAGCCGTCTTGTAGGAAAAATAAATACCAAATAAAATCCTCTTAAAGCCGGGGTTTTACGGTACAAATGCCATAATATAGTAGCAAAATTTTATTTCAATTATGTATATATATATATATATATATATATATATATATGAATATACATATAATTAATGTATTTAAGATAGTCCGTTTGACTGCATGGTGAGGATCGCTATTATATATAGCGGGGTTGGAGGGAAATCCTAAGGATGTTTATTGACCCAAGCTTTGCTTCATTCAAGTCAGATATATGCGTATCAAAATAATAAAATCTATTTAATAATATCTGTTATTCAAATTTTATTTCGTTTGTATTGCCTTCATGGAATGTCCAAGGGGGGCTCACCTGAGAGAAATGTCCATAGGAGGGAATTCCCCTGGGAGTAAAATCCATATGGGTACATATGGGGGGGGGGGAACTCCCCTGGGAGTAAAATCGATATGGGGGGGGGGGGACTCCCCTGGGAGTCACGTCGATGGCGGGGGACTTGCCTGGAAGGAACGTCGATGGGGGGGGGGGGGGACTCCCCTGGGAGTACCGGTAATGTCCATGGGGTGGAGGGGACTCCCCTGGGAGTAACGTCCATGGGGGGGACTCCCCTGGGAGTAACGTCCATGGGGGGGGGGACTCCCCTGGGAGTAACGTCAATGGGGGGGGGACTCCCCTGGGAGTAACGTCAATGGGGGGGGGGGGGACTCCCCTGGGAGTAACGTCCATGGGGGGGGGGGGACTCCCCTGGGAGTAACGTCAATGGGGGGGGACTCCCCTGGGAGTAACGTCAATGGGGGGGGGGGGGGGGGACTCCCCTGGGAGTAACGTCCAGGGGGGGGGACTCCCCTGGGAGTAACGTCCATGGGGGGGGGGACTCTCCTGGGAGTAACGTCCATGGGGGGGACTCCCCTGGGAGTAACGTCCATGGGGTGGAGGGGACTCCCCTGGGAGTAACGTCAATGGGGGGGGACTCCCCTGGGAGTAACGTCAATGGGGGGGGGGGACTCCCCTGGGAGTAATGTCCATGGGGGGGGGACTCCCCTGGGAGTAACGTCCATGGGGGGGGGGGGACTCCCCTGGGAGTAACGTCCATGGGGGGGGGGGACTCCCCTGGGAGTAACGTCCATGGGGGGGGGGGGACTCCCCTGGGAGTAACGTCCATGGGGGGGGGACTCCCCTGGGAGTAACGTCCATGGGGGGGGGACTCCCCTGGGAGTAACGTCCATGGGGGGGGGGACTCCCCTGGGAGTAACGTCCATGGGGGGGACTCCCCTGGGAGTAACGTCAATGGGGGGGGGGGGACTCCCCTGGGAGTAACGTCCATGGGGGGGGGACTCCCCTGGGAGTAACGTCCATGGGGGAGAGGGGGATTCCCCTGGGAGTAACGTCCATGGGGGGGGGGGGGACTCCCCTGGGAGTAACGTCAATGGGGGGGGGACTCCCCTGGGAGTAACGTCAATGGGGGGGACTCCCCTGGGAGTAACGTCAATGGGGGGGGGGGACTCCCCTGGGAGTAACGTCCAGGGGGGGGGGACTCCCCTGGGAGTAACGTCCATGGGGGGGACTCCCCTGGGAGTAACGTCCATGGGGTGGAGGGGACTCCCCTGGGAGTAACGTCAATGGGGGGGGACTCCCCTGGGAGTAACGTCAATGGGGGGGGGACTCCCCTGGGAGTAACGTCCATGGGGGGGGGGGGACTCCCCTGGGAGTAACGTCCATGGGGGGGGGGACTCCCCTGGGAGTAACGTCCATGGGGGGGGGACTCCCCTGGGAGTAACGTCCATGGGGGGGGGACTCCCCTGGGAGTAACGTCCATGGGGGGGGGGACTCCCCTGGGAGTAACGTCCATGGGGGGGACTCCCCTGGGAGTAACGTCAATGGGGGGGGGACTCCCCTGGGAGTAACGTCCATGGGGGAGAGGGGGATTCCCCTGGGAGTAACGTCCATGGGGGGGGGGATTCCCCTGGGAGTAACGTCCATGGGGGAGGGGGGGGGATTCCCCTGGGAGTAACGTCCATGGGGGAGAGGGGGATTCCCCTGGCTGGGAGTAACGTCCATGGGGGAGAGGGGGATTCCCCTGGGAGTAACGTCCATGGGGGGGGGGGTACTCCCCTGGGAGTAACGTCCATGGGGGGGGGCACTCCCCTGGGAGTAACGTCCATGGGGGGGGGACTCCCCTGGGAGTAACGTCCATGGGGGGGGAACTCCCCTGGGAGTAACGTCCATGGGGGGGGGGGGGGGGCACTCCCCTGGGAGTAACGTCCATGGGGGGGGGGACTCCCCTGGGAGTAATGTCCATGGGGAGGGGGACTCCCCTGGGAGTAACGTCCATGGGGGGGGGGGACTCCCCTGGGAGTCACGTCCATGGGGGGGGGGACTGTGCTGGGCGTGACATCCATTCTGTTGGTATATAATTTAGCTTTAATGGCCGTTTTTTAAATCGAAAACATAGGGGTCTCATTTCAAGATCTCCTTCATGTGGCTCCAGGGGTCAAAAGCGACCCGAGTTGTTTTCCAGGCACCTGGCACAATAATTTAAGCGACCTGGCGCCTTTTGCAGGAATTTGGCTATAGCATAAATGGTCTGAAAAAGCGACTTTGTGACCTTGGGCCTTTAATTTCTGCGACTGTCTGACCCGAGGGGGGACCCCTCTGCACCCCCCGAGGGGACTGATACTCAACATATCGAAATGCCCTAGATACCTTTCCTATGACCTAATGTATAATTAAAAAATGTTGATGTTAAAACTTTGAGATACATGTAGTAAGGGAGTGGTCATTTTTTAACAAAATGGAGGGGGGGGGGGGGGTGACCACTCGCGTGAAAATCCACAGACCCCCCCCCCCCCGTTGTTAAAAAATGACCACTCTCTAATGGCTGGTATAATAGTGAAATCTTGTAAGTCTTTTATTAAAAGGAGTGGTAATTATTGACACAGGTAGCTTTGCTACCAGTGTCTTATACGACGCCTTGGTGAGACACCCTGCTGAGAAAAAAAAAAAAAAGTTCACTGATTTTTTGGGGGGTGAAAAATTCGGCTGAGGTCAAATTTCTTAAATGTACCATAAACTTCAACATTTTCCATGTACTGTCATGTCAAAAAGATACATGTACAGCTACTTTTGGTACCTTAAAAAATTCAATTAAAAAAACATTACAAAAAAACAGTCTGCTTTTCTTCAGAGTAGACAAACATGAATGTACTGATGTAGACTTTATGTCCTTTTTTGCAGTAGTAGTTAATCCAATATAAAATTAGATTCCTCGTGGGGTAAGACACTTTTTTTAAGACCTAAAACTTGATAAAAGAGGGCAGGAAGTGATCCGTGGACAAAAAGAGGACGGGCAGTACATAAATTACTGCGCTGCTGGTATACTGAATCTGTAGTAAATGTCTCTGGTTGGGTTGGGGGTCGGACGAAATCGGTTTTACGGTCGAAATCATCTGCAACACACGCCGCCCCGCGGCCGACTGACAGGGCAAAACAGAAACGAAGATGCTGTTGCTGTTTACACTCCGACCGGTTCGCTCTTCGGCTAAGACGTAAAACGGCGGTTACATGCTGCAGGGCCCTGAGGCCCACAACCACCTGCCTGCCCACAGCCACCTGCTTGCCCACACCCAACTGCTTGCCCACACCCACCTCCCCACCTGGAATTTGATTAAATAAGGCATGTGACCTATCAAAGTGGGTCAGCGTTTCCTGGAGATTATGATTCTGCTGTCAGAAATGAGAAATAACGTATTGTACTAGAATTAGGTACCTGATCATTGGGAATTGGCACTGTGTGTATGTGGGGGGGGGGGGGGGGTTGTAAGCACTCAATCTCGGCGATTCAACACTCACACATATTACACTCACACTTATTACACTCACACATATTACACTCACACATATTACACTGCACACATTACACTACACACATATTACACTACACACATATTACACTACACACATATTACACTACACACATATTACACTACACACATATTACACTACACATATATTACACTACACACATATTACACTCACACATATTACACTCACACTTCGGGGAGGGGACCTCGGGTAGGTTTATCCAATGGAAAAGCAAATACCTGTGTCTTTTGTGATTAGCATCACACGCTAGATTTTTCATCAACAGTGGGTGGGGGGACAGAAGTGGGTAAGGACTCTGTAATGAGAGCCATGTAGACACCACTTCATGATGGTACTCTAAACTCGAGCTCGAGGTCATATGATTACAGTAGGCATGGCAGAGTGCCGGAATGCACGCCACCATTGGCAGCCTATCATCATTCATGGCCCCAAAAGACACCAGACTTTGGCTGTGACCTAACTAATTCTAAATTAACTAAACGGATCTCAAAATACCAGTCTTTATCATTCGTTATCAGCTTCCTAATCAATATAACAATTTTGTTCAGGGAATCGTTTCTTCAAACAGAGATACCACTGGGTCATCGACAAAAAGAAGGAAATTTGCTCAATTTTCTGTAGGGAAATAATTTTTTTGTAGGAAATAACCCAATTCAATACAGAAATTCCTCCCAAAAAGTAGGAATTCCTGCAAAAGTCGGAAAAGTGGCATCTCTGTTCAAACTATCTGTGATACCAATTCGCATCAGAACTTTACTTATGATATATTAAAGGAGTTATTATTAAAGAAAAGTTCACCTATACACATAAATATTTGAAAGGAGACAACTTTTATTTCCTTGATGGATACTTTATTTGTCAAATTGTAATAAAAATACAGAGACTTATGTACATACATTCCTACATTACAGTCCGGATAGCAAAAATACAGTATAAAATATCCTAAGATCAAATATACAACATTCTACGGTGCACCCCAAGTGAACCTCGTCATTATGGTATTACACATATTTAACAGCAATCTCAAGACGGAGGCTGGGACTAGCCCCGACCTGCCTCGGTGCCGCCAAAGCTGAGATGTCAGTTATGAACACTAGTTTGTGGCACACAATGTGACAGTATTATTCAACTTGTGAGATCTAAGATACATTGGAGGTTGAGAAAATTGATTACGTTGGACGACACGGCCACTTGTCACCATGGTTACACTAGCAGACACGAGCACTTGTCACCATGGTTACACTAGCAGACACGAGCACTTGTCACCATGGTTACACTAGCAGACACACCCACTTGTTACCATGGTTACACTAGCAGACACGACCACTTGTCACCATGGTTACACTAGCAGACACAACCACTTGTCACCATGGTTTCACTAGCAGACACGGCTACTTGTCACCATGGTTACACTAGCAGACACAACCACTTGTTACCATGGTTACACTAGCAGACACAGCCACTTGTCACCATGGTTACACTAGCAGACACAACCACTTGTTACCATGGTTACACTAGCAGACACACCCACTTGTTACCATGGTTACACTAGCAGACACAACCACTTGTTACCATGGTTACACTAGCAGACACAGCCACTTGTCACCATGGTTACACTAGCAGACACACCAACTTGTCACCATGGTTACACTAGCAGACACAAGCACTTGTTACTATGGTTACACTAACAGACACACCAACTTGTCACCATGGTTACACTAGCAGACACACCAACTTGTCACCATGGTTACACTAGCAGACACAGCCACTTACACTCATTTATAAAACTAAATGCTTTTGCGTCGGTTTTTGTTATTTAAGATCATCATGAATCGTAATGCAAATTAGATAATATTTTCTAATTTATATTTATTTTTTACAAAAATACATGCACACATGAACATAATAACAATTTTGTGTCATGATATAGCTCGTGTTCAGATTTTTGTATTATGGCTCAACATTGTCTTTATCCCTATCATGCATTACAATATTATTACAAATGTCCAAAAAGGCACTGGATTATCACTCAAAGATTAGATACATGTTTATAAATTAATGAATATTCAACAACCATAATAAACACACAGTTTTAGTGTGATCTTAGAACACTAGCATACAACATAGGATGATAACATAGACTGAGTATACACTTTTATTGCCTGAGAAGTCTACAGCTCATCAAACTTTAATCTTTTTTCATTAATAATCAAATCTTCAATCCTGAGTGAGAAAAATATAATTGTGTTACATTGGATTTGAATAGATGTAATTTGAAAACCATAATCATCAACACTTTTCCCCCCTATCAGTTCATTCTTGAGTGAGCAAAACAAGAGGCAAGTTTTGCAGGCACACATATCCTAGATTAAAAAGAGAAAGTGGGCACAATATGCCCCAATAATATAAATTGTGCTAAATTACAACATGGAGTCTAGATGCTGACTATAGGTCAGTGCTGAGGGAGACAGGTAGACCGTAGACAGCGGGGGCTGCCCCTATGAGGTAGGGGAGGCGGCAGACGTCACGGCTCTGGTGCACACAGTCCAGGAGGGAGGTGCCGGGGGCGGCGCTCTTCCAGCGGGACAGGAGCTCCTCCAGGAAACGGTCAATGTCACGGTCTGTCACGTCCCACAGACACGCCACGATGCACGGGCTGAAAGACGACTCGCACCGTTAGTATGTGATAACTCTTCCATGTAGCAGTGATGAGTATAACCCCAAGATTGTATGCAGTGTTTATGGTAAAACTGACGGCTAAAACTGCTGCCTTATATTGACAACTAAAACTGCTGACTCATAGTGACAACTAAAACTGCTGACTCATAATGACGACAAAAACTGCTGCCTCATAGTGACAACTAAAACTGCTGACTCATTGTGACAATTAAAACTGCTGACTCATAGGGACAACTAAAACTGCTGACTCATAGTGACAACTTAAACTGCTGACTCATAGTGACAACTAACACTACTGCCTCATAGTGACAACTTAAACTGCTGACTCATAGTGACAAATAAAACTGCTGACTCATAATGACAACAAAAACTGCTGCCTCATAGTGACAACTTAAACTGCTGACTCATAGTGACAACTAAGACTACTGCCTCATAGTGACAACTTAAACTGCTGACTCATAGTGACAACTTAAACTGCTGACTCATAGTGACAACTAAAACTGCTGCCTCATTATCCAGCTAGGAAGTAGTTACAACTAAAACCGCTGACTCATAGTGACAACTTAAACTGCTGACTCATTGTGACAACTAAAATGGCTGACTCATAGTGACAACTAAAACGGCTGACTCACCATCCAGCTAGGAAGTAGTTACAACTAAAAGCGCTGATGCATAGTGACAACTTAAACTGCTGACTCATAGTGACAACTAAAACTGCTGACTCATAGTGACAACTAAAACTGCTGACTCATTATCCAGCTAGGAAGTAGTTACAACTAAAACCGCTGACTCATAGTGACAACTTAAACTGCTGACTCATAGTGACAACTAAAACTGCTGCCTCATTATCCAGCTAGGAAGTAGTTACAACTAAAACCGCTGACTCATAGTGACAACTAAAACTGCTGACTCATAGTGACAACTAAAATGGCTGACTCACCATCCAGCTAGGAAGTAGTTGAGCATCATGCCGGCAGCCTCGAGTTGTCCGTCCACCGTCAGCTTGCCGCTACTACAGCCCATCAGCAGCACGGCCGCACGACAATGTAACAGCGCCAGACTCCCGCCCGGGAGGAACTTAATGCCACTGCCATGGCCACAGTACCTGCAAACGGGGAACGGAAAGTTATTACCACAAATATTAACCATTAAGGAGCACATTACGCCTGAAGGCTTCATGTTCATTTGTCAACATAATGTACCAACGTAGTGCCCGTAAGTAAACGCTGGGACTGCATTGGTACATAATTACGGTTAATTCTCATGTATAGCCCGCAGGTTATACGCAAACCAAACCTCTGGTGCGGGATATACAATATTATATTCTCAAAGTCTAGGCGCTCATAAAACTTAATAATACACTCCCAAACGGTAGCATTCATGCCAACAAGGGGTATAGTACTATGCTGTGTTTAATAGGGTTTAAGGACAGCATTGTGCTTAAATGCAAACTGTTAGGATTTAAAAGTCAGGGTGAGAAATGAAAAAAATGGTTTCCGTTGAATTTGCTGCTTGAAGTGACGATGGGACTCCAAACCCTTACAAATTATATACTTTAACAATTCTAGGGGGGTTTGGGGGCAGGCCCCCCGAGAAAATTTTGAAAATGTAAGAGCAGAATGGTGAAATTTCATGTACTTTGGTGTTCTAGTTTGAAAATACTTCTAAGTCCCCCCCCCCTACATGGAAAAATCTCAGGAACTGTCCCTGTGAAAAAAAACCACGCGGATTTCTGCGTTTCCGCGGACATTTCACACCCCTGAAAGTTAAAACACCTTGACGTTGTTTAACTTACACAAAGAGGTCGTGCTCGGTGACTCCCTGCGTGTACTGCGCGCTGGTGGGAGGCCTCCCCACCACGCCCTGCCAGCCCGGCTCTCTGTCAAAGTAAAGGTCAAAAGGTTTATTAAAGTGGCTATATGTCAGATTTTCTGCAAAAAGAACAGTCAAATATTATCCATGGATGGAAGAAGGTCAGAAAGGGGGTCCCATGGGGAACAGCCATAGGAAGTTACAGTGCATTTTCAGTGGGTGGAATAAAATCATGCATGATTTCCCATTTGACCGTATAATATTGGGCAATAAGATCAAAATTAGGCAAAACGATAGGGAATGAGAAGGTTTTTTTTTTCTTTCTAGAATTGCTTCTGAGGTATATTGCGGCACTTACTGGTGCTGCAAATAGGGCTCTCCCAATGTGGGGTGCAGCTTAAAGTTACATGGTCCAATGATTAAGGCCCAGAAACCAATTTAGTTAAAGATGAACCAGAATGTTCCCTATGGCCATACTTCATGTGCTAGCTACTTTATTTCATCTCATTCCCTAGAATTCAGCTTAGAAGTAGAATAATTATCAGATTATGGATCAATTTACTAATTTTGGAGTGCACGCTATAATTCCCCCATTGAAAATACACTGTAAAATACTATACTTGGGCCACATCTGAACCGCTAATTGGGCTCTTATTGCCCATAGATGACATTTTATTCGACCCTATCCTCCAAATATGATATTGTACTAACATTTGAAACACATTTAAGCAGGATTTAAAATATGAAAAAAATCGGACCATGTCACTTTAAACGGGGGTTCTTAGAAGAATACAAAGGGTTTGGCTTATACTAGGGTTAAGTTTCTACGTAAGAATTAGTAGCACTTACTGGCTGAACTTGTCAGCGAAGGTGGTCTGAGTGGTGGGGAGGTTGTCGTCAGGGTTGAGTACGTAGTAGGTGCTGGGGGGTTGTACCCCTGTGTTGTAGACAGAGGTGGGGTCAGCTCTCAGTGCCCCCAGGTGGGCGTGCAGGAAGTGAAGGGACGGGACCCGACTCAGCGGCTGGCCTCGTATAGACGGGAGCGACTCCCACGGGAGGTGCTGCACTGCCTAGTGGTGGGGAGTAGAGGGAGGCACAGTCAGGATATATATTCTCACAATGTCACAGAACTTATGTAGGAGGTGTTTTTCCTGACTATTAAACAGAACCAACTTACTTATTAATCAGAAATGAAAGTGACCCATCTAAAAATAAATAGAAATTACATACAGGTCTTCGCGATATAAGAAAACGTTTAAATCAGGGAAAAACCTTCACCCCTATTTTTAAATTATTACTTGCATTTCCAGCATTTGGGATTTGATCTTATGATTTTAGATCTGACCCTTTCACATGTTTTCCTGTAAACTGATTGACCCACCTATCAACACAAAAACTCTTTTGACACTTTTCTTTTCTTTTTTAAATCTTGAGGTAGCTGTAGTTATGGGACATCCGTCCTTAAAGGGTAAACATAAAGATAGCGTCCTCACCTTGTCCAGTATGAGTAGCACGGGCCGTGACCGCATCGACACGCTCAGGTTCAACGTCTTGGCTGCCGACGTCACCTTGGTTACCACGTCCACCGTGACTTCATCGTCCAGGGTCACATGACACAGGTCACATGACAGGCTGGTCACATGACGCTCCTCTAGCAGGTGGTAGGAGCGCAGCAGCAGCTGCAGGGGGAGGGGGGAGTCGTCATTAAAGCTGGGCCGTCAGGGAATAAGTTCAGCATTTTCCATACATGGACTAAAATAACAGTTCCACCAGAGGGCAGCAGTGTTTGGACAGGGGACCATGAGCATTGTCCAGCTACAACATATTTACCCTATTTTATGCCTGTAAGAGCTGAGCTCCCAGCCCTTAAGACCCCTCTTGTGAATCAAAACTGAACCATATCCAAAAGTGCTTTTGGCCTCACTTCAACCATGACGGTCAAGCTTTAACTAACAGCATCATGTCTGGTTCTCGGAGTGACTCGTGATCAAGCACCAACTCAGTGTTGGTGAGTAACTCGCCATCGCTGCAGGAGTGTATCAACCCTGTACACGAGGCATGATGCATTCATGCATCATGCCTCTAAAGGGTTAGTATTCACTTTGCATTGATGGGTAGTAATGCCATCGACAGTTTTCACAAATGCATATCCCAAACACATTTTAAATGGGAATTTTGAAAAATGACCATTTTCCCTGACCCATGGGAATGCTAAATATTGTTTAGAGTAGATATGTCGTAAATGAGGATTTATCAATTTTGTATGAAATATAACAAACTAATAGCAAACCCTCAATGGTTAATGTACATGTTTCATATAATAATTTGAATAGGTAAAAGAAATAAAAATAAAATTCTAAAATTGTTGGCTTAGGCCAGACCAAAAAAAAAGTTGGTCAATGGATTTCGCGCACCTTATTTTCGGAAATGGATTTTTTTTGATTTTTTTTTTGAAAAAATAATTGTCAATGGATTTCGCTCGCCTCATTTTTTTTTTTTTTTCAAATTTTTCTTCCAGTAATTCCCCCAGATCAAGCAATGAATTATTATGTTAAAGGAATTTTGTCGGATGCTATGTAAAAAAAAAAGAAGAATTGTCGCTCGCTCCACATTTCCACCAACAAAATCCATTGACAAAAAAAAATTCTTTAAATTTTTTTTATTTTTTTTCGCTTGCTCGCATCTTTTTTTGAAAAGTGAAATCCATTGACCAACTTTTTTTTTTGGTGTGGCCTTATGATTTCCACATGAAAATGAAAAGGTGAAAAAAAAGAAATCTGACTGCTTGTCTCACCTTGACGAGCTGGTTACTGACGGGTGTGTGTGTGAGTTGTTGTAAACTGGCCGTGAGCTGCTCTGCCGCCCCGTCTAACCGGTCGTTGTCGTCCTGGTTGTCAAGGCGACCCTGGAGGAGGCCGACCCAGGCCCCCAACCAGCGCGTCTCCATGTCCTCCAGAACCTCCTGTAGGGGGGGGGGATTGATTGATTGATTGATTGATTTGTTTAACGTCCAGATGTACATCAAGTACCTCACGGGACATATCTCAAGTTGGCAAGGAGTCAGCCACAAATAGTGGTAGAGGTCTGGCATGGGATCCCTCTACAGTGAACCCTGTCTGAGATCCCATGCCAGACCTCTAGCTGGGCACCCCTTATCTTAGACCTTACTACTGATAGTACCCACGGATTACATCTTTGATCTGGATAGTTAACTTATTTCTTATATTTGTATCGCTATATAAAGAATCTAATCAATCCCTTAGGGAAATTGAATGTATTTTTATCATGAACGACATCACTGATAATCATGCACATGAGCTGCATTACATAAACAGGGCCTGGCCCTACTGTATGTGCAGATTAAATAAATGAATTACAAACAAACAAACATTTGATTATTACCCAACTATTGAATAAGATATATCGGCTCCCAGGCACATAGATAGTTCCTCACCTTGAGTTTCTCGTTGAGGGCGTGTCGCTGCGCCCACCACTCCACCTTGTTGGTGAGGGACATGGTGGTGTAGTTGGACTTCAATAAACTCGCGTACTCCGCCAACAACTTGTAACCCTGGCAACAAACAACCGCAAGGTTATTATGGTATCAGGCTGGTTCCTAACCTAGTATAGCCTAAGACTATATTTACGTGGTATGAGACATTGACATTTGAAACAGGCATTTGCTCATTAGCAATTATCTTATTATAAATCATAAGAATAAATAGACAAATGCCAATGCACATTGATACCGTCTCTGTCGTATTTCACGAGTGGGGGCTGGGGCCATATCCCATGAAGCTGCAGGCTGAGTGGGATATGCCCCAACCCCCACAAGTGAAATACGTCAGAGACGGTATCAATGTAGTTGGCATTTGTGTTTATTTTTTTATTTGAAGCCATTTAATGAAGGAAAGTGTGTATTCAATGGGGGGCATTGAATACGGCTCTTCAGTGCTAAAGCATAGGAAATCTTGTATTTCAAAAAAATAAAGAGCATTATATTAGCTGTATATGACCTACCTGTGTGGTTGTGAAGCCGGGTAGAGGTACCACAATGGGCTCGTTACCGGCTGTGAATCGGGTGAGGACCAGACGGCCGCGGGGCTCTCCTACCACCGTTAGTACTGACACCTGCACCACCGTCCAGTCTGTGTCAGGGTACAAGGGGGGGTTAGATATACCATATATCAGAAGTAATACCGTAAAACCTCTCTTATAAGCCGACCTTTTTGGGGGAATTTTAGGCTTGATTTGGCTTACCGTATTCGACGTAATAAGCGCACAGTGCGCTTAAAAAATAATTACGGACACCTTTTAGTAGTTAAGAGTTTAATTGGGGTAAAAAATTTAGATAATTTTGGTTAATTGTAGTACAAAAATTGGCCAAAAACGGGGTGTGCGCTTATTAGGTCGAATACGGTATAGCATCTTCTCAGAGACTGTGACAGTGGGGGGTGGGCTTATATAAGGGAGGTTTTCTAGCTATTACATTGTAGTTTACGGCTCTCTAAATGACCCAGAATTCGGCTTATAAAATCCTCTCAAACTGGGGGGTTGGCTTATAAGGGAGGTTGGCTTATCAGAGAAGTTTTACGGTAAGGCAAAATAATGTGTTCCAGATGCATGTATATTTATATTATGAACTGATACTGAAAACCCTATTAATAAATATGCCTTTTGCACAAAATAAAACCCACACCAAATTAAAAGATAAGTTGTGTCTATCGATTTATGTTTCCTCAAAAAGTTGCAAGTTTAAAAAAAAATCTTTCTGTTCCAGGAAATGTGGCTTACCACATCAGATGGTCAATAAATCAGGAATACCCGGTAACTACAATTCTACCAATTTTATGACTTTCTTCTTCTGCCATTTTATGGACCGTATTATAGTTTTCATGAACCAGCAAAAATGCCAAGGCCAAAAAAATAAGGTTTGTTTCAGGTAACCCGAACGACCCTATCAAAACAGGGCCGATCCTACGGTTTTTTATGCAATTTTGAAGGAATGTCTGTATTCCTACCTTTTTCGGTCAATTTGCAGGTTTTCGGACCGGCCGGCTGGTATTTTCATGTTAAAAACCCTTTTTTTTTTTTGGCCCAATGGTGAGTAATGATATCTCGTTACCTGTTGGGAGTTGGTCGACCATGGGTTTGAGGTCGGGGATGGTTTGTCCAAACCGCAGCCCGGCCCTCATCTGCTGCAGACGCTGTAGGTGGGCGCTGCTTGCTGCACCCGGGTCTCCACCGTCCGTCAACTTCCTGGTGGAGGAAGGAAGGCAAAGCTATCACAGGGATGCCAAGTTACCCCACCCCAAAATCGTATTTCTTACGATTTTTAAACCCCAAAATCGTAATTTTTTTTTGGCTAAAATCGTAACAAAAATCATAACAATAAAATATCATTTCTGAAGTCAGCATGATGCATAAATGGATTCCAATAATTCATTGAAGTCTTAATCTGGTGCATCATACATGATTTATCATTTGTTTGCTCCTCAATGCGGAGTGTTATATTTCTAGATTTGTTTGCTCTGAGTCTATGGCCAACTAGTTTTATTCTAGTTGTGTGTATTCATATTATGCTATTATAACATAACTCAGAATGGTATATTTGCATCCCAGAGATACTTGAAAATCGTAATTTGATATCTAAAATCGTAATGGGCGTAATAGGGGGTCAAAATTCGTAAAATTACGCAAAAATCGTAACACTTGGCATCCCTGAGTATCACAAACAGGCAAATTACAACAGGGATGAAAGTGAACGATCTCAAAAAAAACTTGAACTGTTCAAATAGAGGCCCTTGAATAAAGGTCCTCTATAGTTAAGCAGAGGTCTTCGCAGTATCAAAAAGTTTGAAATTAAGGAAAAGCTTGAAGACCTTCATCCCTGTAACAAGCTTTTCAGTTTATCAATGTCATTGTAGAAGCATGCATATAAAACAAAAATCTAACGTGTGATCCTAATCACAAAAGACTCAGGGTGTGAGTGTATGTGTATGTGTTTAGTGTGTGTGTATAATGGGTCTCGATTTTCGTCCGCACATCTCTTCCCATGCCATCTTGGTCTGACAAAAAGCGTCTCACCTTGCTAAAAATCAGATCTCCCATAGGTTTAACACTAACTGCCGAAATCGACGAAATGTCTACAGCAGTACTTTGATGTTTGTCTACAGTACCGAAAAAATTACCTTTTTTGGACAGGTCTAATTTCAGATAGAATTTCAGATAGAACCAATGGACAGAAACAGTTGCGGTTTGTTGCATTGGAACAGAAAACACTTCAATTGTATGTGTGCATCACAGCAATATCGAAAGTTGCTTTTTTCTGTAAGAAAAATTGGTTTACTTTTTTCCCCAGAGATCGGTGGAAAGCGTCTCACAGAGGCGTCGCATAAGACTCTGGGAGCAGTAGCTCCCTGAGTCAAAAAGAAAACCAATGCACAATGGGTTGTCTTAGTTCTTAGTTTATCTTTGACAACTGCAACTGTCTAGCAGAAAGTGATTTTTCAGAAAGTAGCGAAGTAGGAAAGTACAAGTTTATGAATGTACCGCAAAACCTCGCGTATAAGCCGCGGCTAGTACGCGAATCAGACTCAGCTTTCTTTTGATACCAAACATGCCTATATAGGGTGCGGCTTATAC
The DNA here is from genome assembly GCA_947462335.1 of Harmothoe impar. Lineage (NCBI taxonomy): Eukaryota > Metazoa > Annelida > Polychaeta > Phyllodocida > Polynoidae > Harmothoe > Harmothoe impar. Next base: position 60,871,869 of record OX381721.1, on the reverse strand, counting down.
AAGAGTTTTTATAAGTATATTACAATACCAAATTAACAATTTTCAGACCCCTTCTGCGGCTTATATAATCTGTCAAAGTTAGGGGTGCGGCTTATACGCGAGTTAGGCTTATCCGCGAGGTTTTACGGTAATCGCACGGCACTCAGCAGATAACCAACTTACTTGATCTTCCTGCAGATGTTGGCTATAGCGTTGTGTCTGAAGGAGACGGACTGAGCCTCGGTGAGGTGGAAGGCGAGCCTCCAGGGGTCGGGGCGGGACTCGTTAAGATGCAGCAGCACCTGGGCATGGCACACCTTGCGGTACGGGACGGGCGCCGGGTGGTGGGACAGGAGGCTGAACGCACGCTCTAACCGACCCGACACGTCACATACCGGGACTGAAAGACAAGTGAACTATTATATTAGTATGGTATTGGGCTGGGTGGTGGGACAGGAGACTGAAAACACGCTCTAACCGACCCGACACGTCACATACCGGGACTGAAAGACAAGTGAACTATTATATTACCGTAAATTCCCGCATACTACCCGCGGGTTATACGCGAATCAGACTCAGCTTTCATTTGATACCAAACATGCCTATATAGGGTGCGGGTTATACGAGGGTTTTTATTACTATAGAACAGTACTAAAATGGAGATTTTCAGATCCAAAAACGGGTTATAGGATTCTCCTGAGTTGGGGGTGCGGGTTATACGCGAGATGCGGGTAATACGCGGGAATTTACGGTAGTATGGTATCGGGCTGGGTGATGGGACAGGAGACTGAACGCACGCTCTAACCGACCCGACACGTCACACACCGGCACTGAAACAGGAGGGTACTATTAGTACGGGAGGGAAGTGACTGAGCTAGTAAGAAACTTAAACTGTTTATATTGAGGCCTCTGAATAAAGGTCCTCTATAGGATCATATTGAGGCCTCTGAATTAAGGTCCTCTATAGTATTATATTGAGGCCTCTGAATAAAGGTCCTCTATAGTAAAGTACAGGTCTACCCAGCTAACAAAAAAAACCGTTATTTTACGTCAAAATAACGTTCTAAAACTGTATATAACGTTATGCCATAGTGAGGAGCATTAGAGAAACGTTATATAACGTTAAATAACGTTACAAAATGTTGTATAACGTTTTTTGTTTACTGGGTATACCACATGAACAAACTTGAAATCAAGGGAAAACTTAGCCCTCTATTAGTACGGGATGGGGTGGGGTGGGTTAGCGATGTCATCAATACGCCCAGAATTTATACTGCAGTCAACAGGACTGGGTGAAGGAAACACGAGTGAACTATTAGTACGGCAGGGGAGCCGGGTGGGGGGCCAGCAGGCTGAATGCACGCTCCAACCAACTACACGTCACATATTGGCACTGAAATATGAATTCTAAGCTGAATTCTATGAAATGAGAATGAGGAGTAGGTAGCATAAAGTATAGACATAGGGAACATTTTTGATTATTTTCAACAAGATTGATTTTTGAGCCCTTATTCATTAGACCATCTCACTTTAAGTGTTAAGGCGGAAACAAACAGGGCGTGTAAACGTCTGCGCATGGCGGCGTAGACGACGCCTCAAAGGGCATTTCTTACGCTCTACCCGCCCATCACCATAGCAACTACCGTCCGCGTGTAGAAAACTTGTCCTGTTTGTTTTTGCCTTTACACTTTGATAATCAGAATTATTCTAAATAATATGAGTAACCTAGAAAACTTCTTCCTACCTGTTTTATGACTTTCTTCCTCTGCCTTTTTCTCCACCTTCTTCCTGGGTGCTGGTACATCTTTGACTGTGTGTGGTGCGGTGGCGGTGATCGTCGACTTGCGCGGTACCTCCGTTGCTGCCTCGTGTTTCCGCACACGCCCGGTCCGCTTAGGCTGCAGTTTACTCTTCCCCTTAAATTAAAAAAAAATGAAAAAATTAAATATAATAAGAATTGAAAAAAAATCACATCCGACTTTAAGATTTATGTGCCTCTGCATGGGTACCCACAATTTTGACCATGTCGCCATGTCGATTTTTAGCAAAAGGACCGTGTCATTGTGTCCATTTTTAGGTATATAAGAACATAGAGAAAAATCCCTATGGGTCGAATTTTATCCCTAATTTTCCTGGGTCCGTCGATTCTTAAAAGGGCCTAAAAGGGCCGTGTCGCCGTGTCGATTTTTACCCATATAGAGGCACATTTATGCATTTTTAAAACCAAATTCTAAATCATACCTACAGGTGTCGGGGGACATTCAAATGGCCCGTTGCAGCTGAGAGAGGGTTTCATGGGGCCAAGCCATTGGCTCTTACAGTCTATTAACAATGGGGAGAATAAAGGCATGCACACTTTTATTCCAACCAAGAGCCATAATTGGCCAATAAGATCAACTTCAAGGAAAATGATGGGTAACGAGCATAAAAAGGGAAGTATGATGTTGGGCAAATTTCTGGATCAATTCTAAGAAGATTGAATTTTGAGTCTGAATCATTGGATATACTCACTTTAACTATCTTATCTTCGTCTCCGTCAGAATCACCTCCCCGCGGTACTTCAAGAGGTTCAGCCAGCCACGACTCGGGGATACTATCGTCGAGGATTGTCGCAGACAGATTTTGATCCTCCTCCTCTTCTTCCTCCACGGTTTCGAATGCCGGGAGGTAGCCAGAGGAACGCTCGGACGCACGACGCGATATCTCTATGGGGGAGGTCGGTTGGACTAGAATGGAGGCTGGGTCTGGTTGTGACTCACTAGTCGGTTTTACCATGTGTGGTTCCCGCTCCTCGACTTGTCTTTCTGGACTAGAGAAGTAGACCGACTTTTCAGGGCTGGATAATAATTCCTCCTCCTCTTCCTCTGGCATAAAAGCAGAGTCATTTAAACTTATGGAAAGCGAGTCATCATCGGAAGAGTTCCCTTCGCGATTCGTTTCTAACACCGAGGTTTTAGACCGAGTCAACTTCAGAGAACTCGTCCGTTGAGTTCTCCGGGTCCCCATGGTTTCCCTCTCCGGGAGTTCCTCCGTAGATTTTCTCACACTATTGTGTCTACCGGATGGTGCCCTTCCCTCACACTGGGAGGAGGTGATTAAGGGGTTGTTGGTGTTAGCCCTCAGTGCCCCCACCCCCCCAGTAGAGGTTAGTGCCCCTTGTATGTCAGCCTCACACAGATCCTCCACCCCTGAGGCTACACAGTGGTTAGCAGGAGACTCCGCGGCCACTCGCTTCACCTCAATATCCGGCTCGTTGACAGCTTTCTGGGCCGTCCGCCTTGGTTTGATCGGGGCCGCTTTCCGACCAGGTTTCCCCGGTTTCTTCTTGCCTCGCGCGGCCACGGGCGTCTCCTCCGGACTAGACGGGACAAAGTCAAAGACGTTCTCGCTGCCCATCTCCATGGCAACCGAGCGGTTGAGAGTCGACTTAAAGAGGGTAGCGACGGGTGAGCGTGCCTTGCTGGGGGTCTTGTACTGCTGTGGGTCGAGTAACATCCTCCCGTCCCTCACCACCCTCTGACTATTCACCTTGTTGTTTCCACCCGAGGGCGACAAAACATCAAACTGTACCTTAGGCGTGGCTAACACTTTAGTCGCTGCGACACTATCAGTTTTCCGCGGGCCTGTTCTCTTGGCTGACAGATCCCCTTTGGTGGCGGTCGACGTCAGTTTCTTTCTGGCCGAAGTCTTGTTTGTTTTCGTCAGGAACTCCTCGTCGCTGTCAGAGTTAATGAGCAGGTCTAGCACGGCTCGTCGTCCGCTGACGCTCTTGGGCGTCTTGAACATGGTCAGGTACGACTTATCGAGCCCCCGATCCTTCCCGACACCCGGCACAGCCTCACCGGTAGCCGGCGCAACCTGAGACTTGGACGGTCGCATCTTCCTCAGCGGAGTCTTGTAGCTCGTCCGTTTGATGCTTGCTGAGACGTCCTCCGTTTGATGAGCGAGCGGCGACATTTCCACCGCCTTGCTGACTTTCCTCGCGGCCGCTACTAACCCCGACCCCGGCCTTTCCCCCGGGTGACCCACTGAGGGGGTGGACTGACTGGCCAGCTTGGACACCCGACCCCCAGTGCGCTTGGGTTTGAGTTTCTTGTCGGTGTCTGGTTCGGCTTTGCTCAGTGTACGTGACTTGATGCTGGAGGGGGTACCGGTCAGGGTGGAGGCAGGCTGCACTGACGGCTTCTCCTCCTGCTCAGCCTCATCCAAGTTAAGCTGACCCACCTGAATGAAATTGAATTTTATTACCAAAATTGTGCCGAGATATTTTAGGCGGAAGGCGTATGGGGGTAGAAACAAAAGGAAAGGAACAGGTATAGATAATGCAGTATACATATATATGGAATAAGATAGTCTACCGATATAAATACATTGATATTACATTAATAATTGATAATTTTTTCTTTTTTTTTCTTTCGGGAAGGTATTTTTGGGTGTTTCCTACTGTTTTTTTTTTTTTTACTTAAAAATAGTTTTTGGTGGAAATTTTGTCTTATCCTTTGAATGAAAAGGGTTAAAAAAATTGACCTACAGACCCTATTTTTTTGGGCCTGAATGTTATCTGAACACAACTTTTACTTTTTTTGTATGCCTTAGGCCACCTTTTATTGATAAACTTAGATTACGGGCACTCAGAGTAAATATTTTGGGGGGCGGGAGGGAAAAAAAGAAAAAAAAGCTGCCCTTCAGGACTGAAATTTTCCAGGGGCGGAAGAAAAAAAAAAAAAAAAAAGCATGGAAAAGTCTTCTTTTGGCTATCAAATGAAGGTATATCGAGAAATGTTCCCAAATATTCCCAATTTTGAAGGCCTAATTTTGGGTGTTTGATAGTCAGCATGTACATTTTTTAAAATTATTTTGCTAAAATTCTCAAAAAAAAGGGGGGGGGGGGGGTAAAATTCTCAAAAAAAGGGGGGGGGGGTAAAAAAAAGCACAGAATAAAACGGCCTTACCTTGAGGCGGCCGATGCGCTCACAGAGCTCCTGTAGGTCGGTCTTATCCTCCACCTGGGGTAGGGGTAGGGAGGGGACCGCCTGGAGGTACAGCACCTCACCCAGCGTCGGGTGGTACCCCAGCATCCAAGGGCACCTGCCGGGGGGAAAACATAGGGGTTGTGGATTGACATGACTTTTTGGCTATGTAAACCCATAAAAGTTTATTCAACAAATGACTATGCCGTATTCAACGGTTATGGCTCAGTCTCATGAGTTTGTAACAGTTGAAACGTCTTTGACCGGCGTCGTCTTTGACCGGCGTCGTCTTTGACCGGCGTCGTCTTTGACCGGCGTTGTCTTTGACCGGGTATATAGAAAAGTTCTTTTTTCCATTTTTTAAAAATATTTTATATGTATATGATGTAATGTACTTGGTGGCACTTCTTATTGCATGATACTTTGGACAGTGCAGCTGTTTAAAGTATTATGCAATAATAATAATAAGCTGTTTAAAGTTTAAGTAAAATACCAAGTGACGTCTTTGACCGGCTGAAGAAAAAAAGCCCAAAAGGGACCCTTAATATGTGCATTAAAATATTTTTTTTAAATTGGGTAAAACAACCATAGACTGTTTATTACATGAAGAAGTTGAAGCTTAAATTTCTTTACTATATACTACTTTTTTCTTCATTTCAATCCCTACCCGGTCAAAGACTACACCGGTCAAAGACGACGCCGGTCAAAGACGACACCCGGTCAAAGACGTTTCAACTGTTACAAACTCATGAGACTGAGCCTTCTAAGCGCCCTCCCCTGATAAGCGCCTCCCTTCCATTTTTCAGACTTTTTCTAGATTTAAAAAAAATGTGTTCCTCTGATTTTTACTTTTTTTTTTTACACCGTTGAGTACTTGACAGCTGTGCAGGTGTTAAGGCCAAACCAAGTGTGAAGGCATAGGGGCTAGCAGAAGCCTTGTATAGGCCACTGAGATGGGGCAGTAGTTTTTAAAAAGTGTTTATTGGGTTAAGGTTGATCGCTACTCATTGAATATGCACCACTGCGCAGGTCTCTGCGCATGTAGGTTAAATGTATCAGATGGGGCTAATATTGGAAATCTAGATGCATATACATGCTTATAAAGCCATATCAAAATATGAGCTGATTTGGACCAAAATTGAGCATTTTATTGGACCTTGAATAGCTGATATATTTAAAGCCAATAATATTTGCTATTTTTAATGTAAGTTAGAATATTGGACTTATTAATCAATAACCATTATATAGATAGATATAGATCTCATCATGTTCCTTGAAATAACCATGGGTAGGAAATACAGCCATTTTATAACCTGAATTTTGCCATTTTACCCATTATTTTAGGCTTTAGATATGAAATTTAGTCCATTTTTGCATTATTTTTTAACTTCAAAGGCCCAAAACCATAAAAATATGCCCGGGACCACCTATCAAAATCCCTTTGAAATGTTAGCTATTGATCTCAACAATTTTTTGATAAAATAAAAATAAAAGTTCACGGATTTTTTTCAGTGATATTTAGATATTGCTGAAGAATTATGCATTAATTTTGAAAAATCGTCATAAAACCATCACGTTTTCTCATATAAAGGTACATTTTGGGACCATAATTTTATTTTTCCCATTCAAGGACATAACCTAGGATTATTCATGTGCAATACAAAATTAATGTGAGTATTGAATCACTACGAAAAAAAATCATGAAAATTTCCTATTTTTTTGTATTTTTTGACAAAAATAGAGAATACTTTTTTTTCCAAAAATCTGTAGTAAAAAAAGTAGCTCGGGACCCCCCCATTTTTTTTACATTTTCCATTTCTAAATGATATAAGCTACCTTTGGGGGGGAAAACAGGACTTTTCATGGATACAAAGTTAAGAGTAGCGATCAACCTTAAATTGTAACAAATACATAGTAAAATTAAATTACCCTACCAGTAGGAAATGTGCATTGCAATACCCCAGTACTTACGCTAGGACCTCTAGCAGTTCTCAGTTACAAATGTGTTTAAAAAAAAAAGAATTTGCCAAAAACAAATATTTAGCCTAGAAAATCTTTTTCTTGAAAATAAAGTACTGGGTATTAAAAATCTAAAATCCCATAATTTTGTACAAATGTCCCTACTTTTCTGTAAAGATATAAATAAAGTATAAATTTGCAAAATTGCTAAAGTTAAGTATAGGCCACACATAATAAAAAAGTTCTACGGATTTTTATTTTGAAAATATGGTGCGAGCGAGCGAATTAAAAAAAATTTCCCCCCAATTTTTTTTTGTCTGCGGATTTTAACCTATAAATATCAAGTGGGGTGCGCAACATTTTAGTTTTTTCTGGGGAATATTTTTTTTGCAACTCCCAAATCTGGCTTTTGATCATTAAAAGTGCCACCAAAAAAAATTCTCAGAAAATGATGCGGGAAATCCGTAGAGCAACTTTTTTTTTGGTCTGGCCATAATCCGTTTTTTTTGGAAGTATGAAGTGGCAACCTTGGAAATAGTGCTACATTGCCATCTATGATACCAATGCTTACCTCTTTGTGTCGAGCAGCTCGTGCGCCTTCTGTCCCCACTCCTCGTACATCCCCCAGTTCCCCTGGACCAGCGCCTGCTCCGTGAGCTGCTCACACACCGATACCAGCACCTGACAATGGAGTTAGATATTTGTGTAGAAGATGGCATTTCTGCGTGTGAAGAGAGAAATATGGGACAGATTGGCAAAAGTTGTCATTTCTATCTTTGCTTTAACACTGGAGCCTATGTACCTTTCATTTAGAGGGTAGCAATTTAAGAGTACTTAAGAGTTTAAGGAAAAGAGAGAAATCACTACCTAAAAATCGCAGGCGAATTACAGCAAGAAGGAAAGACATTTCAATTTTTTTTTCGAAGGAAACATCTGTCCCCCGACCTTGCCCATCTATCCCTTTGGTCCTCTGATGTCTATCTATAACACAGGCTGAATGATGGACATTCTCCTATGTAACAAAAACGTCTTAAATCTTGGTTGGGTCGTTTAGTATTACTCAGTTACCCTGAGTCAAAAAGAAAACTTAATTGACTTTAAACAGATGGGTGAAAACCCTGTGAATTGGCACCAAAGGAGTCCTATAACTCACCGGTTGGTACATGCTGGGATGCACACTCACGTCTTCATACACCACCGTCTCCGTCTGCATCTTAGATTTCTGCGGTTTCCTTGACGACGCCGTCTTCTTGTTACTACCCTGTGCGTTATTAGCGGTGACTAGTGTGAGTACAGCATGACGGGCCCGGTTAGTAACAGCATCAAAGTTCTGTAACAGCAGGTTCCAGAAGCCCTCAGCCTGTGAGTGGAGGCCCTGGTGGTACAGACACTCTGCCTGCTGCTGCAGCTGCAGTAGCTGCAGCCCCTGGCCTGCCACATCCCCGCACTCCCGGCACCCACACCCCGCCGCGTGACCCCACCACCCCGGGGCGCGCGGCTTGTAGCGCCGACTCACCGGGGACCCCGTCACCAACGGGGCGGCTCCCTCCTCCTCCAGCATCTCCGACATCTCCATCGGACGCATCTAGAGTCGAGTGGAAATTGATATTGTTACTTGAAGTTGTAGAATGCACAAAAAAACAGACACAGTCAAATACAATTACCGTATTCGACGTATTAAGCGCACACCCCCTAATAAGCGCACACCCCCGGTTTTTGGCAGATTTCTTTACTACAAATAACCAAAAATATCTCAATTTTTGACTCCAATTAAACTCTTAACTACTAAAAGGTGTCCATAATATTCTTTTAAGCGCACTGTGCGCTTATTACGTCGAATACGGTATGTGGATTTTATTGCTGAGAATTATGTACAGGGCAGTGGTAGTTACATGTCGGAGGGTGGTTGAGTTGATATCGACGTTTCGACTAAATTTATTAGTTTTCTTCAGGATATTGTTATCTTTTATTTATGTTTCATTTTCATTGGTTTATAACATAATGCTGCTCCAGCATCTCTGACATCTCTTTGGGGCATTAATTTATATTTATTTTATCAATGTTTCAAGTTGTTGATACTGTACCTTCGTGTTTAAGCGCCCCAGCGCTTATATCTTTGGAGGGATGTTTACCCCCGGCCCTTATACAAGACAGGTTTTTCAAGATCCTGTTTTAGTGCTTAAGAGTTATTTCAAGGCCCCCCTACCCCCGGCGCTTATACAACACAGGCGCTCATTCAATACCCGGCGCATAAACACGACCATACGGTATCTCATTTTCATTGATATATAATATAATGCTCCTCGGGCAGCATCTTCATAGGATGCATCCAGAGTCGAGTCGCATTAGAAATTTTATTTCATCATCGACAACATTTTTATCATTTGAGTATTTCCTGTTGTTAATATCAACTGTCAATGCATGAAATTTATTTTTTTGACTGACATTTAACTGAATTTTAAAGTGAACAAAACCTAACTGACATTTAACTGACGGGTGGAAACAATTCACAGCTTTACCTTCATGACCATGTCGTCATCACTCTCCTCCCCCGGGCTTTGTGTCGCAGGTTTCTGTTTCCGCCTGTGTTTGGGCGAGGGGGTGGTGTGACTGGCCGTATTGGGCGCAGGGTCGGTGGAGTTGAGCGTGTAGTAGGCCACGTTGATGTGAGACTGACTGTCAGAGAACTTGGCACTCAGAGTGTCCAGTTTACTCAGCTCCAGGTGGAAGGCGGCAAACCTGCGGGGACATGGATATAATTTTTTTTTTTTTTTTTATTATTTTTTTTTTTTGGTTGGACATTTTTTGCGGGGACATGGATATAAGGGGGTCATATAATAGGGCAGCACATCAGTTAGTGTAGTTGACAAAAGAAATCTAGCACTTATAGCTTCAAGACAGCGATGCCACGTAATATCCACCATTATCATTACCATTGGAAAGCTACAATCAGCAGGAAAAATACCATCTACCTCTTATTTAGGTAAATTGAAAATTGAAAATTTCTCAATTCTTGACGTTTTTTTCTTCCTCAAAAGATCTGTCATTGTCCTTAAATTGCTGACTCATCATTTTATTTTTCCCTCCTACATTTGGGTATGCAAGCTTACCTTGTGCAATATGAATAAAAAGCCCACAGCCCAACTTTTATTTCATTTTTCATTTTTATTTGATCTTGGCGAGTTACGCGCCAGTGCTGCATTCATGCATCATAATGACCAAGGTCCTTAAGGGGTGACTTGCCTCCTAGGTAGCATAGGTGGAATCCCTGTTAGCCCCTTATGTGAATCTTCTACTGTAGTATACTGTAGTGGCCCGTTTAAGCGCCCCTGCGCTTATAAACTTCAAGTCCCTGTTACCCCCTGCACTTATACAGGGACCTGCGCTTATATGAGTCCTTTTAGAGAGAGATTCGGGGTTTCAGAGGGGTCCTAGACCTGCGCTTATTTGGGACCCCTGTGCTTATACGGGCCATTATGGTAATTCTCGAAACCCGTGTATAAGCCGCACCCGATATAGCCATTCGCGTGAAAGATGCTGCTTTTACGCAATAATTTACGATACCAGAAGAAAATAGAATTCTTCAATTATCTTTACCTCCTGGGTAGGTGGAATCCCTGTTAGACCCTAACTTACCTCCTGGGTAGGTGGAATCCCTGTTAGACTTACCTCCTGGGTAGGTGGAATCCCTGTTAGACTTACCTCCTGGGTAGGTGGAATCCCTGTTAGACCCTAACTTACCTCCTGGGTAGGTGGAATCCCTGTTAGACCCTAACTTACCTCCTGGGTAGGTGGAATCCCTGCTGGACCCTAACTTACCTCCTGGGTAGGTGGAATCCCTGTTAGACCCTAACTTACCTCCTGGGTAGGTGGAATCCCTGTTAGACTTACCTCCTAGGTAGGTGGAATCCCTGTTAGACCCCAACTTACCTCCTGGGTAGGTGGAATCCCTGTTAGACTTACCTCCTAGGTAGGTGGAATCCCTGTTAGACTTACCTCCTAGGTAGGTGGAATCCCTGTTAGACCCTAACTTACCTCCTGGGTAGGTGGAATCCCTGTTAGACTTACCTCCTAGGTAGGTGGAATCCCTGTTAGACCCTAACTTACCTCCTGGGTAGGTGGAATCCCTGTTAGACTTACCTCCTGGGTAGGTGGAATCCCTGTTAGACCCTAACTTACCTCCTGGGTAGGTGGAATCCCTGTTAGACTTACCTCCTAGGTAGGTGGAATCCCTGTTAGACTTACCTCCTAGGTAGGTGGAATCCCTGTTAGACTTACCTCCTGGGTAGGTGGAATCCCTGTTAGACTTACCTCCTAGGTAGGTGGAATCCATGTTAGACTTACCTCCTGGGTAGGTGGAATCCCTGTTAGACCCTAACTTACCTCCTGGGTAGGTGGAATCCCTGTTAGACTTACCTCCTAGGTAGGTGGAATCCCTGTTAGACCCTAACTTACCTCCTGGGTAGGTGGAATCCCTGTTAGACTTACCTCCTGGGTAGGTGGAATCCCTGTTAGACCCTAACTTACCTCCTGGGTAGGTGGAATCCCTGTTAGACTTACCTCCTAGGTAGGTGGAATCCATGTTAGACTTACCTCCTAGGTAGGTGGAATCCCTGTTACACCCTAACTTACCTCCTGGGTAGGTGGAATCCCTGTTAGACTTACCTCCTAGGTAGGTGGAATCCCTGTTAGACTTACCTCCTGGGTAGGTGGAATCCCTGTTAGACTTACCTCCTGGGTAGGTGGAATCCCTGTTAGACCCTAACTTACCTCCTGGGTAGGTGGAATCCCTGTTAGACCCTAACTTACCTCCTGGGTAGGTGGAATCCCTGTTAGACCCAACTTACCTCCTAGGTAGGTGGAATCTCTGTTAGACCCTAACTTACCTCCTAGGTAGGTGGAATCCCTGTTAGACCCTAACTTACCTCCTGGGTAGGTGGAATCCCTGTTAGACCCTAACTTACCTCCTGGGTAGGTGGAATCCCTGTGCCAGTTTGAGCCCCTGTTGCAGGTAGCACCTCGCCTCCTGCGCCTCCCCGAGCCGCACACAGGTGGCGCCCGTGTTGTGGAACGATGTCAGTAACCCGTCCAACAACGCCCACTTGTTTAACGTCACCACCGGAACTGAGGATACACCCAAACATAACGTTAAATATAAAAATGAAAATTATTTAAAAACATTTTGTTGAAAAAATAGTTAGTTTAAAGTGGACTACTGATAACATTGGCAAATTTAGTATCAAATTAAAGCTTATACTGCCAGTAATGCAGTCAGCTAGGAATAACTTCCAATACAACAAATTTTGCAGATCAATAAACTCCGATCTATTGAAATGTGAAAATTGTCCAGGAAAAGTCTAAAATGTCCGTACATATTAAAACCCCCTGGTAAAAAAATAAAATACACCCTCAGCATATTTTTCACTACCTCCTGATGAGGAACTACCGTAAAACCCCTCCTTTAAGACCACCCCCTACTTTAAGATAAAAATCCGTCTTGTAGGAAAAAGGCTTTAAAATGATTCTCTCTTTGATACTATGTAAGAAAACCCCACCTTTAAGACGACCACCTATTTTCAGATAAAAATCCGTCTTGTAGGAAAAATAAATACCAAAAAAAATCCGTCTTAAAGGCGCGTTTTTACGGTATTAATTTTTTATTTTTTGAGTGGCCTTACCGTCTTCGCTTGTCTTCTTGCGGCTGACGAGCCAGGCGCCCAGGAGGAAGCAGACCACCCCGCTGATGGAGCGGGTCCCCCTGACCTCCAACTCCAGTACGTTATCCTCCAGGGTCTCCAGCACACAGTCAGGGTGGGGGGAGGGGTGGTAGCAGGCGGGGAGCCCCCGGAGGGCTGCCAATAGGCGGTTTATACGAGCGTCTAGGGTCAACGCATCCGTTGATTTAGCTTTGAAAGTTTTTGTTTTTATCTTGATGGCTTGGTTTAAAACTTCACAACCCCGGTTCACCTTGAAATACAAAAAAAGGTTCATTTAGGACTTGTTGAGTATGGAATTTTGAAGTGAAATGAATTATCACATTTTTATAAAATGCATGGGAAAGTAACATCTGTGAATTCAATTTTAATAACAAAAAATCGTTATTTTGTCGCGGCTTTTAGTCAGGGTGCTGCTTATATGCACATTTTTGCAACTATAGTACAGTACTAAAGTCACCATAATCAGTTCGCCACTGCAGTTTATAGGATGGTCCCAACGTCTAGGTGCTGCTAATATGGGAGGCTTATTTGTGAAGTTTTACGGTACTAGAAATGTGAATGGCAGATGTTGGTTGATTGCGCCGCCAAAAGATTTATTTAAAGGGAATTGCTGGTTCCTACACAGAAGCCACCTGGTGGCAATAAATCGAAGCTCATGAAAAGTATTCTTTAAGCTGTATTCATATTCCTACATAGACCACTTTCCCTAAATGAACTATTTGTACTTGCAACTTTTACAGTATACCTCCATTGTTCACATTATATTCACTGCTAGGACACCCATAGGATCCTATAGTTAAGACAAAAGAAATATTTTTCCAAAATTCATGCCTTTCTCATTTTATCTGTGACCCCCTGTTTTATTGGTCCTAAAATGTTTGTATAGATGTCCATTATACATTCCCCAGGTTTGGTTGAAATATCAATAGAAGAAGGGAACTACCGTAAAACCTTGCTTATAAGCCGCGGCTAGTACGCAAATCAGATCGGCAGTGCGGCTTATAGGATCGGCCCAGAGTCAGGGTGCGGCTTTTACGCGAGTTTTTGCTACTATGGGACAGTACTTAAGCCACCATAATCAGAGCTAATGCGGCTTATAGGATCGGCCCAAAGCTGGGGTGCGGCTAATACGAGAGTTAGGCTTACCGTATTCGACGTAATAAGCGCACAGTGCGCTTAAAAAATGATTATGGACACCTTTTAGTAGTTAAGAGTTTAATTGGGGTAAAAAATTGAGATATCTTTGGTTATTTGTAGTCTAAAGATCGGCCAAAAACGGGGGGTGTGCGCTTATTAGGGGGTGTGCGCTTATTACGTCGAATACGGTATACGCGAGGTTTTACGGTATCCATGAAAGATAATGTGAAAATGCTGTTTTCCTATTCTTTCTTAGTTAAGGTACTGCTTTGCTCAAATGGCCGTATCATGAAAGTAAGTACCGTGACATTGCAATTTCTTTTGATTTTCTATTAGATAATAAATCAAACTAACATAAGGCCACACCAAAAAAAAAGTTGGTCTACGGATTTCCAACACCATATTTCTCAAAATGTAAATTTTTTTTAAATTCTTTTTTTTAAAGTGTCTACGGACAGCGCCCGCATCATTTTCTGAAAAATTTTAATTTTTTTTATTTTTTTTTTTTTTTTGGTGGCGTTTTCTGCATCGTTAGCCAGAAAGGTAGTACCTGGTTGTTGAGAAGCAGCGCCTCGGCTGCGGCCAGTAGGAAGGTGACGTGTTGGAGGGTGCCGCTACATGGGGGCGCTGTGTGCAGCCAGGTGAGGGCTGCCTCCACCAGGGGCGCTGCGAGCTGCGGCTGGTGGAGCCGTGTGTACAGCTGTATCAGGCAGCCCTGGGTCTGTAGGTGGGTCAGGGGGTGCAGGGAGCGACACGCCAGCCGGTCCAGGACAGTCAAGGCACGCAGCTCCTCTGTAAGCTACACAAGGGTACAGAGGTCATTAGTAACAATACAAGGGTACAGAGGTCATTAGTGACAAAACAAGGGTACAGAGGTCATTAGTGACAATACAAGGGTACAGAGGTCATTAGTCATTATACAAGGGTACAGAGGTCATTAGTGACAAGACAAGGGTACAGAGGTCATTAGTAACAATACAAGGGTACAGAGGTCATTAGTAACAATACAAGGGTACAGAGGTCATTAGTAACAATACAAGGGTACAGAGGTCATCAGTAACAATACAAGGGTACAGAGGTCATCAGTAACAATACAAGGGTACAGAGGTCATTAGTAACAATACAAGGGTACAGAGGTCATTATACAAGGGTACAGAGGTCATTAGTAAGCTACACAAGGGTACAGAGGTCATTAGTAACAACACAAGGGTACAGAGGTCATCAGTAACAATACAAGGGTACAGAGGTCATCAGTAACAATACAAGAGTACAAAGGTCACAAATGGCAAAACAAATTTAGAAAAAAACGTTTTTTAATTTTTGAAGGCATTCTTGGGATAAAAAAAAAATCGTTTTTTTTTTTAAATTGAAAAGAGGAATGGGAGAAATTTTCTCTGCTAATCCTCTAAGGGTATAGAGGTGATGAATAATGACAAATAGGAAAACCTTACCCTGTACATTACCGTAAAACCCCAACTTTAAGACGACCCCGCCTTTAAGACGACCCCCCAGTTTGGGAAAAAATCCGTCTTGTACAAAAAAACTTTCAGAATGGTTTTCACTATAATCCAATATATAAAAAACCCACCTTCAAGACAACCCCCCAATCTTGAGAAAACATCCGTCTTGTAGGAAAAATAAATACCAAATAAAATCAGTCTTAAAGCCGGGGTTTTACGGTAGGTTAAATTATATTCAACCAATTAATTCCTTCATGAAGATGACAAGGAATGGGAGAAATTTTCTCTGCTAATCCTCTATTAAAGGGTATAGAGGTGATAAGTAATGACAAATAAGAAAACCTTACTCTGTTCATTAGGTTAGATTATTTTAAACCAATAAATTCCTTCATGAAGATGACATGACAATTCCACTTACCCGGTGACTGAGCCTGTAGACGTCCGCTAAGACAGACACACACTCGACGGTCTCCTTCACGCCCCCTTTATCCAGCAGCTCCGCCAGGTTGCCCTTAGCAACGGCCCCTTCCCAGAGTTCCAGAGCGCGGTCGGCCATCTTGTCCTGAAGTTGGGGATGTCATTGGTATCATAAGTATTTTTTTCTTTTTTTTGATTACTCCTATTAGAATCTGAGCTATGGTCATCTAAGCAATCAGAGGGAATGATGGTAAAATAGACATTCTAGGGTCTGATACGAGAGATAAAATTTGTTGATACAAAAACCATCAGGTGCCTCGATCCGCTCTCCTACCACATACCTCTTACTTACTGTCTTAATGCAGTTATTGAACGCCACAATACACATGTGTTAAAAAAAACAACACTTGAATGTAACCCTGTATTTGTGATATACCTATTAACATTGGAAATCTTAATATTTCAGTCAATTTTCTGTAGGAAATTTACATGATTCAACACAGAAATATCAGCAAAAAGCAAGAATTCCTGCAAAAGTAGGAAAAGTGACATCACTGGATAGTAATTCATCCCTAGGCCACACCAAAAAAAAAAGTTGGTCTACGGATTTTGTTTTCCAAAAATAGGTGCGGTAGGGTGAATTCTTTTCTTTTTCCTAAGGGAAAATCTCTTTTTAATTTTTACAAATATATTTTCTGGCTGACGATGACAGAAAAGGCCACAAAAATTTTTTAAAAAATTCCAAATTTTCAGAAAATGATGCGGGCGCTATCCATAGACACTTTTTTTTAAAAAAAAAAAAGGGGAAAAATTTACATTTTCAAAGATATGGTGCGGGAAATCCGTAGACAAACTTTTTTTTGATGTGGCCTTACCTGGCTCCGCTCCATGTGGAGGGTGCAGCAGTCGTGGTAGGCGGCGGTGTCCTCGGGCTCGCCCCCGTCTGGGGCCGGGTCAGACTTGTCTGCTGCCCCCCCTGCTGCCCCCTTACTACCCTCTGTCAGCTCCTCACGTAACTATGGAAACATAAGATGAACGTATTTATTATGATTAGCGCCGCTTTTAAAAGTGTTTACATCCACTTTAAATAGTAGATGAAAGTTTAATTAGCTCAAAATTGGTAAAAAAAACATCTCTTCTAGTCTAGGGGATAGCTCTACCCGCCATCAAGGGGGGGGGGGGGGTCGGTGGTGTGGATTATGTCCAATAAAGTGTAGTTATTTAACCCTACGAGAGCACGACAAAGGGAATAGCACATAACACTAGAACACTTAAGATATTTTTTTTAAGTGAGATGACTTTTTTCTAGCTAGAAACTGCATTCTGAAATAATTATTTACCAAAAAAATAGTTAGAAATTAGTTTATCGGGCCTGTCATATTATATTGGCTAATTACTCCAAAGTCTCAGTCTGACTGACCTGTTCCGGGTCTATGTCTGTGACCACGTGACACCAGAGGTAGGCCCGGGCCAACACGTTCTGCACCAACGGGCAGGCCGCCTTCTGATTGGTCAGCACTCCCTCCAACTCTGAGATGGCCTCTTTACAGCAGGCCTCAGGCGTTCTGAAACACAGAAAATATTTGATTTAAAAAACAAATGCCATAACTTTTTCATCTTAAACACTGGATGATTTGGTAGGTAGTCTATACGAAAACGTGACGGACACCGGCTATAGCCGGCTAAAAGCCTGCTGGACCGGTAGAAAGTCTGTGTCTGCCGGTCCTAATGACTGGCTGTGATCCTGGGCTACATGCCAGTTTTTACGGCTTGTAAATCGGACCATTATTAAGGTTTCTAGAGGGTTAACTAGAGAGCCAGAATATTATGTAAAAAACACACAAAAGTTTATAAACTATGATTTTTAATAGGATTTAGATATCTCAGTAACCTCTATTCAACATTATTTCTTCTCTACATTTATATCAATTCTTGTTTATTTCTACATTTCTAGATATAAACATTTCCCCAGGGTATCCTGGCCTGCAAACCTCTAGCCAGGCCTGCAGATTTACAAATCTGCAGGACTGAATGTCCTGCACGGTGAAAAACTTTTTGTATAGACTGCCTATGTTAGGTATTTTCTTAATCAAGAATGAGGTATATACCATACCCTCATGTAAAAACTTTGGAGAGCTGGTTACCCCCGCCGCTTGTACAGGACAGGTGCTTATTCAAGATCCATCGATTTAAATCTCCTTCTCCTGCACTTAAACATGGCATGCGCTTACTTGAGGTTTTAGTGGTTTAACATATTGTGTCGTTCCAATCCCTTTTACTTAAACATGACATCCCTCCAGCCAGACCAGAAAATTGTCAGCACTAGGTAAAAAATGTTATGGCACAAAATCCTTAGACAACTGCTTTATTAATTTTTTTTTAGTATGGCCCCATTTAAATTTGTTATACCATTTTTCTTTTGGCGGAGGGAGGGGGGGAGGGCAGACATTACCCAAAAAAACCCACTAAAAACCCACTCACATGTGACTGTCCTGCCTGGATAACCAGAGTAGTGCGACCTTCTCCAGCAGGGCGGGGGCATGGTGCACGGGGTAAGAGGTCGTCTCCTCTAGAAGCTCAATTTATATTCCCTTTTTGCCCCCCCCCCCTTTATTATTATTATCATTATCATTATTATTATTATTATTTTTTTTTTTTTTGGGGGGGGGGGGGTGGGGGGGGGGTGTATAAGATCACAAAGACAAATCCACTCACGTATCAGTTTGGTGTCTGGAGACCCAGATTAACGCGGCCTTCTCCAGTAGGGCGGGGGCGTGGTGTGTGGGGTCAGAGGTCGTCTCCTGTAGCAGCTCCTCCAACACAGCCATCACTAACTCCTGACGGGTGGACCTGGTAAGACATGAACAGTGAAATCTAAATTATCTCATTGAAATCAAAGATTAAATGCCTACTTGTAATTCAGAAGTCTTGGGTAGCACATGATGTAACACCTATGCCACTCACTACCGTAAAACCCCTCCTTTAAGACGACCTCACCTTTAAGACGACCTCACCTTTAAGACGACCTCACCTTTAAGACGACCTCACCTTTAAGACGACCCCCCCTGTATATGAAAAAAACTTTACAATGGTTTCCTCTTTAATCCTATACATGTATAAGAAAACCCCACCTTTAAGACGACCCCCTATTTGGGAAAAATAAATCCCAAAATCAGGCCATCTTAAAGGCGGGGTTTTACGGTAGTCGACAACAAGTGGGAAAACTTGAGATTTTGGACAACTACTTGTCGTTAATGAACGTAATCTATTACACAGAGATGCCACTCACTGATAGAAAAACAGGAGGAAACCTTTAGACTTTGGTCAATATTATGTAGAAATTTGATGTAATACATGACAGAAATACCAGTCCAAAAAGTAGGAATTCCTGAATAAATTGGAAAAGTAGTAACTCTGATTACAGAAATTCAAGTGGAAAAGTAGGAATTCCTGTAAAAGAATGGAAAGTGGCATGTCTGATGTTAAAAACGACATACCATATTCAACGTAATAAGCGCACACCCCCCGTTTTTGGCCGATTCTTATACTACAAATAACCAAAAATATCTCAATCTTTGGCCCCAATTAAACTCTTAACTATGGTACTAAAAGGTGTCCATAATCAATTTTTCTGAGCACTGTTCGCTTATTACGTCGAATACGGTACTGCTAGCCACACATGGGTCTTTTACTTTCAGAACACCACCAAAACTACAGACACAGTTATCACTGCTTGTCCATGTCCATATGCTGCCGTTTTTTTTCAGCTTTTCAAAGTCGCAGTTAAAACCGTGATTTAGCTTGAATAAATATCCTGAATCTTGAAAGGTGTCATCTATACTATACCACTATTCCCTCAATGGACGGTTACTTCAACCTTTTACATCGGCATCACTATCAGGGTTATTCAAGATGGAACAGTTTCAGTTCTATCCATGAATAGACATGCCCCATTATCCGGCAACCAGTTCCCTCTTTTTCTCTTAAAATTGTTATTTCTTTTCAAATTCATTTAATTATTTTGTCCCCTTAACCCTAACACTATTCAGCGCAGCCCTTCGGCCACACCCACACTTTTTTCTTCTCTCAATCGACACTCAAGTTCTGAATGGCATCTTCTTTTCCTCCTTTTTTTTTGCAACTTTTTGCCACAATACAACCCCATTTCACAAACCCCTATTGCAGACAAATACAAAGGGACTGAGGCACTGTGAGTGTAGTTCCCAGATGTGCCACCAGATGTCAGCGCGCGCTACTACCACAGGTATGGGAGGTGTGGGGGAAACCCTGAGTAGGACGTGAAGGGTTGGGGAGGGTTTAGTAAAGGGACACACAGTGCTTTAATGTGCTAGGGTCGTCATGATGCATGAATGCAGGCCTGGCGAGTAACTCGCCCGTGAGCACTGCATTCAAGCATCATGACGACCCTTTAGGAGTGTATCAGCCTCAACCACATAGGATCGGCGTAATGCATTGACTAAGCTGTGACTATACATGGGTGCCCAGAATTTTGACCGTGTCGCCGTGTCGATTTTTAGCAAGAGGGCCGTGTCGCCGTGTCGATTTTTATCTAATGTATTATGGTCTATTTGACTGTGTCCGTCGATTTTTAAACCCCCGTGTCGCACGTGTCGATCTTTACAACCCCCTGTGTCGCCGTGTCGATTTTTACCCATGTATAGTCACTAAGCTGCATTCATGCATCATGACGTCAAAGGTCGTACAGTAACACATGTAATGCATTAAAGCACTATGAGGTCCTCCAAGGACGCGTCTCCCATGTAGAAACTGCCCCACAATAACTACCGTAAAACCTTGGCTATAAGCCGAATGTGAGTTTGGGAGTAAAAATTCGGCTTATAACAAATGAGCTTGAAATTAGTTTTCACTATGTTTCTACATTATTAAAACCTCGCCTATAAGCCGAATTGGAGTTTGGGGCTCAAAATTTGGCTTATAGCAAATAAAAACGCCAAATAAATTCGGCTTATAGCCGAGGTTTTACGGTATATAAAACGAATTCACACACACACCACCACATTGGATGTCGAAATTGGGGAAAACCCAGGATGGTTACCGTATTCGATGTAATAAGCGCCCTGGGTCAAGGGCGCTTATTACGTCGAATACGGTATCATTCATTTGTTAGAATGAATGGGATCAGAACCGTGTAGATATAGACAGAGGTCGACAATGACCCGTCTGAATGACAGGTTTCTCCACGAGTGGTACCTTGGATCATATCACACGAGGTTGGATCAAAGTGGAGAAACCAGGAATTAAGACTGATTAGAGTGGATCTCTGTGTGTATTTCATGTTATTGTTTATAAATTATGTTCAAAAATGACATTTAAAGATCGGTGTTAATAACAGTTTTAATGGCGTCATCATAAACATCCATTCATCCTATGAGTTTAGTGGGCCTACCTGTATGTGCCGTCCTTACCCCCCCCCCCCCCCCCCTTCACCCCACTGGAGGAGGCCTTTATTGGTTTCATTGGGGCTGGATGGGGCAGTAAGGGGATGAGTCACGTGACTCACATCTAGTCACGTGAGTACTGAGACGTTAAACTGTGACGTCATCAAGACGTTAGCTAGACTAGCCCTAGACACAATCCATGAGACTCATTTTCAAACCCACAAGCCCCTCATCATTTGACCCATCTGCGGCGGGTTGGTATGGAACCCCCTTGATTACATACTGTTGCTAAACACATTGAAAAGGTTTGACATATGATTGATACTTTTATTCTGCCTTTCTAAACATCTTATAAAGATATATTTCTTTCTATCATTTATATTGATCTCCTCTTGGCTCTCCCTTGATTATGTTAGTCCCATAACCCTGTGAAAGGGTGCTTTCTTGGGTATTGCTCTTCCATGAAAATGGTACCAAATTGCACTTCCAAATGTAGGAGACCATGATGTGCAGGGTGTGTATTACAAGACTGTTGCAGGTCTGAGGGTGAGCTATGTGAGGTATTTGTTGAGTCAGCCTCCTCATCAAGTCTCCCACACACCCTGCCGCCTGACACCTACATCTCAGTAGTAAACCCTTTAAGGACGGCATGTCGCTAAACATGACATTTGTCGTCATGATGCACCAATGCAGCCCTGGCGAGTAACTCGCTGGTATTATGGTATTGCATTGGTGCATCATGATGATTGAATGCAGCAGTTACTCGCCAAGGCTGCATTCATGCATCATGACGACCAAGGCATGATGCATTTATGCACTATACTGCCCTTAAAGCACCACCAGATGGCAGTGCAGTAAAGTCCCTTGACTCATCCCGCCCCACACAGCCTGTGCTGGGGGAGTGGAGAGCGCGGCACCAAACCTCTGCTTGGAGCTGTGAGTGGTGACAATAGCCCAGGCTGGCCCCACGCTGAGTGCTGTGTGTGTAGCGGGGCGGTGCGTGGAGGTTGGTGAGGTGAGTAGTACTAGAGTCTGTACAAGCTGGGCTGGCAGTAAAAGTGACGAGTCTCGGGCCGAGTCATTTATTGCTAGCTTAAGGAGGGGGCTGGTGGGGGTTAGGGGATCATAATGAAAAACAGGCCCTCAGTGTGTGTGTGTGTGTGTGTGTGTCTCGGGGGGGGGGGGGAGCAAAAATGAAGTCCAATACACACCTAGCCTAGGTATGCATTTTATAGATATATATAGTCTTTTCATTTTCCTTCAAGCAGAGGTGACGCCATATCGAAGACATGATAAAGCATTACATTTAAAAAGAAGCCATATTCATCTATCTGTACTACTATTTTAAGTTAATTTCTTTAAAATTTTGTCAACTTTTACTCTCTCTTTTCTCCGTCCAAGAACAACTTCTCACTGCGTATCTATGAGCTTGCAACTAACACGATATTTTACATCATCTCTATGACTATCCCCTTTTTAATCAATACACACGTAAATTGGTTGTCCTGAGAGTGCTGCTAGATTGGCCCACGTGACCATCTGTCCCTGGACGCAGTATACCCCGTTAAAGCCGACCTGACAACCCGCCCCCCGCGGCAGGTAGCCGAACTACACACAGACGCCGACACAGCGTCCCACGTAGACGCCGCAGTAGTCCCGAGTCTACACGCGGCCGTAACGGGTTAAAGCGGCACCTGTATACTGAGATATCCTGTATACTGATATAAGGTGTATATACCCGAGTCACACACACGTATAGGGGAGTACCACGTGTAGAGACAGGACAGGAGACCAACCAGAGGTAAGTCTGGGACGTATACAGGGGGCAGGAGACCGGGGGGCAGGAGACCGGGGAGTGGTGAGTGTGTGTGTGTGTGTGTGTGTGAGTGAGTGGGGGAGTAGGGGACGGCTTTGTCAGGTGGTTGTTGGCCGGGACCAGGCGGGGGGAGGCCCGGGGAGGGACCGGGACAGGCCCGGCGTCTGACTCCCAGCCCTATACTACACCTGGTAGTACCTTCTGTAGTATGTCACTATGGGGCAATACACACCCAACTACAGACACATTCTTATCTACATCAAAGGGCCGATTATCAAGTGTGTATCAGACAGGAGGCTAGGCTGCTCCCAGGCTATCGCAGTGGTAGGACACGCAGACCGAGGCTAGGGTCTGTGCATAGTTAGGCCACTCAAAAAAAAATAATTGTTTCTCATCACCAAGCAGTGAAAAATATGACGAGGGCGTTTTTTATTTAATTTTTTTTTTTTTTTTACTCGGGCATAAATACATAGGGAAATTTGGATTTTTCACGGGAAATTTTCACGTTTTAGTAATTCTGAGTTTATTGATCAGCAAAATGTATTATAATGCAACTCATTCCTAGCTGGTTGCATTACTGATAGCATAAGCTTTAATTTGATACCAAATTTGCCTATATTTCTCCAATTTTAACATATTTTTCATCAAAAATGTAAAAAAAAAAAAAAAAAAAGTTTTCTCCAAATCATGATTTTTATGATGCGCGCGGTGATGAGAAACAACTTTTTTTTTTTGAGTGGCCTTATTGGTAGGCAGTGGTTTCTTCTCACCTGGCTTAACGTGGACTTCCACGTGAGGGCAACTAATCACCCCCCCCCCCCCCCACCCCCCACACACACCGGCCACCTCAGTATTTCCTGAACTGAAGCCCCACCACAAAACCCCTGTTTGGCATGTATATAATACCAGGCAGGCCCAAAGCAGCACGGGTACTGGCCTAACTGGTGTCAGACGGGCTTCTCAATTTAGGGTAGATTCACCTGGAGTCGGACACATACCCTGAGACGGACAGTGAAATTTGAGGTTATTTATGTACACTGCTAGTTTAAATAACGACAATATCAAGTGTCCGTCTCAAGGTATGTGTCCGACTCCAGGTGAACCTACCGGGCCAGGCTACCCTATACCGGGAATCGAATTGTCGAGGTGGGCCCATAGAAGCCCAGAGGTTATAGACTAGACCCCCCCCCCCCCAACACACCCACAGTTAAAGCCCCCCCCCCCCCCCCGTGTACCCTTTGTAGGACGACCACTACTCACCCAGGTCAGGCACCTGTTAGCAGTAACAGTGTATTGGGCGGTATGGGTTGATACAAAAAGTGCCACACTAATACCACAATAGTACAATACCCCGTCATGTATTATGGATAACACTCATCAGTCCCCCAGGTGTGTATACCCCCCCCCCCCCACCACCCTGTTGTGTTCAGGTAACATGGCCCTAAAAAAATAGGGTAGGTAGGTCGATTTTTTTTTTTTTAACAATTTTCTTTTTAAAGATTTTGAGACAAAATTCCTCCCATTTTCCTATAATTTTCAGAAAAAATATATAATTTTCGGAAAAAAATTATTTCAGTTTAAAAAAAAGTGTTTTTTTGCAGAAAAAAACCCACAAAAATGCCTTCCAAAAAAAAAAAAACATTGGGTAGGGCCAAAAAAATAGGGTCGCTAGGGATACCTGAACACTTTTTTCTTTTCTTTTTGGCCTCAGCTTTAACTTTCAGATCTTACATCGACATTAATCTTCTCCCCAATCGCCCACGCCCCCACATGTCAGAGCCTCAGCTTTACCTTTACCTTGGGAAGGCCTTCACGTATCACTTGTAATAACTTGTATGTTATTGTTAAGATCGGTTAAACTTAAATGAAAAAAAAGAAAGACAACTGTCAGACCCGCCTCCCCAGATCCCATTAATCCTTTCTCCAATCGCCCCCCCCCCCCCCAACACACACACTAACTCACAACCTCAGAACAGCCTTGTACAGTATAGTGCCCCCCCCCCCCCACACACACACACTAACTCACAACCCCAGAACAGCCTTGTACAGTATAGTGCCCCCCCCCCCACACACACACACTAACTCACAACCCCAGAACAGCCTTGTCCAGTATAGTGCCCCCCCCCCCCACACACACACACTAACTCACAACCCCAGAACAGCCTTGTACAGTATAGTGCCCCCCCCCCCACACACACACACTAACTCACAACCCCAGAACAGCCTTGTCCAGTATAGTGCCCCCCCCCCCCCCACACACACACACTAACTCACAACCCCAGAACAGCCTTGTCCAGTATAGTGCCCCCCCCCCCCCCACACACACACACTAACTCACAACCCCAGAACAGCCTTGTCCAGTATAGTGCCCCCCCCCCCACACACACACACTAACTCACAACCCCAGAACAGCCTTGTCCAGTATAGTGCCCCCCCCCCCCACACACACACACTAACTCACAACCCCAGAACAGCCTTGTCCAGTATAGTGCCCCCCCCCCCACACACACACACTAACTCACAACCCCAGAACAGCCTTGTACAGTATAGTGCCCCCCCCCCCCCCCACACACACACTAACTCACAACCCCAGAACAGCCTTGTACAGTATAGTGCCCCCCCCCCCCCCACACACACACACTAACTCACAACCCCAGAACAGCCTTGTCCAGTATAGTGCCCCCCCCCCCACACACACACACACTAACTCACAACCCCAGAACAGCCTTGTACAGTATAGTGCCCCCCCCCCCCCACACACACTAACTCACAACCCCAGAACAGCCTTGTTCAGTATAGTGCCCCCCCCCCCCCACACACACTAACTCACAACCCCAGAACAGCCTTGTTCAGTATAGTGCCCCCCCCCCCACACACACACTAACTCACAACCCCAGAACAGCCTTGTCCAGTATAGTGCCCCCCCCCCCCCCACACACACACACTAACTCACAACCCCAGAACAGCCTTGTCCAGTATAGTGCCCCCCCCCCCCCCACACACACACACACTAACTCACAACCCCAGAACAGCCTTGTACAGTATAGTGCCCCCCCCCCCCACACACACTAACTCACAACCCCAGAACAGCCTTGTTCAGTATAGTGCCCCCCCCCCCCCACACACACTAACTCACAACCCCAGAACAGCCTTGCCCAGTATAGTGCCCCCCCCCC